>CM053784.1:303814225-304361725 GCA_028749045.1 Cupressus sempervirens | reverse complement strand
AGGTGTAGGTGTGGTGCTGATATGACCTGATGGAGAAATGCCTTATTTTTGTTATAATTTGGATTTCAAAAAAACTAACAATACTACAAAGTATGAAGCTGTTCTCCTTGGAATAATAACAAAAAAAAAAAGGAGTTAAGATGGTTAAAAGATAAGGAGATGTAGAGTTGGTAGTAAGACAAGCCAGAGATCAGTATGCAGTTAAGAATTCAAAATTGAAGAACTATCTTAATAAGGTGTGGGATGAAATTGAGAGTTTTGATGATTTCTGAATTTTTTTAATTCCTAAAGAATTCAATTCAAGAGCTAATTCTCGAACAATCTCTACATCATTGCTCTTAGCTCATCTTGATTTTAAAGACTAGGTTTATAAAGTAGAAGTTCTATTTAGGCCTAATGTCCTTGATAATGAGGATTCATGGTAGGCACTTAAAGATGATAAAAAAATACTCAAATCCATTGAAGGAGAAGATTATTTTGAGTGTTTGTATTTTGAAGGAACCACTAATGCAAAAGGTGATGATTGAGTGGTACAAGATAAAAAGAAGACATGATCTGATGTGATTCAGTTGAAAGGTAACAAGATTCCACCTCATTTAATCTCTTTAGAATTTTTTTTTGATAAACATGATGCATATATAAAGAGAAAATGAGATAAAAAAAGAAAAGACCTATGGTGAATATGATGGAATCAACATAGGGACAAAAGTTAGTCCAAAGACAATAAACATAGGCAAGTGTTGCACATTGGAGGAGAGAGTAGAAATCAAGAAATTACTTGTTGAATTTGAAGATGTATTTACTTAGAGTTATGAAGATCTAAAGAATTTGATGGGTGGAAAGTTTAAACATGAGATCCCTCTCAAACTAGATGCAACACATCTTAGGTAGAACTAGAGAAATTATAATCCTATATTTGAAGGAGCAATCTTCAAAGAGATTGATAAAATGCTATATGCCAAGATTATATATTATATTAATCATTCTACTTGGGTGGCTAATATTGTACCAATGAGGAAAAATATTGGAGAAATAAGAATTTGTTTAGATTTCAAAAACTTAAATCAAGCCCCACTGAAGGATATTTTTTCTCTCCCTAATATGGATCATCTTTTACAAACTATTGTAGGATTAGAGATGATGTCTATGTTGGATGGATTTTTAGGATACAATCAAATTTAGGTTAATAAAATGGATTAGTTCAAGAATACATTTATGATACCATGGGGTAAATTTGCATACAATAGAATGCCTTTTGACTTAATCAATGTAGGAGAAAATTTCTAGCGAGGAATGAATTTAGCTTTTGAGGGTTTCAAAGATAGAATTGTTCTCATATATCTTATAATTTGACATTCTTTTCCAATAAGAGAAAAGATCATACTAGGGATATAGAGAAGGTGTTACAAAGATGAAAAGAGTATGGTATCTCTCTAAACCCAAAGAAATCAATATTTTGTGTTATAGAAGGCAATTTATTTGGTCATATTGTATCTCAAGGAGTAAAGATTGATCCAAATAGGGTTAAAGCTATTCAATAATTAAGTCTACCATTGAGTAAAACTAGAGTGAAGTCCTTCTTTGGAAAAGCAAATTTCTTGATAAGATTTTTTCCTAATTTCTCTAAAATAGTTAAACATATAGTTGATATGATGAAAGTAAATAAAACTTTCAAATGGAGTGATGTTGGAAAAAGGGCTTATGAAAATATCAAGGGTGCAATTTCTAAAACCCCCTATACTTGATCATCCTAATTACACTGAGGAATTCATCATTTTCTATTATGCCTCAGAACATACCATGTCAGCTATATTGATGAAAGAAAATAAAGAGGGGATACAAGCTCTAATTTATTTCATGAGTATACTACTAAAGAATCAAGAATTGACATTTTCACAGATGGAGAAACATGCATATGCAATGATATATGTACCAGATCCTACTATAAAATGTATTTTGACACAACTAGATGTTGGTTGCAATAATGGAGGAGTGGGGATAGCCAAAGTTCAAGAATATGATATAGAAATAAAACTAAACAAACTTGTAAGAGGAAATGCACTCTATAGAGCTTTAGTAGAAGATAAACAAAGCAAAGAAGAAGATACTCCAAAGGTTCTTGTGGCAAGTCTTCAGGATCCCTAGTTCTCAAACATTACTTATTTTTTGAGATATGGTGAATGACTTGAAGCATTGACTACTAAAAAAAGAAGGGATCTCAAAATAAAAGCATTGAGATATACAATTCATGATGATGTCTTATATAAGAGATGCATTGATGGAACATTTTTAAGATGTGTGGATAAGGAGAAATAGGTAAAGTTGTTAAAATATTTTCATGATGAAGCATGTGGGGGACATTTTTCTAGCATTGTCACTATATTCAAAATTTTGAGACAATGTTATTATTGGCTTGGTATGTTTAAAGATTCATATAAGTAGGTGGTTAATAGTGAGAAATGCAAGATGTTTACTAGTAAGCCTCATCTGGCTACCTTACATCTTAGACCAATAGTAAATGAAGCTACCTTATATATTGACTGCCACAAATTATTTTAGTAAATGTGTTGAAGCTAAGCCAATGAAGAAGAATTCTTGAGAAGTGCTATGTGAGTTTCTCAAAGAACATATTCTAGTCAGGTTTTGAATTCCTATGAAGTTAGTAATGGATAATGCATATTTATTTTCCTCTTAAGAGATCACCAAGTTTTGCTATGATAATGGTATTCAAGTTGGACATTCCTCTGATTGTTTCCCTTAAGGAAATGGGTAGGCTGAGTCTAGTAATAAAAATATGATTAATATTTTGAAGAAATTGGTATTAGATAATTAGAAAGGTTGGCAAAAGAGAATTAATGATGCTTTATGGGATGATAGAACCACACCTAAAAGGTCTATTAGGATCTCACCTTTTGATTTGGTGTATGGAGTAGAAGCTAATTTGTCATTGCCATTAGAACTAACTACTTGTAAATTGAAAATTGTAATTGAAGATGATGTCTTGCAAGATGGGCTAGAGAAGAGGATCTTATATCTTACTATACTACAAAAAGAGAGAGAAGAGATGATTGACAAGATTATTGAACATCAGGGAAGGATAAAGAATATTTTTTGATAGAAGAGAAAGGTGTAGAAAATTTATGAAAGGTGACTAGGTATTGTTATGGGATAATAGACATGAGCCAAGATGTATGCATTCTAAGTTCCAATATTTGTGGAAAGGACCTTTTCAAATCACACTAGAAAATCAAAATAATTCTTTTAAATTGGAATATCCTAGTGGATAAATCCTACCATGTTGTTATAATGGATAAGACTTGAAGTTGTATCAAAAGAAAAATTAGAAAGTAGGTAACCCTTGTATAGTAGATAACTAGGTAGGTTTTCCTTTTCATGCATTTTTCTTAGTTTAGTTGCTTGTTTTCCTTAGGTAGTTCCTTGCTACTTTCTTAGTTTAGCCTATTATTCTTGTTTCCAAGTTGTCAACCTTGTGTGAAACTAGAGATTGCTTAGTTTCTTTCATGCACTATCATACTTAAATCCCCAGATAGAGCCAAGTATTGCCTAAGTTTTAGTCTATATCTTTGCTTTAGGGTTTTTGAATCAAGTCAAAAGTTAAAGTCTTGAGTTTAAGTCTGGATTCCCCTTCAAATGTTCTTTCTTCTCATCTCCCTTTGAGTTAACCTAATTTAGGAAATTATATGAGCAATACATTATTTCTTGGCTAGGTGATTAGGTTTTGGGATGGTTTTTTTCATGCATTTTCCTAATGAGAAGAAGATCTAGACGTTTCTAATGATTCATAATTTCTTGTTCCTAATCATGTATAAGGAAAAGATTGAACATAGATTGAACACAAATTGAATAATAAAAAATGGAGAAATGGAGAAGAACATGGTCAATGGTGGTGAAGAAAAAAGTCAAAATCAATTTGATGAATCAAACACATCTAATTATCCAAACCAACAAGTTGAAAACTCAATTGAATGATAGAATTCATGCTATGGCCTAGCTAAAAATTCAAATAGTTACCTATCAAATTAGGTCAGATTTAAATATTAAACCAAAGGAGAATGCATTCCATGATCAGATCTTACATGATCAACACCCCTTACTTTTTTTCTTTCCAAAGATATTTGAGGTTTAGACAATGGGAAAAAAGTGATGATTCAACACATGGAACTACAATTAGATAGATTCTCTAACAGTGACAGAGGTAGGTCAGTTTTGCAAGCAACATCAAATCTTAAAAGATCAACACTTCTTGTTATGTTTCTATGGAGAGATGCATAGAAATTAGTCATAGCCACATAACAAGAGAATGACACATATACTAAGTGGACCCATGGTGGAAACCATAAAGGAAAGTCTTAATGTTTAAATCATGATCATTGATTCAACATCGATGGTAATTGAGTGACCATTAGGATATGAAAAATATGGTTTTGGCATGAAAAGAGAGAAAATGAAGAATAAATGGTTTTCTATAGGATTTTTTGAGATTGAATGAAGATGCATGATCATAGTATGTTTTCAAGAATATCATTGATTCAGAATCATCAATAGAAGAGATACCATGTACTCATATCACAATACAAATTGGACATTACAATATTTTATAATCTATTATATGACTATTGCTTTGCTAGAATTTAGAAATGATAACAAAAAACTATAAATGTAATGTCTTGTAACTTAACAAAGGTTGAAAAAACCTGAGAGTAAAGGGTTTTGTAATTCCACTTATAATATCTTCTTTTCATGTTTTGTGGTCAATGCATTAGATAGCTTTGTACTTAGATCTGAAAGACAATTGGGTATGATATAAATAATTAGATGGATTCCACTACATTTTGATAGTTGTAGTATAGTAATTCCATTTGGTACTTCATATTTGGTTCTATTTCTTCTCTTGAAAGTTTCATACATGTTAGATAATCTGTTGGAAATTGAAGGATAATGTATGTGAATCTATTAGATACTTGTTGAATTCTATTCAAGGCTAATAAATAAAGTAATTCCACTTCCTTCATATGTATAATTCTTTTCTTTCCAAATTCTGCATATAGATGGGTAAATCCATTTAGAATAGAATTAGAAGGTGGAGGATATCAAGATAGTCTACTACAATCATTCCATTGAGTGTGATAGGTTATTTATATAATTCTTTCCTGAATTATTTATGCTTACAAACAATTTGGTTATTCTTTAATGCTGTCAGGTTAAGAGCTTATAATATCAAGAATTATTGATCACCTAAAGAAATAATCATTGCATATGAAGAATTATAGTGAGCTATACCTAATTAGTTTAGGGGGTAGTGATAGGATACTTACACTGACACATTTGTTGATAAACATGCTTTTGTTTCTCCAAACATTGGGTATCAAAGAGTTAATCTAATAGGAGAACAAACTGTTAACTAATAGTCCTCTAACAAGGACTTGAGACACTATATATACTTCATAGACTCTTAACAAAGTCAATATCCTTAACATGATATTAACTAAAAAATGTTGAACTTAAGTTAAGTCTTAAGAAAAATGGTGGCAAGAATGAACTGGAACTAAAAACTAAGAATGTAGACCTTAGTGTATATGTGAAATGCGGGCCTCAAACACTCACACACACTTCAACATAGTCATTACCTGAGAGATCATCCTATAAAAAATATGAGATTATTCATCTAAGTGATCCAATAGTTCAACCTGATGGCTTCTAACTAGAAGGAGTTTTCCTTTGCTCTCAGAATGAGAAGTGGGCAACCATACCTCTAGTATGAAGGATTTTATCAAAGCTATATGAGAATGTAATTAATCTATATGAAATGCATTTTAATCTAATAATAAAGAAAGAAAGTTACACTATATGAATGCATTTTAAGCTAATATGAGATTAAAATATAAGAAAATAAACTAGCTATAAATGTATGAAAATGAGTTAGTATTCCAACATAGATTCAATGCAAATTCAATTCAACCCTCATAATGAGGAATTGAAGGCTGCTTAAATAGAATTCTAGGATTGATCAACAATCAAGATCAATTGGAAAGAACGGTTAGGATTGAAGATGAGATTTAGTTGGAATTGAAACTTGTGTAGATGAAATTAACTATTTCAGATCTAAGTGTTATGAAGAGTTAACTGATTCTCATCTGAGTGTAAGAAAGAGTTAACTGAATGGACTCTACTTCAAGAGGTAGTTCACTTAGAATTTCAATTTTTGACTAGAAGAGAAGATTTTGGAGAAGATATTTAATTTAATAAAATAGGATATTACCTCATAAATGCATAATTTCAATTAATTGAATAATTAAAATTAGGACATTATCTTATTAAATTAAATACATTTAATTCCTTTGTACATTAGCTAAAGAAGTAATTAAATTAAATTAAATTATGAACACTTATAATTAAATTAAATTTAATCAACAGCTTTAATGTAGCTAATTTGAGTTGATACTTACAAATTAAATAAAGAGTATAATTAATGCAAATTAGGGTTTTTTTGCATTTGATAGTTAGGTCAAGTAGCAAGTATCAAAATTAGAATTGCCTATTGAAATAGGACTTAAAGATGATTGAATAGACCAGAATTGGTTAACATGGCAAGGTGCCAATTTTGGGGTATTAAATTTTCCCTTCTTTGAATTAATGTGCAAGTAGCATGTTCAATTCAAAGATATAAGAAGTATGAAGCATAGATCAAGAAATGAGATTGGTTCTAAAATTGATGATATAGAGACCAATTGATAAGCTTTCTAAGGTTATCTCTAGAAAAAACCTTAAGCTTGGGAATCCAGATAGAACACCTCGATATCGAGATTGAAAAGCTTTTAAAGGATATCTCCAAAATGAAGCTTAACCTTAGGGAATCCATATAGAACACTTAAATACCAAGATTGATAAGCTTTTAAAGTTTACCTCTAGATTGAAGCTTAAACTTAGGAAATCTAGATAGAACACCTAGATATTGAGATTGATAAGCTTTTAAAGGTTATCTCTAGAATGAAGCTTAACCTTAAGGGATCCAGATAGAACACCTAAATAGCATGATTGATAATATTTTAAAGGTTACCTCCAGAATGAAGCTTAACCTTAGGGGGTTGAGATAGAACACCTAGATACTAAGATTGATAAGATTTTAAAGGTTATCTCTAGAATGAAGCTTAACATTGGGGGATCCAACTAGAACAACTAGATACCGAAATTGATAGTACAAAGATTGTCAAATTTCATAGAATTGTTACCAAAACAAGACACAATCTTTATTATTCAGGGTGTAGCCTATCTTGATACCTATCAATTGAATAGTGATTAAAAGTAAGAGCTTAGAATTATCCCTAAAATGAGGCTTGATTCATAGCAAGAGTTAGGACCATCTCCAGAATGAAGCTTAATCCTTAGCAAGAATATGGAATTATCTCCAAAGTGAAGGTTAATCCCCCAAAGTCCAGATAGAATACCTAAATATTGGTCCATAAAAGATAACAAGACTTATCATGAGTCATAGAATCATCCTCAAATGCGGCTTTATCCTCAAGAGTGAAGGTTTAGAATCTTCCTATACTTTTCCATCAAACTCTAATAAAAAATGTTATCAGGTGTGATCAACTGATCAAAAGATGAGATAGATGGCATATGATGCTAGACAGAGGGGAACAAGATGCCCTAAGTGATGAGATACCTCAAGTAATAAGATGCCTTAGGTGATGAGGACATAAGATTCAGATTGAGTTGAAATTCAGATTCAATAATGTAATTATCTTGCCCTCTCAGGAGTGAAATCAAAAGATGACACTCTAGAAAAGTGATGTAGAGTAGTATGTGGAGAAATATTGAAGAAATTAGAGCTTTAAAAGAATATAGAAGAGATGAAAATGATCAGAAGAAATTTTGAAGTTGATTCATAGTCATTTTGAGGTCTAAAAGACCAAGTTTGAACAAAGTTGACCAAATTTGATCATAATTGACTTTTTCCATAAATTTGGAGAATTTAAAGAAATATGTGACTTGAATAGATTCCTAGATTCAAAAAGTATTAGAAAAATGGACTACACAAGCATTCAATCACGTCAGTCCCAAAAGTTTAAAGTGTAATTTTGAGCTATTTAAGTGTGTCAGATTTTGAATTTAGTGCTAAAAATGAGTTCAGAGTAGCCAAATTAGTGAGGGAGGTGATTTGTAACAAATCAGAGCACTTTGAAAAATTATGTCAAAACCTATAGAAGGGCCCAATGGGTCATTTTCATATCATTTGTACTTTTGTCCTTTGTGGAGAAGATAGGTCTAAGGAGAAAATGGTTGTCCCCATGCATTCACACAAATTTGAGTGCTCCTAATGACACAACCGACTAGCAAAGTATGGACATCTGGTGAGTAATCGATAACCTTGCTTTACATTTCAATTTTCAAGCATTTTGAGGTATTTATATGTTGTTTTAGGGTGTTTTCAATATTTTTCATGTCAGTTCTAACATGAGGATGTCTCTCTCACACAAAGCTAGTCTCTATTTATGTAAAGAAGTACTAGGCTAGTACTTCTTCACTTGGTATGTTAGGTTTTTCTATGTAAAGGATACCCATCTCTCTCATAAAAAGCCCTAATTTTATTTCATTTTTTGCTCATATCTTTATCACTCTTTGCATGATAAAGTGTATACTAGAATGAAGATGTATAAGCTTGCATGAGATCATGAGATGTCACATGGAACTCTAGTGTACAGTGCAAATTTGATATTTAAAAATTTGGTTTCATCATTGATGTTTATGCTATCATTTGATGTTTTTTCTCATCTAAGATTGATCGTGTGCATATTGTTTTTGTATTTGTAGGTTAGCTTTTTAGATAGCACATTTAGGTCCCATTACACACCCTACAAAGCTTTATTGCGAAAACTTGACGATGCTAACATGGCACACATTGATAGATTGGGATGATCCCAAGAGTGCTAGTGAATCATGACCTTCTAACTACATTGGCTGAGTGTTTCCATTTAGAGATGAATACCTTCTATGTACCTCAGGGAGTGATGACCATTACACCTAAGGACATGTATAGGATATTGCATATCTCATTTCATTGACCACATGCTTTTTATGATACAATTTTATAGATAGGTATAGAGGCACTTAGGGCCATGTTTTAGGAGGATTTGATCAAGGTAGAGCCATCGCATGGGATGAGCTAGTAGACACCTATAGGTTCCCTCATAGATTACTAATGGTGTTGGGTATATCAGCTACTTCTTGGTGCCAGACATAGGTCAACATGGCTCAAAGTGTGGATGGGGTAGTATACTTCAGATGATGTTGCAAACACCAGAGAGATATGAGTGGGGTAAGTGCATACTCAAACACATGTTCCATGAGATTCATGAGATAGTATATCATGAGAGGAAGAGCATGGCCACTAGGGTCTATGTTCTTTTGATATGAGCATGGGAGCACTTGCGAATCACTAGACCCATTTTTGCAGATAGCAGGTTGCCCATAGAGCCATACATATGTAGATATCAAGGACAGTTAACCCAAATAGCTTTGGGGAATACTAAGGACTGGAGAGGTTAGCTAGATGATTTTGTGTCATTAGTATGGTGGTTGTGAAGAGAGATGGAGGATTAGGATGATGCACCCTAAGAGTTGGGATTCCAACTAACTCGTGTATGGCAACAGTATGGGAGGGCACAACATATTTCATAGTAGTATTGATTGTATGTGTGGCCAGTGATACATCTAGACAATGGGTGGTCCCTGAGATTAGATATTAATAGATCAATGATTGATGTGCATAACTTGGTTGCAACACAATGGGATTACCAAGTGGCTATAGTGGATGTAGGGATGACTCCCGCATATTAGGCCCATTTTGTGAGTTATCCCTTTCCATCGTTTATATAGCCAGTGGGGATGATTGTACCTATTTAGCTATTATAGGTACCATAAAGACTACCTTGTAGTCATAGCAAGAGACAACCAGGCATAGGATGAGGTGAGATGGGTTCCCTAGGAGCCATTGGAGAGGACACCCAAAGACCATGTATAGTGGTAGTGCAACCAGATGAGCAGCTTGCTAAATAAGGTGATGAGGAGATCCTGGACCATCCTAACATAGGGGCCCAGGGTGGAGATATCTTGGCATAGACCTAGGAGGCCCTAAGGAAATCATGAGATAGATTGTGTGTAGCACAATGGTAGCTAAATGAGCCCCACATACAAGTGGTGGTGCAAGACACCCAGATAGTAGAGTGGGATTAAGAGATCTGCAATTTATGGGAGCAACTAGAGATAGCAGATTAGAGATTAGAGTAGTAGTAGGATGAGATCTAGTTGCAGTCCACTATGGTAGCCTATTATTTTGTAGCACATGCAACAATAGTTCCAGATTAGGTTCGGTGCAAGACACCTAGATAGTAGAGTGGGATTAAGAGATCTACAATTTATGGGAGCAGCTAGAGCTAGTAGATCAGAGATCAGAGTAGTAGTAGGATGAGATCTAGTTGCAGTTCACTACGGCAGCCTATTATTTTGTAGCACATGCAATAGTAGTTCCAGATTAGGTGCCTCAATTTTCCTAGTATGCACAAGAGTCAAGAGTTGCACGAAATTTGGTGAGATAGATATGCCTCCTCCTCCTCTATTACTAGTGGGGGGTAAGGGGGAAGGAGAGAGTTAGTTCTTGTTATTCCAATTTTGATATGGCTATGTATCAATTGTTGTTCTAGCACCATTTTGTACCATTTTTTTGAGATCAATAGTGCTCGAGTAACATCTATTTTTGCACTGATGTACACTTTTGACATGATATATATCTATATATGAGATTTTGATTTGAGTATCATTTGCACATGTCACTTTTCTCTCATTACCTTTACATCTTGTTATACATGATATGTTTTATGCTATGATTATGAATGCAAATATGATGTGATGTAAAAAATTAGTGTAGATGAGATGAATCATGATAGTATGTATGAAATGCAAAATTTGAATTAGCTATCATCTCATGCAGTGTTATGCTTCGTTGATAGTGATTGGTTTCCCTTGAAGATCAATATGACAAACCAAAGAAGTGAACACTTATGTAGTCGAGAAGAAATGTGATACTTTGAAGAAGCCAACAATCACTGATCACAAAGGACACAAGTAGATAAGTGTTCAAAGCATGTGCTTATGTATATGCAAAGTATGTAATGCAAACCCACATTATATACAATCCCAGGTTTGGGTATCGAGCTTCAAATTTTATCATCATTGGTGAGGCTAATTATTGCCTCTATTTTATGCTAATTTTAATGCTTTGTTTTAATACTTCCAAGACATTTTTGAGCTTATTCTTAGTTGAAGTTATGATAAGTCCAAGATAGAATTGTTAACCCATGGGTAGATAGATATGTCATACTTTGACAATATTATACATATAATGCATTATTTCATATAACCATCAGAATGTGTGTTCTAATATTTGGATTGAATTTGATTATGCTTATTTTTGCAAATATTTCTTTATTGCAACTAACTTGTTAAAGAAGAAGTTGGAGGATGATTTATAGCATTCAAGAAGGAACGTTAAGGCCTAGCTATGGTTGAAGAACCATAACAGTACTAGGAAACACGACTGCTACAAAGGAGGAGCTATTATTCCAAGAATGTAGGGATGAAGTGTTGCTTTATTCCCTCTGCATTTTCTATTATGTTGAATTAGTTATCTAGAATTTATTGCTTATATTGCGAGCTTTTATATTTCCTTCTTCTTCTTCTTATCTAGTAGATTTGTAATCAGTTTGTTTTCTTTCCTATTTTAGAATAAGTGTTGATCCTTCGTTTATAAGGATTAGATCAACATTTTTTTGTTAGAGAATTTTTTTTATGGAAAATCATTGTTTACACTCATAGTGAGTTGTTTTAAAGATTTATGTATTGTTCTTATGTAAGAAGTTTTGGAATATAATGAAGTAATTCTTGGTTTACACTCTATGTTAGTAGATTAGAAAAAGCCAACCAAGGGGGCCCACTTGGGAGGTGAGTTAGATTAGAGTAGTATATATTTACTTCCAACATTCCTATTATTTTAGGTAGAAGTTGTAAGTTTCTTCTTGTAGCATCATACTTTGTGAGTGTTCCTATAGAACCTACAAGAGCAGTTATAGTGGATGGTCCAAGTTGAAATATACATTAGCATATAGTGGTATTTTCAGCATTCATTTTAGTAAAGAGTTAAGTATGTTACTTTCCTGCAAAACTAGTATAGGTTCTTTCTTTATATTTTAATTTCTTGTAACATAAGTATAATGACTTCTTAAGGAACCTAGTGTACATACCATGCCAACCATTTGAAGTATACATCCCTAGATTGACAAATTAAATGCACCTCATGGTAGGAGAAGTAATCCTTAGATTGAATAAAATATTTCCAAGTAAGGCTTTGAGCATGATTATCACACATGTATTGTGAGTTAGACCATTTTTGGTGTCGTTGCTGATGATGGTCTCAAACTAGGAACATCTTTTTGGGTCATATTTTTTTAGGACATAGGCCCTAATTTTCCTATAGGTTCTTCCTCTAGAGTATAACCTTTGGACACAAGTGGTCTTTAGCCTTTTTCTAAAATCTTGGCCAACTTTCTTGATAGTTCTAGTCCAAATCCACCTATTATTAACAATTTCATAGCCAACACTTCTATTCAGCAGAAACTCCATAATCGAATACCTCATATAATGGCATACCCTACTTTTCCATTTCCTCTCCTGAGCCTCATAACCAATGAAAATCTAAAAAACATAACCATAGCTACTCTTCATAATTTTTATGGCCTTGTAATTGAGGATTGTGATACTTTCTTGTTTGAGTTTGACATACTTTTTCATATCATTGATTATAACACTGATGCCCATAAGCTGAAGTTATTTCCAAAAACATTGAAAGAATTAGCCTTATGATATTTCATGGGTTTAGGAGCTAAAGCAGTAGGTACTTGGGATAAAATGCGAACATTATTTCTAGAAAAATACAAGGATTATAGCAACAAGAATAATCCAAGAGGAGATGAAATTTTTATAATATGACAAATGGTGGATGAAACATTGGAAGGCTATGTTTCACATGTCTTATACATAATGTAGAAGAACACCTAACATGTACTGGCAGAGGATTCATAGAATCTAGTCTTCTTGAGAGGGGTAAATGATAATTGTCTAGAAGCATTAGACCTAATGAATGGTGGTGATATATACCAATTGAAATAACCCTGACAGGTTATTGCTTGCTCCAGCACCAAAAAAACTCTTTATACTTCAGCTCTGATACCACTGAAATAACCCCGACAGGATTATTGACTCTTTAAGCACCAAAATCTTAAAGCTGATAATTGGATAATGCAGAGCTTGATCCAAAACCGTCTTCTTTCAAATGCTGGATCTGCAACAACTGGTTTGAGGCTGTACTGATACTTCCGAAACTAGCCGCTTGATGATTATGCAGTTATCTCTTATCCATGTTAATGACAGATTTTACATTATTATTCCTTGTGGACAAATCGCAAGCTGCACATGCATTTTCCAATATGGAAATCGCGGGTATCTGAGGTTTCTCCGTGTCTGGCTGATGTAGTAACTGACGGGTTTACCAAATCATGCTGGACACCCTTTCAAAGCCTCTCCAAATGATGACTAGTTGGCTGAGTTGGATGATGTCTGTGGGTTCACCCAATATTGAATCACGATTTCCGCTGAGTTCCAAAAAAAAGTCTGCGACTAATCTCCAAACCCGCGGTATATTCTTGCATTCTCTTTAACTCCCAAACAGGTAACTGACGGTCGTGTTGTAATATGAATCTCACGAAGATGAGCAATGCCGAATGAGAGGACTCTGGTTTCAGCGAGTCTCAACCCTTGAATGTTCGTTGTTAATGGGATCTCATTCTGTGACGGGTAGGGTCTTGAAGCCCATCGACTCGTCCAAGCAACCCTTGTAATCCTCAATGATAGGTCATCCGAACCTGACCTGAGACTCGCATGCCAAACTTGATCCAGCCACTTGAATTTGCTTGCAAGTGAAATAAATTCATGCCTATAATATCTTCTACAAATTGCACCTTCTTGTCCTGTTGTTCTGGATCGAATTCCTGATTTGAAGTTAATTCCTCCCGAATTCTCTCCAATCTCTGCAACAATTTGTGGAATGATGACGAACTCTATCCTTGCTGCTTCCTAAATGAACAGTGATGCTTAAACCCTAAAGTTGGCCTTAAGCCACCAATAATCGCCCTGATGAAATGACTGGATGTCACCTCCAATCAGCAATAATTTAGATGATATTTCACACCCTCAAAATTGCGCACCAATTGAGAGTTTTTGTTCTCAATGGCCAGTTGTGACGATTGCAGAAACCCTAGGTTCCACAACGCACCTGTGATTGAATCACAATTTGAAACAAAGAGAGATAAAACACTGCCTGATTCAAATGGAGCCCCGGGGTGCCTATTTATTCTTTTCTCCCCATCCTCTCCAGAGACTTCTTGAACATTTTTGATCTTATCCCTCAAGTGACTTTATTAAATATTTTTATAATCCAAGTCACTTTATTAAATATAAATTTATCTTTTAATATTTATTTATTTAATTAAAATAATTAATTAGTCATCCTTAAAATATTCATTATTTGGGACAACCAGATTAATTAAATTAATTAAATCGAACTGTCACCAAAAATGGGGACATGACACCAATCTTCTTGCGATGACCTCAAGAAAATCTATCTTAATTACTCAGGATGAATTATAAATAAAGGAAAATGGTACTAGTCCACAACCACTAATGGGATCAATTAGGGCATTTGAAAGCTTGAAATATCTAATGTACTCTCATATTTCTAGTAGGATATCCTAAATGATGTCATTACACATCTCAACATAATGATTGCAAAGAAGAAGCATGAAGAATTTGAAGCATGATTGGTGGAATACTGTCCTCACTACCACAAACAAAAGCAAGATTGTGCATGTAAGTTGGTAGCCAACCTTGAGAATCAACATTTTCCAACTGAGTGCATGAAGATAAATAGAGATAATAAACAATTGCTCTTCATTGCTCACTGGTGACCATGGGATTCAAGATAATGTATGCCTTGAGATCCTCTATAATTTTTGAATCCTTATAGTAATTAATGAAAAAAAAAGCTATTAGAATCCTTCTCAGTAGTACTAACCTTCGTGGCTAAACCAACAAAACAACTAGTGGCATAACTAGGAAAACAATCGGTGGCCTAACCAATGGAAAAAGGAATGGAAAAATTAGCAGAATCAATGACAACTACCACATAGAAATTGGTAGCATAACAACCAATGGAGGGGGCCTCTATAATGGCCTCACCAAAATTCTAGTAACCCAAAATTGCTACCTCCAATCTAACAACCTACAATAATACCACCTCCTACAACAGATAATACTAATCCTAAGCCTACCCAATTGGCTACTTAGTCTTAGTCAAATCCAAGCAACATGCAACAATAGCAACAAATTTACACTACTCATACTCAATAGTGCCCTATATATTCACCAGAGGTATTTGATATCCATTTGAGATCAGGTAAAACTTTTCCTAGACTAGAATACTCTATTATCATGGAAGTTGAAGGCACTCTTGCAACACCCCTTCCAGAAGTTATATTGCCAAATACCAACCTACAAACTAATGTACCCTATAGGACAACCGATCATACCATCATAAATACTCCCTTTCCACATAGGCTAAATAAAGATAAATCTATATCACAAGAAGAAGAGACATTTGATATTATTTTGTAGCTAAAAAACATGCACATCCAAATTCTTGTATTCCAAGCTATCAAGGATGTCCCTCTTTATGGAAAGGATATTAAGGAAGTATGCCTTAAGAAGACAAGGAAAAAGAAGAGAGATACCCAAATAGTCCACATTGTTAGGCAATTAGTAGATATCATATTAGGAAAGGTAGTGATACCAAAGTATATAGATCCTCGTAGTCTAGTAGTTAATCTGATCATAAATGGAAAGGCTGTGGAAAATACTTTAGTTGATCTAGAAGCAACAATAAATGTGATGAGTAAAGATAGAATGCATAGATTACATTTGGAAAGCTTAAGAACAACTCCCATAGTGTTACAACTTGTTAATAGTTCAACTATCACTCCAAATTGTCTCATAAAAGATGTGATAGTGACTTTAGATTCATGGGAATACCTAGCTGATTTTCTGATCTTATCACCTAAAGTAAAACATACTTGCTATCTTATCATATTAGGGAGACCATGATTAGCCACCATTGATGCTAAAATTAGTTTCAAATTAGGTAGTATGACAATTTCAAATGATCAAACCATAAGGAACCTAGAGCTATACCAACTTGCCTAGCCCCAACCAAACTTGGTAGAACCTACGTGGACAAATTTAAGAAATGAAGGGGAAGAACTAAATTCCATGGATCAGCTCATGATGCTACATAGGTAGTCTTTTCTAAAAATATAGGAAGAAGATTATGTAGTACAAAGCATTCTTACTAGTGAGTGTATTATGGCCAGAGATATTTTTGAAAGTTTTGTCATAAAGCTATGTATGTATGAATACTATGTCTACTAAGAAAGCCCTAAAATAATTGGCAAGTGAAGTAGCTACAAGTCTAGTAATAGAAGTGTCAATGGTAGAATTAACAACTACTATGAAAATTTTGATTGGTCATGATCTCCATGTAAACAACAAGGTGTCCCTATCACAATTAGCATTGTTAACCAAGCTCGTCAATAGGCATGAAAAAGCCTTTCCTTGGGTTTATAATGATATGGTAGGATTGATCCCTAAAATATACACCCATATGATATACATCAATGATGGAAGCTTACAACTCTATCAGCCTTATAGGAGAATAAATTCAACATTGTGCAAAATAGTTAAAACTAAGTATAGAAGTTGTTGGATGTTGGATGTTGGATTCATCTATCCAATCTCTGATAGCAAATGGGTATCACCATTATTTATTATTCCCAAGAAAGGAGGAAAGTGGCAGATATGTGTAGACTATAGTGAATTAAATAATGCCATAAAGAAGGATCACTTTCCTTTACCCTTTATTGATTAGGTTTTGGATACTTTGGCTAGAAAGAAATACTTCACATTTCTAGATGGATACAGTGGATACAATCAAATAAGTATTGCTCTAGATGATCAAGAGAAGACCACATTTACATATCCTTGGGGTACCTATGCCTATTCTGTATTACCATTTGGATTAAGCAATGCACCTACTACTTTTCAAAAAGTTGTAATCAACATCTTTGCTAATAGATCACATGACTACATGGAGATATAAATGGACGACTTTGCTACATTTTGTGTCACATTTGAGGAAGCTTTGAAGAACTTTGAGAAATTACTAAACCAATTTAAAGAGCATAATCTATCTCTTAATAGTGAGAAATGCTTTTTGATGATGATTGAAGGTGTGGTATTGGGACATTTTATCTTTGAAGCTAGAATCCAAGTAGACCCTCTGAAAGTAGAGGTAATTCTCACACTCCCTACTCCCACAAAGAAAAAAGAAGTCAGATCTTTCCTAGGATATTCTGGCTATTATAGGATGTTTATCAAGAATTTTAGTCAGATAGCTAGTTTTCTTTATACTTTTCTTACCATAGTGGCTAATTTTCTTGGATAAAGGAATGTGATGATTCCTTCCAGGAGCTGAAGCCATTATTAACAACCACACCAATACTTAGAGGTCCTGATCAAACTTTTCCCTTTCAAATACATATAGATGCTTATGACTATGCCATAGGTGCAATCCTAGGACAAAAATCTCAATATCTTGAAAATAAAATCTACTATATCAATAAGATCCTTCATGGATTGGAGTTGGACTATACAATGAATGAAAAAGAAATCTTACCAGTAGTTTATGCTCTAAATAAATTCTAACACTACATAACTTTTTATCCCATATTTGTTCATATTGACCATGTAGCAATTAAGTATCTCATGAATAAACCTACCATTATAGGCAAGTTAGCAAGATGGCTACTTCTTTTGTATGAATCTAATATTACAATCATTAATAAACTTGGGAAAGAAAATGTGGTAGCTAATTATCTATCCATAATCTAGTATGATGAAGATGATACTACTTTGATAGATGATACATTTTTAGATGAGCATTTGTTTCATATTTTTGTCAAAACCCCATGGTATTTAGATATAGTTAACTACATTGCAACTAATAAAATGACACCACATATCTCTTACAAGTATAAGAGGTTTCTTGTAGAGAAAAGCTTCCATTTCTCTTGGATTGATAATATACTATTTTACACTAGACCTGATTAAGTTATGAGGAGATGTGTGAGAGTAGATGAGACATATGGAATTCTACATGCATTTCATAATGAACCATGTGGAGGGTACTTTGCAACAAAAAGAACAGTGTTAAAGATTTTAACAATTGGTTACTATTGGCCTACAATTCATAAATATGTAACCAATTATACACAAAATTGGGATATATGTTAGAGGATGGGTTAACCAACAAAAAAAGATGGAATGTCTCTCAATACAAAAATGGTGCTAACACCATTTGACAAGTGGGGCATGGACTTCATTGGTCTAATAGATCCTCCATCCAATGGGAAATCATATATCATTGTATGTACTGACTACCTAACAAAATGTGTTGAAGTCAAAGCCATGAAGCATGCCCGTGACCATAAATTTGTTGAATTCCTATATGAAGGAATCTTTACTTGATATGGCATATCAAGAGAACTTGTTACTAACCAGGGTGCTCAATTCACTTCCAATCTAATCATAGAACTAATCAAGGAACATAATATCAAACACCAAAAATCAAGTCCCTATCACCCTCAAACTAATGGAAAAGTAAAGGTTACAAATAAAGAGATAGAAGCCATCTTGACAAATATTGTTCATTTGCACAGTAGGGATTGGAGCAATAGAGTACCAAAAGTTGTTTGGGCATATTAAACAACATTGAAGACCACAATAGGATTTTCACCATTTGAATTATTTTATGGAAAAGTAGCAATACCCATTGATTTTTAACACAAAACATTAAGGAATATACTAGAGCTAAACATTGATCTCCCTGTAGCATAGAGAGAGTGCTTACTGCATCTTAATTCTTTGGGTGAAATGTGCAAATCTCCCCTAGAATGCACATTAATCATATAGAAGAAAAGGAATCAATGGAACAATTCCCACATTAAGAGTAAGCAATTTCAAATTGGAGAGTGGGCATTACTTTATGATTCCAAATTTAAAGATATACTAGGTTAGTTGCGGACATGATGGTTGGGTCCCTATGAAATGTGCCATGTATTTGAAAATAAAGCCATCCAGTTAACCACAATTGACCCAGTAATTTTCACTAGTCAATGGACATCAGCTCAAGTTGTATAAATAGCCCCAAATAAAAGAAGACTTCCTGCAACAATTTCAACACCTAGTTTCAAATGCACAATAGGTAGCGCTTCCTACAACACAAGGTATCAAACTTCTTCTTGTATCTCTTCATTAAGAATTTCTTCGAGCATGCCCATAAAAAAAACTTGATGTCAACTCATCTCATTTATTTATCTACCACCCACCCATCTTCCATGTCATCATTTTACAATGCTTTAAATAACATGGTAAGTTTGCTAATGTATGCTGTCACTATTGACCTTCGACTCTCACCACATTTAACTAGCACATTTGATAATCAAATTGGTAAGTATAAGATTTTCAATTTTTTTTTCATTTTTAGCGCATAGATTTTGTTAGTTATATCTATTACTACATTAAACATATTTTTGCAATGTTATGCCAGTTTTGTACCTCGTGCCAATTATGACAAGTGAGGACATTTGCCCATGTTTCATAGAGGGTAGGGAAGCTTCAAATTCCCAATGAAATTTCTATTTATTCATTAACGATCCTCAAATTTGTACTCTCTCTTTGATTAAATCTAGTTTATTCCCAAATAATTCGTCATTGTTAGACTAAGATGTGACCCAAATTAAATTTTTAGGTGATTCTCACATATCTATGATTTATTCCCATTTAAATCACATTATTATTGCTCATAATGTATTGTTCATGACTAAAATTGATAGAAAAGAATGTGAAATATAGAAAGGGTCCATGGTTTTCAAAAAAAAAAAAAAAAGAGTCCAAAATTCATAGAAGGGAAGAAGGTAATTTTTGCAAATAGAGTAGAGGTTGAAAGTAGTAAGTGGAAATGGGAGGATAGTTGTAGTGATATGAATCAGTGGAACATAGTGTTTTACTTTTTGATGTAGAAGTAGTGAGAAGATTTAATGCATGTGGCTGGCTAGAATATTTTTTGAAACTAATGAAGTATGATGTAGAAGAAACTACTGAATTTATACATACATTTGAGGAAAGTGAAACAACAGTATGGGGATTGATAGTTATTGGCATAGAGGAGTGGATAGTGAAAGTAACTAGGCTACCAGAAGTAGGAGAACAATATCCCAATGCACATGATGCTAGATCAGCTAGAGCCTAGTTTTTTTATACAAAGTGACCCTCCTTTGGATATTGCTAAGCAAGGATGCAAAGAATGTCTCTTCCACCCTCGCATAATGTGTTGGCCATACATATTATTAGGTATTTTACCTGTAAAGGAAGATTTTTTTAATTTGCATGCACATAATTTTAAGTTTAACAATTATGTAGGATATATTTTTTTAGTAATTATCCCCAATTTCTTGTACAATATGTTATGTATTAGTGTTGAGGAAACCTAGAAAAGAAAGGACAATATTGTTACTCACCATGCCCTAATCCAATTTCTCATAGAAAGATCTCTGAGGGATGTCTCTCCTATGTCATGGGAATAATTTGTCTAGCATAAAACCCTAAAACCTCAGACTACGCCTAATGAACAACCCATTGAAGATAATGTAGTCTCAATTAACACAACTCCTGAGAAAAGTACCCAAGGTGTCAAAACTAAAAATGTGCAATAAAATGTGCCTTTACATGCTCAAATGAGAAATGTACCTACCTTTACCCAAGAAAAGTGAAAATGTAAATTACAAGAAGAAACCTCAACTTTGGCAATAGAAAAAAAAATCTGTAGACTTAAAGCAAAAAAAAAACATAGTCAACTCTTGTAGTAGCTACTTTTGTAGCAAAGACACCAAAAAGGGTAAGTAGTAAAAAGACTATGTTTCTTAAAGAAACCCCTATGTGAAGAAGCCCTAGAGTGAGAGGGAAAACTCCTAAAGTATCTGTAGAAACCAAATCCACTTCACCTAGGCAATCTAATAAAGAATATCCATAACAAGTCATCCTAGATGATTCCCCCAATCAACCTGAAATTCCAAACATTCCTTAAAACCCTAATGAGTAATGCAAGGTTGGGAAGAATGAAAGCCAAAATAATCCCCCAACAAGCCAACAAGATACTCCAAGTCGTAAAGAAGAAAAAGCCCCAATAACACATGAGTTTGTCTGTTCCAAAACTACCCTAGTTTCTTATAAGCAAACATGGTTTACATATTTCTTGGAATAGTCATGGAGGGAATAGAGGAAGAAAAATAACTATGAAAATGAAAGTGGCCCAAGTACCTTACAAATGCTTCTTATTCAGTTATATAATAAACATGTGTTATCAATAGCCCTAAGGAAAGAGGAGAAAAAGGAATTAAAGAAGGTAATAATAGATCAAGATGAAAAAATTGTAAACTTGAAAGAGCAATTGGCAAAACAGAGGCAATAGATGGATCATGTCCTTAAATTGGTTGATCAAATAATTATTTGCAGGCCACTAACTAGGATCTATGACATTTGTTTAAAAGAACAATTCCTTTTATTCTACTTGATGATTACCCTCAAAGACATAAATTCAAAATTCAAGTTAGCTTAGGAATTCTATGGTTTTTAGAAAACACTTCCATCCTGGAAACAAAATTTAATATGTGAATTGTACATGCACAATTTCATTATCCCTATAGAAACTCAATAGAATCCTTACCTTACATAGGGGATATACATCTTAGGGCCCTAATGTCCTAATTGCACAATGAGGCCAATTATGACAGACAATTGAACAATTATGGAGACAAAGAGAGAACAAAACCCTTACTATTTAAAGTAGAGAGCAATAAACTAGAAGAAATCCTTAGAGACTGGTTTAGGTTGACCTATGGTGATGTTCACAAGGAGCTAAGAAAGTAAATCTTTGAGGCCAGAACAAAGGTATATGCAGAATATGCTAACATGCCTTACTTTTTCTTTAAAAGAGCCATTACTACTGTCAAAAGTAGATGGGGTAGACTACCTGAGGGAGTCTAAAATGTTAGAGCCACAAAATCCTATCAACCTAGAGGCAACCCTTCACCAAATTCCAAAATACATATAGCTAGGAAGGTAGAATACACTAGAACTTTAGAGCCTATTAATAATGAAACCACCTATGCTCCTTTGGCCCCTCTATGATATTAACTTTGAACAACTTGGTAGGATGGATGAGGATCATAGAAGGGAAGTATAGGAAAGAACATGAGGATTCTACTACACCTTCATGAGTAATAGGAAAGGGAAGACTAAAGTTAGTGATTCCCAATATATGGCTAGAAGATGCAATGCTTGAGGACAAGCATTAAGCTTACTAAAGGGTAGTTGATGAGGCTAATTATTGCCTCCATTTTATGTTAATTTTAATACTCTATTTTAACACTACCAAGACATTGTGAACTTATGATAAGTCCAAGATAGAACTATTAATGCACAGGTAGATAAATATGTCATAATTTGCCAATATTATACATATAATGTAGTATTTCATATAACCATCCAAATATGTGGTCTAATATTTGGATTTAATTTGATTATACTTATTTATGTAAATATTTCTACATTGCAACTAACTTGTTAAAGAAGAAGCTAGAGGATGGTCGACAACATTCAAGGAGGAGTGTTAAGGTCTAGTTGCAGTGGAAGAACCATAATGGTACTAGGAGACAAGGTTGCTACAAAGGAGGAGCTATTATTCTAGGAATTTAAGGATGAGGTGTTTCTATATTCCCTCTTTTTTTACTATTCTATTGAATTGGTTATCTAGAATTTATTTCTTGTACCATGAGTTGTTATCTTTCCTTCTTCTCCTTATCTGGCGGATTTGTAGCTAGTTTATTTTCTTTCCTATTTTATAATAAGTGTCAATACTCTATTTGTAAGGATCAGATTGATATGTTTTTGGTTGCAAAAAAATTTTATGGAAAAATATTGTTGACTCTTGTAATGAGTTATTTTACAATTTTATGTATTGTTCTTATGTAAGGAGTTTTGGAATATAATGAAGTAATTCTTGGTTTAAATTTTGTGTTAGTAGATTAGTAGAAGCCAACCAAGGCAGCCAACTTGGGAGGTGGATTAGACTAGAGTAGTGTAGATGTACTTCTATCATTCCTAGTATTTTAGGTAGAAGTTGTAAGTCTTTTTCTATAGTAGCATACTTTGTGAGTGTTCCAGTAGCGCCTACAAGAGCAATTATAGTAGACAGTGTAAGTTGAAATATAAGTTAGAATATAGTTGTAATTTTTTCATTCATTTTAGTAAAGAGTTATGTGTATTAATTTCCTACAACACTAGTATAGGCTCTTTCTTTGCATTTTATTTTCCTACAACATAAGCATAATGACTCCTTAAGAAACCTAGTGCACATACCTTGCCAACCATTTCAAGTATAGGTCCTTGTGTTTAAAAATTAAATGCACCTCATGGTGGGAGAAGTAATCCTTTGATTAAATAAACTATTCCTAAGTAAGGCTTTAGGCATGATTATCACATACCTATTGTGAACTAGACCAATCACTGAGTGTATAGCGAAACCTTAGATGTCATACAATTCCCACTAACATAGTAATCATAGGATTATGAATATGACATCTGTTCTAGTTTTTTTGAGATCAAATATAAGCATTCAAGGCACAGAAAGCTAGAATGACTCAAACATTTACTACATTCTTATTATTCTCAATATTCACTGCAATCTTATAAGCATTCCTTAAAGTTTCAAGATCTTTATCGCTCAACTGATAGGTCATCTTACTATCAAAAGCATTAAAATAGGTTGTAAGACAAACATCCTCATTCAACCTCATAACCTAGAATAATTTTTACATACCTTTTTGGAATCTTACATTGAAATCAAATATGGATTCATTAGGGTTCTTCTTGATGTTATTGAATTCATTCAACATGAACCCAACTTTAGTATTATCTCCATATTGTTCTTTGAACAATTTTTCCAAATCACTCCATAAACTAATGCTACCATCGGGCAACCTTCTAAACCAATACCTTGTATCCTTAGCTAGTGAATGAACAAAAAACTTCGTCACCATATCCTCATGTTCAACTTCATTATCATTTAGCATATCTATGAATACTCTTAAGTGCTCTTCACTAGTAACAACATTATTTCTAGAGAACTTGACCACCTTATCTCTTAAATCAAAAGATATGGGATGTGGAGCACTAGGGATACCTATAAATGACATCTATTTATATTTCTCCATGTGGATGATGGAATAGGGGTAGATTGGGATATTCCCTAAGTTGGAATTATTGAACCACTAGTAGGTATAGAGGTTGTAACTAGGGTAGACAAATTTGGCCATGAAACCAATGTAGAGTTGGACTTAATAAATTGGATTTTCCTCCTAGTTTCTGCAGCTTGAGCTTCATTTTCAACCTTCTCAAGTTCTTTTGCAAGATCTTTCTTCTCCTTTCTAGCCTTCTCCAGATTTAGATTTAATTTAGACATTGGGGGGTTTATATTTTTGTTGGTTTCTAGTTTAGGCTCATTGATCTAGATTCCTACAACCTTTTCTTTTCCTTTATCGACTTGCTTGGTATTGGGTTCTACTTGGTTAGACTAGATAGGCTTGTAGGGTTGAACTTGGGAAATAACAAGTTCTTGCTTCTGGCTTAGTAGCTTTTCTTGCTCTTGAAGTTTAGCTCTAAAGCTATCAACATCCCCCAAAGCATCAACATGGAGGACTGAAGTTCTTTCTTCTAACTTCTTATTTTGTTCTTTCAAGGCAACCATTCTTCTAAGCAGATTGTCTCTTTCAACAAGGGCTTCTAAGGTAGCCTGTTCTCTTTCTGTTTCTAGGCGAGAATGTTTGGCCCCTTCCTTAGCAACCCATTTCTTCAAAATGCCTATCTCTAATTAAACTTCTTTAGGATCTATGGAAGTAGCTTCTAAATTAGCAGGATCATCTAGATCTATACGATTAGTCTTAGTGTATGGGATAGCTCTAGGATTAAAAGTTTCTCCAAATGAACTTCTAAGTCCTAGCCTATGGTTCATCTTAGATATTAGATCTAGGCTAGAGGATACATTTCCTACTGGTGGCATCTCTTTATCTTGATATGTTCATTCATCTAGTAATGGGGTACTGAATAATCCTTCTAAAAGCTTTGTGGTTTTTGATTCAAAGTTGGGTGAAGAAGACTCTCTCCCTACCACTGGTTGGTATTGAGAATTGATTGACAGACTACCTCTTAGTTTCTAGGTGGGGTTTGGTTTTGGCTTTTTCTTATTCAGGTTCTTCCTACCTCCTTGAGGTAATTCAGTATACATTGGTACATCAAGATTGGCTCTTGTATACACTGTTGTGTTTTTCCTTTCATTAGCCATATTTATCATTTATCAAATAAGCACTAGCTTCAAAAGCTTGACAGAGTCGTCACCCTATTTTAGGGAGAATATAACAATGAGAAGTACTTCTAACTTTAAGGAAAGGGCACAAAGTAATATAAAAGTATTTGATACAAATGAACTAATTAGTGAGATCATAAGATTGCAACTCTTACTTGATAGAGAAGACACTTGGAAGGGTTGCATATGTTGGTATGCGTCTATGGGATTTGATTTTATTTTTATTTTTAAATTCTCAAGGTTTGTCACTAAAAAACATCTACTATGACAACAAGCCATACCAAACGCTTTAATAGACCTGTACACAACAAGATGAAAGACACTACAATACTTTTTACACTTGCATTGGACAACTCCCCAGTGCAGTCACCATATTGTTGGTGTTTTTCAACTATTAATTAATCAAAGGCTTAATACCAAAATAATAATGCTAACACATCTAAGGGTTAGCTAAGTCCTATTAACAATTATTCTTGCATATTATTGGGAACCATCCTTGACAAAGCCAAGACTAGCTTTCTACACTTTAGGTTTTACAAAACCAAGGTGCGTATACCTAAGGGATAATCTAGAATGATTGCTAATGTGTGTTAATTCTATTAGTTTCATTCTGATTCTCATCTCATACCTCTAGCATATACATATTTTATTCATTTGTTATCACTTTCAGATGATAAATATCCCCTACAAGTAGATTTGGTCACAATTCTTCTTAGATTTGCAAGTATTTCCAGCCATAGCAGTGAACTAAAGCTAAAATACTACATGCAAACAAGTTTTGAACATCATTTAAGCTCTTCAAAAGTAAAATAAAGATGATTTTGATTTTAGAGTTGATAATTATTCATGATCTACCTATTTGCAAATTGTATTTTTTAGGTCTGTGCCTATTCCATTGGGATTCAGAGTCTAATATAATTTATAGATTAGACTGGTTGCATTACAACAAGTATTATCAACAATTCATACTGGAACTCATTCTTACAAATATCCTTTCTACAATCACAAAAATCCCATCAACTTCATTAAAGCCTTTACATAATTCTTTGAATCAATAGCAATAATGAATTGACATACAACCTAAGTGAATTGCATTCAACTAGACAAGCTTTACTCATACAATACTAGGATAACTAGATGGTAACAAAGGAGATAAAATTCAACAAGAATAGATATGGGAATAGCTCAAATTTGCATTAATTTTCTTTGAAAATTGTATACAATTTCAATTAGACTCAGAATGACTCTAAAAAGACACAAAAATCATATGATATCAATATATTCTCAAAAAATTTATAGAGAAGATACATCATGAAATTTTTCTATCATAACTAAACCAAGGACATCCTAAGTATAAAACTAAAAATACATTAGAAATCGGACCTCTCTCTAGCCCTAGAATCTCACTTATATAATGTGAGATGCAACAAGCTTCAGGCATAGAGAACTGATAGGTGTCCTTTTACAGAATATATTTACATTTTTCTTAATAGAAAAGGACAAAACATTATGTAATAGAAAGGTAACATCATATCATTCTCTTGGTAGCCCTACATTTCTATTACATCTTCACATGCTACAAATCCCATGATTGGTCTTTATTTACTTTGAGTCCTCGACATATGTAGCTATCATACTTGCCAGTGATGTGTTAGGCTTTGATTCATGCAACTTCACCTCTACTCTAGCATTTTCACTCATGTCATCATGTATTACCAAGGTGATAGTTACACTTGGTTCCATTTCTACTATGTCATCCAACTAATCCATTATATATTTCACATGAGATGACTGCCCTTATTTTTCTTCTTCTTTACTAGATGCTGATGGAAGTGAATCAATGATTTGTAATTCATCTTCATGTATTTCTTCATCATCACTTTTTCATTCCTAATTTCCATCCACTTTTCATAAAGTGTATCATCTAGCTAATCAAAATGTAGAATATCTTGTTTCTTTTTGATAACATATTCAACTTCTTTGTCAATATCAACAAATTCTTGTTTGAAAGAATCAAAGAATATTTGGGCTTTCACCATTTCTTCTATTGTGGTAGCCCACCATGCATGCCCCTTTTCACTGATGATTGTATTCAATAAATCATCTAATTCCTTTTCCAACCCTTTCAAGTCAATGGGCACATGATAATAAGTGTGAGGCCCTAAGCCAAATCTTGCCTAATTTACTTTGGGCTAATTGTGATCAAGATATCACCATCAATTCTTCTCACTACTCTAATTGCTTGGTCATAGTTTTTTGCCAAAGCCTCAAGGAGGTCATAATCCATAAAGACACTGGGAACTACTAATTTTCCTAAATCAAAGTTCCAAATATTTTTATGTGGGACAAACAAATTCCTCTCTGAAAACCATTTCTTAAATAAATCTAGACTAGTTAGAGAAGTGTTAGCATCCCAGACCCAATTCCCCTTGTCATATAATTCGTCTCCAACTCTTAGCCTAAGGTTAATTGAAGTTATCTTTTTAACTTGTACAGTCTCAATGGTGGATTTAGGGAGCAATTCAAGTAAGTCATTTTGGATATTCCTATCCAAATAATTCTCTTGCCAAGAAAACACCTTCTTTAGAGGCATCTTGACTAAAATTCGCAGAAGCTGAAATGCTATAGAAGTTATAGTATATGAATACTTGATTTTCTACTCATTCTTCTCTATAATTCTAAAGTATCTCATGATCAATGGGGAACTATTTCAAACTCTAATTAGGCACCACATGATACTCTTTAGTAATATCTTATGCTCAAAAAACTTGAAATATTTATTCACGTGAGATGGAAATGGTGAGATCTCCTATAATATACTATGTTTTTTCTCGCACTCAAAGCTTTCTTTCCTCATAAATGAACTGTAAGGGAAATAGAATGCCACCACCTTCTACATTCAAATTTACACCATTGATCTTTGAAAAAATGTACGGTCTAGGGATACAAGTAGGGATGACTCACATTCTACTTGGTATGTTGATAGTCAATCCAATGATATTTCACCATGTGTACCTTTCCTTCATTGTTGGCACTTCAAATTAGACCCACCAAAATCTAAGGACACATGTCATTGAGTCAATACCTTGCTATACATAAAGAGTGAGCATGTTGCCATAGTGAGCAAGCGACAACCCTTGATTTGATCTTAATATAATGGCAAGTGTTTTACTACATTTTCATTACTAGAGTGGTGTATCCCTCCTACATTTTCCTTGTTCACCATGTCACTATACATAAAAAGTGAGAAACTTCCAATACAAAAAATGGGACAATTGTTGATTCCCTTTTGATCAAGAAGACAAGATTTGTTGCATTATGTAATACAAATATGGTGGGCCCCCTCTTTATCTACTTTACTCGCTATATATCACTATACATAAAATTTGAGCAAATTATCATAGTGATAAAGTTACAACCATAGATTTGGGCTTGATATGAGGGTGAGGAAATTGCATGACATTTATACACTATGGTGGGTCACCATTCACTATGTTGCATAAGGTAAATAGTGCATATCTTTTCATAGCATGGTAGTGACTATTGTTGATCTCATCTTGATCGAATGATCACAATTCTTCATCTAGTTTTTGATTAGGGCTTATGTTCAAGTTACTGCTAATGCAAGAACCTACTATATATCTAGCTCATAAATTAATACTTTAATCCTTGATATATCACCTCATGGATTAGGTCCCACCACATGCCCACTTTTCGGCTGGGCACTATGTTGGTAACAGTGAGGTGCAAAGTTTTTCTAATTGCGACATAGCGACCTCCGGTGTTCTCAATTTTTTTGATGCATGACATGTATCCAACTAGATTCCATTAGGTCCCAAAGGTTTCATGACTCATATCCAAAGGGTCAAATGTCTAGGACTCACCTTTTGAAACTGTTGCTGCTTTATCACTTTCTATCAAGGCGCTATGTCGCTAATGGTGAAGATCATTCATTTTTTGATCATGACATAGTGACCTCTAGTGTCTTGTTAAAATCTAGTGCCAGAAATATAGATACTTGTCAAATAATAATTATCCTAATTAGTGTTGCTAATAGAAAAATAAAATTGCATGTCCACCATGCCACTTGGGAGTTTTGATGGTCACCAAGAATTTCAAAAGTAACTATCATCTATATTTTTTGTTAAGGCACCATGTCGCTATCGACAGGGTGCAAACTTTTTTCGTTAGCAACATAGTGACCCATTGAAAAAAATGAATTTTATTGATGCCTTTTGCACTTTATTATTCTTGGTTCATTTTCTGTTTCTGACAGCTCTGACATGAAAAACATGACTGAACACTTCTGATGCAATGCACTTTCCGATCCCTACACCTCCATTTCATGACACTATCATTCAATCTTGTAGTAGTCGTTATGTTGCATAGAATAACATGCTTGCATCTTTTGATAGCGATGATACAACTACCATAGATCTTATAAGGATCAGATGATGTGCAATAAAAGGAAAATGGTTAATTAGGGGTGTAAAATATTTGAATTGGACATGGAATATTTGCATTTTAAAAGGTTTCACACCCAAATAAATTCAAAAGAAATGAGACCTAGGGTTTGACATAGGCTTTCAAAGGTTATCAAATTTGTAAGACCAAAAACCAAAAAGCCTAACCTTCAATAATGGATTCAAATCTGATTTTTTACATCTAGAAATTGTAACATTTATTTTGTAAAGATCAGATCAACATGCCACTTGCCAATGTTGATCTAACAATTCTAGCTCTTGAAGCTAAGATATTATATAGTCATCATCATTAATGAGGCCCTTCATAGAGATTCTCAAAGTGGAAATCTCAACCTCAATTAGAAGCACAACATCCACTCCATATACTAAACCAAAGGGCATTTTACCTGTTGGAGTTCTGTTACTCATTCTATAAGCCCATAAAGCTGGATTGATTTGAAGCTGCTAGTCCTTTCCAAATTTGTTAACTATGCAATGCAAGATCGTAAGGATCATCTTTTTGGATGCTTCTGCTTGACCATTACCCTTGGGGTAGTAAACAAAAGATTAGTGTTGTGTGATTCTAAACTTTTTACACAACTCCTTAAGATCCTTTTTTTTTAAATTTCCCCCATTGTTTGTAATAATTGAGGAAGGTGCACCATGCCTACATATGATGTAATTCATAATGAATAGAGCTATAGTTTTTCCATTTCCAATAGAGAAAAGGATTGTCCATTTGAAGAGGATGGGTGAATCTAACACACAAGATCAAAGCTCCATTCTTGGAATGGCCATAGCATGATAGATGGAATTAGCTCCCTAGCTAAAGCATGAATCATATCTCCATAGAGCTGACATTGTTTGTAGGACTTGGCATATTTGCTTGACTCTTGCTCTATATTTGACCAATATTAACCAACTTTAATAAGTTTATGAGCTAGTCTCAAGCCATTAGAGTGAGATGTGCTAATGCCCTTGTGTACATCTATTAATGCACATTTGGGCTCATCAAGTTCTAGATACCTAAGCAGTGTTCTATTGAGACCTCTCCTAAACAAGTTATCAATAATAATGGTACACCATGAAGCATTATAGATAAGGTGACATTTTTCATTCTGAGTTAGATTATTTAGGATAGTTTGGTCATGCAAGTAAGAATATATATGGTGGTAGTACAATGAGTCTTGTCCTACAATAGAATAGATCATCCTAGATTTAGAAGAATTATAGGAAGGGTAGAGTAAATTTTCCACCAGGAACTTGTGTCAAAGATCATTTTCTGGCATTTGTAACAAGGAGGCTAGAATAGCCATGAGATTAGTCACTTTATTATTTTCCTAAGGAACTTGTTGGAAAGTGATATGAGAAAAGTATTTCTTCAGGTTATCCACCATGCATTTATAAGGGATCAATTTCTCATCCTTCATCTAGTATATGTCATTAACCTAGTTGATGATGAGTTGTGAATCACCAAAGATGTTTAATTCATCCACTCTACATTCAACTGCAATCTTCATGCCATTAATCAAAGTTTCATAATCTGTGATATTGTTTGTACAAGGAAACATAATCTTGTACACCTTAGGAAATGAATACCCTTGAGGTGTTATGAACAAGAGTCTAGCACCAAATCCCTATTGTGTGAAGGAACCATCAATGAACATCACCAAAGTTTGGTGTGTAATCATTATAATAGATTCATTAGGGAAATCAATGTTTATTGGAAGAAGGCTCTGTATTGGTGTCTCTACCAGCTTATCATCAATAATTTTTCCTTTGATAGCTTTTCATTCAACATACTAAATGTCAAATTCACTTAGTATTATGACCCACTTAGCCAACGTTCCTATTAGAGCTACCTTTCTATGTAAGTACTTTAGTTGATCCATTTTAGGAACCAGTCACATAGTATGAGAGAGCATGTAGTGTCTCAAATTTTGAGAAGCAAAAATAATTGCCAAGAAAGCTTTCTCAATGATACTATAATTCATTTCATAAGAAATTACTGTGCAACTTAGATAGTAGATAGCTCTTTCTTTGTTATCATTATCTTCTTATGATAGAAAGATACCAAGAGGTGATTCTGTTGTTGAGATGTACAAGATAAAAGGCTTCCCATGAATAGGAGGCATGAAGATTGGTGGATTAGCAGGGTATTTCTTTATCTATTTTAAGCTTTGATCACAATCTTGGCTCTAGTTGTATTTCACATCTTTATTCAGAAAACTAATAAAAGGTCATGACCTATCTACTAGCTATGAGATGAATCCACAAATGGATTGATGTGTTTCTTGTAAGCCTCTCCTTTGACTAATATTACATGGTGGACACATATCCATGATTGCTTGAACTTTCTCTAGATCAACCTCAATTCCTTTTGTAGAGACAATGTAACCAAGTAGTTTTTTTAGATATTACACCAAATGCCCATTTCTTGGGATTAAATCTCAGACTAAATTTCTTTAGACAATCTTTAATGGTTCCTAGATCCTGAAGGTGAGTATTGCATTTTGTGCTCTTAACCAAGGTATCATCCACATAGTCTTCCATTCTTTTATGCATCATGTCATGAAAGATGGTAGTAACTATCCCCTGATATGTAGCACCAACATTTTTCAAGCCAAATGGCATCATGTTCCAACATAAGGTTCCCCATGCACAAGTAAAAGTAGTCTTTTCCTAATCTTCTAGTGCAATTTTGATCTAATTATTATCAAAAAATCTATCCATAAGTGAGTACATTTCATATCATGCCACCATGCCCACTATCATATCAATGTTAGGGACTGGAAAATCATCCTTCAGATATGGTAAGTTCAAATCTTAGAAATTTGAACAAACTCTAATAGATTTGTCATGCTTGGAGACTAGAACAATGTTTGATATCCATTCAACATAATCAATAGCATAGATGAAACCAACTTTTAGAAGCTTTTCTAATTCAGCTTTAACCAGTAATGCAACATGAGGATGCATTTTTCTAAGTTTATGTTTGGCTAGTATAACTACTAGCATGATAGAAAAATGATGCATTATGAGGTTAGGATCTAATATTGGCATATCTAAATATATCCATGTAAAGTTTATCTTTTTCTCTTACAAGATGTATCATGTGAGGATGTTCTTATATTCCTAAGTTGATTAGCTATGTTGGCTCTATCAACATTGATGATCTTTCCTAAAAATGACTTGGAAGTGCATCAAATATCTCATCTATTGGTGCCTCAAAGAGGTTTTCACCCTTGGATATATCTTTTATTTTTACCTTTTTAGGTTCTAACACTGCCACAATATGGTTTTGACCATTAGACCTTTTATTTCTTTTCATTTTGATTGTATGACTGAGACATTTGATGTCAGTTTTAGTCATATTAAAAACTTGTTTTTTGGTGGAAGACATTACAGGTTTGATAATGTTTGATTAAGAGGCAAGATCATAGTCATTCTAGAATGTAGGGACTTCACTAGATGTAATGGAATTCTAGTCTATGAGCTTGGGATAGGTGAGCGAAAGAGATGTGGTGGTTTTAGTTTTATTCATAGTATTATCATTAAATGCTTGGAAAAGCAATTCCAAACCTAGAGTAGTATCATCCACTAGTTTGTTTGAGTGCCTCTATTTTCTAACATCATTAATTAAAAACTCAACAACACTAATTGGATAAGACTCATCCATCCTAATCTTAGATGCTTCACCTACTTTGAGGAGATTTTCATAGACATGAACTTTTAATATGTTTTTATTTTTAGTTGCTTCGAAGAGAGAGTTGAATTCATATTCCCAAGAATCTATGCTATATGGCGACAGACTATATAATTCCCCAATAGTGGTAGGGACAAACTCTCCTTTATCCTCTATATTTTTACAAAGGTACTCAATCTATAAAGCATGACTAGACTCTCCCTATTCTTTTTGGGTATGATATGAATTAGTAGTATCATTAGAAGAAACAATATCACCATCCATGGTGCTGAAATGTGGTACAAAATCATCTAGTTCAGCAAAAAAATTAGCAAGATCATTAGCAATAGGATAAGGATAAGGATCCCCATCATAACCATTGTCTTCATGGTCATTAGAGTCAGCTTGTTGATGTAGGGAGCTCCACTTAATAACATAACTCATAATAGAAACAATAGAAAATGTGAGAAGAAATATGGACTTCTTATTTGCACCACAAATGTGGAATTATAGAATTCATAAGTACAATATGCTAACCCACACAGATGCCTTTAGTATATTAATTTGCAAGATAAGCTGCTAACTATAACTCAGAGCTATCCTAGACAATATTCGAGCCTTTATCCAATAGGCAATTTTATGCTGCCTAGGAAGGTTCTAGATGTTGAAATTTAATACGTAGGGCTGATAGACCCTCACAATACACATAGATTCAACACTACTTATCTCTCCTTTATCTGACTACCTTAGTTCAGAAGAATTTTTGGGACTACTCCCATATACAATTTGGAATGGTGATTTAGCAGTACTCCTATTGACAAAATTATTATATGCAAAATGCGTACAATAAAATCATATCCCATCCTTTTGGTTTATCTCCAAAGAAGCATCTCAACAAGTTTTCTAAATAGTGATTCAGAGCTTCTATTTTTCCTTCAGTGTGTGGATGATGTGATGAACCAAACTTCAAAGCTATTTTCAAGTTCATCCATAATGTATGCCAAAAATACCCAAAAAATTTGTTATCTCAATCTAAAACTATACTCTTTAGGAGACCATGTAATCTCACCACTTCTTTGAAAAACAAATTTTATACATGAACAATGTCACTAGTCTTCTTGCAAGGAATAAAATGTGGCATCTTTGAAAATTTGTCAACCACCACAAAAGTAGAATCATGGTCACATTGTGTGCTCAGCAATTCAAGAACAAAATCCATGCTAATATCCTCCCACAACTTCTCTGGTGTAGATAATGGCTGATAGAACCCTGCCTTCTACTTCTCTCCTTTTTCCATGTTTATCACATCTTGCTACAACTATGGCTAGTAATAATTTTTAGCATCCAAAGCTATAGTTTTATCTCTACCAAAATGTCTAGCCGATCCTCCACTATGCTTCTCCTCGATGAGATTCTCTCTCATTGAACTTCTAGGAATGCATAATTGGCTTCCCTTGAACAAGATATTATCTTGGATCATGAAATTTTAACCACTTTGTCTTGTCAAGTGTGATAGGTTATTTACAAGCTTTCCATGCTTCACCAAAATTAGGATCACTTGGTTACAAAGTGCTAAGTTCCTTTGACTCAACCACCTCTATCTGCATTTCTGTTAGAAAAAGTTGTCTTCTACTAAGAAAATCTATAAATTTTTTAGACTTCCCACTCTTGTGTTTCAAAAAAAATGTATAACTCTATAATAACTCAACCCACTTTAAATGCCTTCAGTTCAATTTTCCTTAACTATTCAAATATTGCAAAGTTTGATGATCATTGGTTTGCTTAACAATAGGTGTATCATAGTCATGCTCTAGGCCATGCTTAGGAATAAAGTATTCAATCTAAGGACTATTTTTTCCACTATGAGGTGCATGTAATCTTGTCAAATTAGGAACGTATACTTGAAATGATTGACACAATATGTGCACTAGGTCTCTTAATGAGTCACTATGCTTATGCTGCAAGAAAGTAAAATGCAAGGAAAAGAACTTATACTATTGCTACAAGAAACTAACATACTTAACTCTTTATGAAACAAATATTGGAAATACAATGAAAGGATAGCAAATATTCCACCTCAATTCATCTACTATAGCTATTCTCACAGATGCTACATGAACATTTACAAAGTATGATGGTATAGGAAGGAGCTTACAACTTCTACTTGCAATATAAAAAATTCTTGGAAATTAATCTATACTATCCTAATCTAATCCACCTCCCAAGTGGACCCCCTTGGTTGGCTTCAACTATACTACCAACACAAGATAGAAGCCAAAAACTATTTCATTAGATTTCATAAATTCATTAAATAGAAACAATACATAGAGTTGTAAAAACACAACTCACTGTAAAAGTTAACAATACGTTCTCATAAAATTTGTCCTTCTAACTAAACTAACACACTTGGTTTGATCCCTATATATAGAAGATTGTTGCTTATTTCGAAAGAGAAAATTAAATAACCTAGCTATAAATCTGTAAGAGAGAAAGAAGGAAAATAACAACTCAAGGCAAGAAGAAGAGATAACGGCTCAAAGATAGAATAATAAAGTCTAAACAACTGCTTGCCATAATAATAAATGTAGAGAATGTAGTAAGTCTTCATAGCTCCTCCATACTCACTGCCATGTCCTTTGGTACTGTTATGACTTTTCTCCATCGTGGCTAAACCTAAATTTTCTTTTCTCCTTGATGCTATTGGCTATCTTCAATGTTCATCTTTGAATTCTTCCAATCATCTTCAACTTCATTGCTAACAAGTTAGTTATAATGTAGAGACAATTGTAAATAAGCATTTTCAAATTAAATTCAAATATAAGAACACACATTTTGATAATTATATGAAATACTGCATCATATATATGATATTGCTGAAAGATGACATACTATCTACCCATAGGTTAATCATTGATTTAGGTAAATATAAGTTCACAAATGTCATGATGAAAATGAAACAGATTATTAACAAAGTGTTTAAAACTATCACAAAAGAGATGCAATTATTAGCCTCATCAATCATTATACAAAATAAAATCCTTGGGAAGAAGATAGTATCTCCACTTCTTCAATGCTTGAACTATAGCATAATATTTCTAATCATAAACATAATATTTTCTTTTTGCATCATTCAACTTTTCAATGAAATACGCAGCAGGTCTACCTTATTGCTCAAAACAACTCCTTTTGCAGTACCACTAGCATCACAGTCTACTTGAAACACCTTGTTAAAATCAGGAAGTGCTAAAACAAGTTTCTTAGTAACTTTCTATTTCAACATATTAGAACTCTTATCAACTCCTATAGTCCACTTAAACTCTTTCCTATCCCCTCTCAATGTTTCAGTCAAGGGTCCACATATACTGCTAAAACTTCTCATTAACTTTCTATAAAATGTAGCCAGTCCATGAAAAGATCTTACCTCTGTCAAACTCCTTGGAGTAGGCCATTCAAGGATAGCCTTCACTTTCTGTAGGTCTATTTTTAGACCTTCTCCTAAGACTACAAATCCCAAGTAGGCCAACTCTTTATTTACAAAACTACACTTCTTTAGGTTTATCAGGAACTTTTCTTCCCTCAAATTATCAAACACCTTGCAAGTATGAACCAAATTCCCCCCTAATGTCTTACCAAAGATCAATATATCATCTAGGTAAAAAATAACAAACTTTACCAGAAACTCCTTCAGTACCTCATTCATGTGCCTCATGAAAGTGCTTGGTGCATTGGTTAGCCCAAAAGGCATGACTAACCACTCATATAGTCCTTCCATTGTCTTGAAAGTAGTTTTCCACTCATCACCTTCAATGGTACAAATTTGATGGTACCCACTCTTTAGATTGATCTTTGTGAAATACTTAGCTACACCCAAACAGTCCATATTATCATCCATCCTTGGCAATAGAATTTTATACTTTATTTTGATCTTGTTGATAGCATGAGAATTTATGTACATCCTCCATTCTCCATTCTTCTTTGGTGCTAATACTTTTGGTACATCACATGGACTCAAACTCTCTCAAATTAACCCCTTGTGCAACAACTCATGAACTTTCTTGTTCAACTCTTCACTTTCGGTTGGTGTCATTCTATGTGTTTCCTTGTTTGGAAAATTGACTCCTAGAACCAAATCTATTTGGTTACTAATCTTCCTCACTAGGGCCAATCCTTTAGGTAAATTATTTGATACTATATTATAAAACACTCTCAACATATCTGCAAATTCTACAGGTACCTCCTCTACTTCTTCCATACATTCTTTAGGAATTATAGCAAAACACATATGATCATGATTCATACCATTAAGAAACTCTTTTCCATCAACAAAATAGATTCTAGTAGCACTACATGCCTTTTATTCTTTATCCTTTAATGGCTTCAACTTATGTTTCACTCCATCCTTAGTTAGTGTATAGGTATTTTCTTGCCCATCATGTACAACATGCGTGTCAAACTGCCATGGCCTACCCAACAACATATGACATATTTCCATAGGTATGATGTCACATAGTACCTCACTGAGCATTGCTTATTAACCATGACCTTATTGTCATCTTGTAGCTAAGCAATACAATATGGATGTAGGTGTTTTTGCCTATTCAACTTCAACTTGGTGACCATCATTTCTAACACTAGATTGTCAGTACTTCTACCATCAATGTCACATTAGAACACTTATCTTCACATCTGCACCTTGTGCGAAACAAGCTCCTTTTTTTAGGTTCATTCTCACCACTCAACAAGACTCTTTGATTAACTAGTATTTCTCCTCTTTCAACATCTTTAGAATATGAGGATCTGGCATCTTCATCAACATGTGTAACACTCACTTGACCTTATTTTCTTCAATCTATCCTTCCTTGGCACTTTTTTACATTCAAATGCACTATGTACTTCTTCTCCATAGTGAAAACATTTTCCATGGAAGCCTCCTCTTCTAGATCCTTGTCCTCTACCTCTTCCTCTCTAATATCTATTGTTCTAATCATGGAAATGATTGAAATTGTTTCCTCTCTAGTTCTAACTGCTACTTTTGGCCTCATCCTTGTTCTCTTGATCATCATTATTACCACCATAAGATCTTCAACTAGATCTTCCACCATAAACTCTTCCATTGTTCTTATTGTCAAACTTCTTGCTCAGTTTCTTTTCAACTCTTAGGGAAAACTAGTATCCCTCCTCAATACTACTCATTCAAACAAAACTTAGCTCATCCTAAATGATTGGCCTTAACCCATTAAGATAACTACTAAATTTCTCCTTATGAGCTTCTTCATGGCCAATTCTAATGAGAACTCAATAGAACTCTTCAGTATACCCTTGAACATATTTTCCTACTTGCCTCAATACTTGCATTTTCTTCAATAGATCAAGCTCATAATCCATGGGAACAAATTTTTGCTTCAGTTTATCTTTCATCTGATCTCATCTAGAAAATTTTTCCTTTCCCTTTCTATTTCACTCCAATTGAACCTCCTACCACCAGATCTTCACATGTCCCTTTATTTTTTCCTTTACAAACTTGAACCCGTTAGGATCATCAAAATCTTTATACTCAAAGTACTCATCTAGTTCATTGATCTAATCAATCAGCTCCTCTGGGTTATGATTTCTTAAAAATGTGAGAACCTACAACTTGGGTCTTTTTCCAATCTTGGAGATGGCCCTAAAAAGCCTCTCTTCCTTTGTATTTAGAACTATCTCTGCTTTGAAATTTTCTTCTACTTCATCCTTATCCTTGCTCTCATCTCTTGTGGGAAGATTCATTCCTCTATGTATTTTTTTTCCAATGCTTGCATTTGTCTTTGTAGGGCTTGAAAACCCTCAAGTGTAACACCTAAAGTTTTTTTGCCATGCTCTGTTCATGGAGGCATTTTCTCACTTTTACTAGAACCCTAGTGCAAGTTGCCTCACAATTGGTGATCTGTCTATATGCTTAGCCCAAACCATGGTCCTGGTGCAACTTGGCTCATAGTTAGTGATCTATCCACACACTCAAGAACTCTAGCTCTAATACCACATGATGTAGGGAGCTCCTCTTAATATCATAAATTGTAATAGAAACAATAGAAAATGTAAGGACAAATATGGAATTCTTATTTGCACCACCAATGTAGAAATACCAAATTCATAAGTAAAATATGCTAACCCACATGGGTGTCTTCAATATATTAATTTGCAAGACAAGTTGCACAATATCACTCCAATTTGTCTTAGACAATGTTTGGGCCTTTCTTAAATAGGCAATTTTATGCTCCCCAAAAAGGTTCTAGATGCTCAAACTTAATACCTAGGGCTAACAGACCTTAAAAATACACATAGAGTTAGCCAAATACTTCTTTGACAAATTATCTTAGAAATTTGGTAACCCAAATTTTGAAGGCCCTATCTCATGAATTGTTGCTTCGATTAGCTATTATAACCATATTTTTCAAAATGTTGGTTCAAGATCTACAGGTTTGTGGACCTCATTTGGGCACTCTAAGGCCTCCAACCATGAGCCTGAAGATATTTTTGCAAATATTTCCACCAAATATCCACAATAACTTCTTTGATACTAGTGCTTGAGAAATGAGATTTTTATGATAGGCTTACAACTCTAAAATGAACCTTCCTATAGAAAATGATAACATTCAGAGCTCGTATAAAAAACTTACTAAAAATAGTAACTTTCGATAAATAATAACCACCCTATCTACTAGTCCTTATTAAAATAGTAAAGATTGGAAATAAAATATTTTTGGGTGATGCAAGATTGCCCTTGCACCCAGGATGCTCGTACATCAGTTGTGACTCATTTTTAGATGAATCTCACTTTCTAGTATAAATTTGTTAATCCCTAGATGGAGGGGAATTTTCTTGAAACCTAGACTAGGTGTATCTCAATTTCTTATAGCTATTACTTTGATAGGATCAATTAGACCATTTTTGTTGCATCAAATAGGACCAGTCCCCTTGTAGCTAAAGAATTTCATGAGTTTAATACTTGGACCATACTTTTTAGGAGTAATTTACTAAGACTATTCTGTGAGGTCAACTAGAGTTTCCTCTTTGTAGATCCATGCAATAATGGCTCTATTTTCACTTTCCTCCTTGAAAGGGATAGTAAAATTGACAAAAGTACCATTATACTTGGTTTGAGGTGTCAACAAAAAATGTCACTTTTCTTTAGATGGTCTCCAATAATGACGTGGAGACTCAGGAAGAGATGTTAGAGATAAAATTGGTTCTATTCAATATTCACCCATTCCAGTTTCTTTTAGCTTGAGTGACTACTAGATTTGCTTCAGCTTGTTATCATGATGGTCTATAAATTCCACATTAGTGGTTATGAAGCTTGAAATGGTATAAGCATAGCTAGTACTTGTAGGTATGGTGACTTTAGAGCCATGAAATGGTAACTTTATGCATTGATGGTACATGGAAGGCATACATTGCATCTCATGTATCCATGGTCTTCCTAGCAGAATATTATATGCTAAGGGAATATCAAAGACTTGACAAGTGACATCCCTTTCAACAGGACCAACTAAAAGAGGTAACATAACACAACCCAAGGTTTTGTGCTCAACTTTATCATATGCTTTGATAGTTATCTTGTGGTGAGGGTCAATGGACTCTTTATAATAGTCCAATTTTCTAAGCAAAGCAATAGAGACAATGTTTCAATTGCCTCCATTATCAATAAGCACATGATGGACAAGTTTTTATTGTATGATGACCTTAATGTATAGAGTTTGATTATTTAGATGACTTAGTTAATTTTCATACTCCTCAAAGAAAGACATATAGTAAGGTGAGGTTAGATGACCTACCATAGATTAGAACCTCTCAAGATCAAGATTTTGTGGGATACTTGACTCAATGAGAGGTTTCTCAAGAATCTACCTATGAGTAGGCAAGATTTTGAGTAGTTCAAAAATCGTGATTCAAGAATTTATTTTTTGTAACTAATTGAGGATACTATAGCTATTATCCATAGATGTTTTTGTAAGTTTTGTTCCTTTACTTGAAGGACTAGCAAGAGCTTTGTCTTTGTGTTGTTCTAACTCAAGAGTAGAAGGCACATGGCCTTTGGGCACTAAATTGGCATGAGAATGTGTAACAACATTTGCACAAGTTTAAGATAGTTCATTGTTAGATGTGTTGGAAGTAGGGCCCCTTAAGACAAATGATGTCATAGGTTTAGTTTTGTCTTGTTTTCCCTTTATGGTGATAATGTCACATTACTCAACATCTATCGGTTCAACCATGTGAACATCTCATCATCATCATTTGAGTATGTATAGTTAATCTTGTTGTGAGATTTTTGTTTTGAGCTTTCTCCCTTTTCATAGTGTGTGAATAGCTCTTTGAAAGCCTTGTGATATGAGTTCTTGTTATGTCCATCCACAAAGTCACCATCATTGATTAAGTTTTGGAGTTTGTGATGCAAGTTAATGCAGTTGCTAGTTTTTTGACCTTTTTTTTTATGATATTCACAAAATTTCATTTCATTCAACCATGGTGGTCATGTTTTTGGATCATAAGGACAAGAGTTTTTCAATGGAGAAATGAGTTTTTTTGTAGTAAGGTCTTGTGGACCACATCAAAGGTTCACCAAGAGGCATAAATTCTTGTTTAGGGCATGTGACCCAAGATGAGCTCTTTGGTTTGTTTCCAAATGTCTTGTTTTCTAAAGGGAGTTTCTCAACATTCTTTGATGCTTTGATATTGTCTATAAGACTTAAAATTTCCTTAGTAGGTTTAGAAGTAATGTTGTCAACAACTCTATCATGAACAACTTCTTTGTCCATGTTCATATACTTGGATTTGTCCTTATTAGAGATTGACTCTTGTTTGGTGTCCTTTTAAAGGGTTAGTTCACCCTTTTTGGCCATGAATTCCTCTATCTAGATAGCTTGTGTAACCATGTATTTTAAGGAACATGGACTTTGAAGTTGAACTTTATACCCAAAATCAAGCATAAGATTATTTGTAAAGATATCAAGTTTTTTTGTCTCTAGGATTTTACATGAGTATTTGGTGTAAAGTTGTCTCCATCTCTAAAGGAATGTGAGGAAAGGTTCACCAACTTTCTATTTAAGGTTGCACAACTCCCAAATGTTAATTGGTGTTGTATGTTGTGAGAATACTATTGGACAAAAAAATTAGCAATCTGATCCAATGTTGTGATACCAATAGACAAGTGTGAAAACCACTCCATAGCCCGACCATCTAGACTTCTTGGGAATAGATGAATGAGATATGTTTGATTATGCATAATTTCTATAGACAAGGCACCAAATTCCAGCAAATGATCTTAGGGATTTTTAGTTCCAAAGTATTTTTCATACTTAGGTAACTCAATTCAACTTAGAAAAGGAGGCATATCTATACTCTTGTCAAAAGGAAATGGACAAGGAGCATCTAAGGTATATGTTTTTGTAAGTTTGTCTTTATCATGCATCATTTGGGTAAATTGTTCTTCATGACCTTTAGCTATTTTTATAATTTAGATTCTTTAGTTTCCTCTTTAGGTGTAATGATAGTTTCAACATTAAAGTGATGAGGTAGCTTAGCTTCCTATTGAGCAAGTTTGAGAAAGTATTCCATTAAGAGAGATTTCCATGAATTTTTGGAAGTTTCTATCCTTAAGAAATTTTTTGATATGTCTGGGAATTATTTCTTCTTCTTCCTCATTTTCATTAGTAATGGTTCCTTATGTCTTTCATTCCTTTGTTGATCTTGGTCTCTACTATGTTCTTTGTGTTTTTGTTTGTGATCAACCAATTTAGGAATGTGATAAGTTTCAATATTTTTTGATATGTCTGGGAATTATTCTTCTTCTTCCTCATTTTCATCAGTAATGGTTCCTTATGTCTTTCATTCCTTTGTTGATCTTTGTCTCTACTATGTTCTTTGTGTTTTTGTTTGTGATCAACCAATTTAGGAATGTGATAAGTTTCAATTTAGGAATGGTTCCTTATGTCTTTCATTCCTTTGGTGATCTTGGTCTCTATTATGTTCTTTGTGTTTTCATTGGTTGAAAAGGTTGTCTGAATAAGAATTTAGCTGTGTTGTTTGGAGATGTATGATCTTTTCTAGTTTTAGGATCCTCTTAATACAAGGGATTCCTAGTTTGTTTTAGGTTTATGTAAAATGTTCTCTAAACATGAAGTGATCTGATAGGTGAAGGTGATTATAAAGACTCCTCACTAGATGAATTGGAGATAGACCATGTATAAACTAAGAAGTGACCTCTACCATGATTACAAACCCTAGCTCTACATTATCTAAGTCTAAATGGATAAAGCATGTTTCCACTTCTTGTTTTCATAGTCATAGACAAGGACAATAAGTGAAAGCCTAGACAAGTACCACACTAGAATGTAGTCTCAAAAAAGAAAGATAAGAGTGTTGTGTATTAAGATATAAGTCATTTGAGTAATGGCAAGAACAACTAAAGATTATGACTATTATGAGAAAAAGTTTGACAAACATGAGAGGACACAAACAAGATATAAAAGTACTAAGACTAGTTTACATGTATGTCAAAAGTTGTTAGCTAAGAAAAAAGTCACTATTTGATACTGTTTGTAGATAGAGAAGTGATAAATGTTGCAGATATAGATCAGACTTAGAGTAAAGATTGCTTTGATAAAACAATTTGATAGTTTTTAGGATAAGATCTCACTCAAAGATTCACAGGGAACCACATGAGGAAACACTAAGAAGGATGCAAAGATTCAAAATAACATTTTTTGACCAAGTTTCTCATGCAAGAATTTGTGTAGGGCTGCTTGAAGAGTTGACAGGACAACAAAAAGACAAAGTTTTGGCATAAAGGACACTATTTGGAAAAATCTCACATGGATATTTGTAGGGAGCTTCATAAAGACTTGCATTGAACCATGCGAGAACATGCTAAAAAGATACCTTATCATGCAAAATTTCACAGAACTAAGTGTGAGAATCTAGATAGACTAACAACTGTTGACTAGATTTGAATAGATTTTACAAGTTTTAGATAGTTCTGGATAGATGGATGGTTATGTTTATAGATTTCAGATAGATAGCAAAATAGTTTTGAATTTTTTGGACAGCATTGTGTTTTCAAGAAGATGATTTTTTACAGATAGACATGGGAAGCAAGTAGTAGCTACAAACAATCCAACCAAGGAAAAAGAAACTTGAAGGGATGGGGGAGTCTTGACCTTCAATCTATTTGATATATTTGGACAAGTTTATAGACTCAATAAAAATCATGCTTTATCCCTATAATTAAAAATGGTAGAGAAGGAAAAACCTTTGTCTCACAACTTATGTGCATGATTTCACCTCACATAGTCATGTCACTATACTAGAGGGTGCCCATGTTTTTGATGTATTCCAAGGGCTCAATAACATATATGCTAAATGAACACCCTTGTGGTAGGGGTCAAGTTTTTATACCACCTTCCAACACCTAGGTACATGCCTATGGTGAGGACTTATAGGAGAGATTCTTTCCCCTCCTTGCACAAAGATAATGCCCCCTTTTTGGAGGTGAACTAGGTAGAAACTAACAAAGATCTTTTTACTTCACTTCCATTCATATTAATCACTAATGGCTTTAAAAGAGAACTTAAGACCAAAAAACCATACCAATATCTTAAAGGGCACACACTTGACTAGCAAGACTAGGACTAGTGCCGGCTAGTGCAACAAATAAAGCCTCATCTTCATATGTGATATCAAGAATTAAGAGGAAGAAATTAACATGGATTTGAAGTCTTTTTTTCTACAAAGCTTCTTTATTATAGTGAGTTGGAATCTGTGGAAAAAGGAGTGTGCTCACTTGGTTCATTCCTAGAGGTTGGAGCATTCCAAAAGGCCCTCTAAAGGTTAACACAGACTAGTGGCTTGGATCTAAGGGTCCATGTTTCTAATTTCCTCAAGGGGAAAGAGCACACTCCTATACCTTATCACTCTAACCAAACACACAAAACATGTTAATCAACAAGTTAGCTTAATCAATCCCAATTCATCCTTTCTCAAGATTTTGATTCCATTAAAGGAAATCATCATCCCTTCATTGAAAAGACTCATATAGGAGAACCACTAACTTGCTTGCCTCCCTTGGGTACCATCTTTTAGAGACTTCTAGGTTTCTAATTTACTCTTAGGCATCACTTCTAAGTAGTAAAGAGCATACTCCACTATTCCCCTATCTTGCACCCTACAAAATTGACAAGCCCTATTTATACTATGTGTGAAAAGAAATAAAAGAATATATGATGTTTAAGTGGGTTTGAAATAAGTCTTCGACATGTGTATCTTTCACAAACATCCTACAATCACATAAGTAGTATATTTTTTAAGTGTTTTAATAAGATGTCTTTGACTAGAATCTTGCAAACCAATGTTAAGCTATTTGAAAACTAGAAATCAAAAAGAAAAATTCTTTAGAAAACATTGTTAGTCAAACCATAATGATAAACTAAATTCTAGAAATTGTATTTGCATGAGTTGTTGCAAAATTTTGCACAAAGTCATGCACAAGCCCACATGAGAAAATGATGTGTACCACATGAGAAACTTCTCATTTATGTATACTTTTTTGTGGATGTAAGTGCAATGAAAGGGGCAAGATTCTAAGTTCTTTGTGCAAGAATGAGATTTCTTGGGCAAAAATCTTGAAATTTGTACAAACATGAGTGACAGAATAATTAAAATATGTAGAAAGAAAAATGGATAAGGGTAGAAAACTTGATTTCTTGGCCCCATGGTGGGTGTCATAATTGTATATTTGTAATGAAAACCTTAGATACTCACACACAGTTCAACATAGTCATTACTTGAGAGATCATCATGGAATAAATATGAGATTATTCACTCGAGTGATCCAATAGCTTGACCTATTTCCTATTAACTAGAAGGATTTTTCCTTTGCTCTTAGAATGAGAAGTGATAAACCAAACCTCTAGCATGAAGGATTTTACTTAAGCTAATAACAAAAAAAACAAGTTACACAATATGAATGCATTTTGAGCTAATATGAGTTTGCAATATAGGAAACTAAACGAGCTATGAATGTATGAAAATGTGTAAGTATTCTAGCATAGATTCAATAAAAATTCAATTCAATCCCCATAATGAGGAATCGGGGGCTCCTTAAATAGAATCCTAAGATTGATTGATGATTGAGATCAAATGGAATGAACAGTCAAGATTGAAGATGACATTTAATAGAAATGGAAAATTCCTTGTTCTGATGAAGTTAATTGTTTTAGATTTGAGTGTCGTGGAGATTTAAATGATTCTCAGCTAAGTGTAAGAAATAGTTAACTAAATTGATTCTATTTTAAGAGGTAGTTCATGTAGAATTTCCATTTTTGAACTGAATAGAAGATTTTGGAGAAGATATTTAATTTAATAAAATAGGATATGACCTCATAAGTGCATAATTTCAATTAATTGAATAATTAAATTAAATAATTTAAATAAAGACATTATCTTATTAAATTAAATATGTTTAATTCTTTTGTACATTAGCTAAATAAGTAATTTAATTTAATTAAAATATGAGCATTTATAATTAAATTGAATTTAATCAATAGTTTTAATGTAGCTAATTTGAGTTGATACTTAAGAATTAAATAAAGAGTATAATTAAGGTAAATTAGGGTTTTTGTATTTGACACTTGGGTCAGGTGGCGAATAACAGAATCGGAATTGCCTAGTGAAATAGTAATTAAGAATGATTGAATAGACTAGAATTGGTTAACATGGCAATGTGCCAATTTTGGGGTATTACTCTTAGATCCCAGTTAAGTCAAGTTACATCTGAACTAGATACTATCAAGATTGAGCACACAAAATTACAAAAGTAAATATCATTGTGAAACGAGAATTGACACAAGCTAAGCAATAATTAGAGAAACTTTATTCCAATAGTGAGAGGATACATCAACAAATATTTCACCAGAGACCTTCTTATGGTAAAATAGGACTTGGATATTTGATTGGAGAGAAATTAGCCTATAAAATTGAAATTAGAAGGGAACTAGATCTAGCTATTGTATCCCCTAATGAATCTGATCTAAGTAAGGTTGAATCAAGCACATCTACTAAACTACCAAAGGAAGTAGAATTAATTAATTTATTAGAGAAACATTATGAACCTAAGATAATAGAGCAAGTTGATAAACCTGTTGGTGTTTTTACACTACTAAGCAACAAAATACTTAATACCAAGATGGTGAAGATCAAAATAACTTAAAGATTAGCTACTTCCTATAAATAGTTATATGTTTTTCATATCTCAATCCAACTTCAACAAAATCTTGGAAGATTTTCTACTCTTTTGGCCCTACTAAACCAAGGTGAGAGCACCTGAGGGATAAAAAGATTCACAACTTGATACTACATTCACATCTCATTCATTTCATGACATTTTATAACAATATGCATCCCTTATAGTGGATTGGTAACAATTCTTCTCAGATCTACAAATAATTTTGGGCAATAGCAACTAACTAAGACTAAGAGGTTAAATGTAAACAAGTACTAACCATTTATGACACTCTTCATATCTTTAAAGTAAAATTGATTTTATTTTAATATGTTTACTTGATATTATACCTAAGATCTTTTCATTGCTAACTTAAATAATTGATCAATGCCTCATCCATTGGGAGTCAAAGTCTATCCAATTTCTTGACCAAATTAACTGCATTACAATCAATATAATCAACAATTCTCCCCACAACTCATTCTTACAATCCTTCCTAATGCTTGGAGATCTTGTCACATTCATTGAAGCATTTACTTAATTCATTGAATCAAAAGAATTAATGAATTGACATACAACTTATCCTAGTTACATTAAACTAAGCAAGCTTTACTCATACAATCTCAAAATAACCAGTGACTAAAAATGGAGACAAGGCTTAGAATGAAAAGATAATGAAGATGGTTCATCTTTATGTTAATCTTCTTTGAAAATTATATAACATTGGGTAATACTTAAAATGATAGAAAATAAGATATCATGATCATGGACAATTAATTTATTCTCAAAATTTATAGAGAAATTACATCAAAGAGTTGATATCAATAAAGATTGGACTAAAATAGACTAACAGAACTAAAAGTTATAAAAAAAATTAAACCTCTTTCTCTAGCTTTGGAATCTCACTTATATAGTGTAAGAAGCAACAAGCTTTAGGCATAGAGAATACTGAGATTTTTTCTCAAGATAGAAAAGATGTTCACAATGTTACTATGACAAAAACAAAAATTTTGCGACATAATGTCTTTTGTCATGAATATTCTTTTGTGGGGACCACTTTTTGCTTCCACTTATCATTGTTGTGGACTATATGATTGGCCTTCCTATTGTTGTTCTTCCTTAAAGTGTGTGATCATTTGTTTTGTATGTGATTAGACTTGTTCTAGTATTTGAAGGCTAAGCTAAACCTAAGGTACTCCATCTATGTCATCCTATTCTAACAAATTGACAGTTACTGTTGACTATTCTTTTGCCAAGTCATCTATTTGAGCCCCTATTTTGGTAACTATAGGTGATATCTTACCCTTGTCCTCTTCTACTTTTACTGATGTATCAATTATTTGTACTTCATCCTATTCCATTTGATCATCATCAGTTTCACTACATTCTAATTACTTTGCATAACTAAAATCTACCATCCACCTTCAAAAAGTGTGTCATCTAGCCAATTAAAATTTAAAATATCATGTTGCTTCCTCATCACATATTCCTCTAATACTTTAATTTCAATAAAATCTATTCTCAAAGCATCATAAAATGATTGCACTTCTCCAGATTCTTCAATTGTATTTTCCCACCATGCATTTTATTTTTCATTTATGAGCTTATTCATTTGAAGGCATAAGAGGTCATTCAATTCTTGGACTCATTCCTCTCTATTTTTGAACTTATCCTTTTTTATCTATGTCATGTGGGAAGAGTTTAAAATTAATACTCTTATACTTGTCAAGATAATTTATGATTCTCTTTTGCAATACAATTCTCTTATCATCAAACTCTAATAGATCATTGGTTAAAGCATAACTCTTTTCTATATACTCACAAGATAAGTTGATAATAGATAAACATAGAAGAGTAACATTTTTATTCCTTCTAATGCATTTTTTGACAATTGGCTTTAGGGCATCATCAATTTCTTTTAGCTCATCTGGTATATTTATTACCTTTTCTAATTGCTCATAGAAAGTTGGCCAATAAATTTTATTAACTAAAAATATGATAGCTTTCCTTTGCCTATCCTCATACTAAATATCTAATTCTACATGTAACACCCAGAGTTTACTCTTTTCTTCTTCAAAATCCTCTACGATTTAATACTGAGGTCTTTGTCGTGCATCTCAAATTTCAATAAGAGGAGTGGATTTAAAAGGCTCCACTGGTGGATAAGGATAAGTGATCCTAGGCCTATGAGATTTCCCTTGGTGTCCCATCAATTTTTTTTCTAGTTGAATTCTCTTTTTTTCTTCTTTATTATAGGTAGCTAAAAATTTCTCATATTTATCATGTAACTCTAATCTTTCTCTTTTATCTCTCAGAGTTCTGGCTAAGGTGAAGTTGGCTAATCCAACACATAGTTCTACAACCTCTTCACTTGTAGTTTCTTAAACTCTCTTTACAATTAAATTTCCTATTAGGTCATTATCATTAGGATGGGAAGAGCTAGTTCTCGATCCTTTTCTCATTGACTAAATTAACAATAAAGTATGATCCTCACTAAACTTGGTACCTTTCATTTCTTTCTTTCCTTCTCATCTACATTTAATATCTTGGTGACATAATTAAAGAGCATTGCATCTACAATATCCCAGTTTGGAAGCAGTAGAACCCTAGATGATTTTATCATTTTCCTTGCTTCTTGAAGGGTTAAACTCTTAAATTCTTGCATAATTTCTTCCTTTATTTGGTTCTATAGATCTTCCTCCTCCATCTTATGATGCTCTATTATCATTTTATTACATCTTTCTTCAAAAAGTCCAATATTTGTCCTCTAAGAAAATTAATAAAAGGATCTAGGCTTAACAAAATTGTCATAAAAAAATGAACTCATGGCTGGCCTATTCCAAAATAGGGTCCAACTCCCTCCCTCTATAATCAGTAATAGTCAAATCAAGGCTTCGCATAGGAGGTTCCTAAGGATTTCCCTCTTCCAATTTTTATGTAGTAATGAAAACTCCCACTTAGGATCACAATTGTTCTACTTGCTCCTTAGTAAGATGTTCATCTCCTATGTGTAATTGGGATTAAGTGGGTGAATACTCCTCTATTTGAGGCACTTGTTCCTTTTCTACCTTCTACCTCTTGGGCATAGGCTTATCAGGCCTCTCTTCTAGAATAGCACTAGTTGACCCTATTGTTTGTTTTCCTTTATCCACTGTGAGCCTTTTATTTTGAATTATATTGTAACCAAGTCTTCTTTGAACAACCAATTGCCCCGATCCTACTACAAGGGTGAAAGACAAACTTCTCATGACCTTTTGGGCCCTATCAGGATAAGAATTAATAAAAATAATTTCTTCTCATTTATAACATCCATATTTTCAAGAAAAGTAATCATCAATTTATTTAATTTATTTTCCTCTATTTTTGCATCAGCAAGAGGCTTATAATATTTATCAAAACAATTAATACTTTCCAAAACCCTAGATTAAACTCTCCACTTTTCCTTTTTTATCTCTTTCTCTTGCAAAGAGAACTCGTTCCTTATTATGTCTTCGGGGAAGTATGGTTGATGGTCCTTTGTACCAGCTTTAGCCCTTCATATGAAAATATCAAAAAATCCCTCACTATAAAAAAAAAAAGCATTGAAGACAAACATTTTATAATTTTAAACAATGATGTTATTAATCTAACTGACCTTTACCAGTTTTGCAACTTTTTTGCCCATTTTCTTTGTGAATTTTGAATGATGGAGGGCCCTAAACCTCTGAATCTACCACCATGCCCAGACTTGCAACTGGTGCTTGTAGTGTGTAGAGATGTAGACCAGTTGATTGGTGGTGGGTCCATTGATGTAGATGGATCAGGTAATGTCAAGTCAATTTTGGAGGAAGAACAGTCGAGAGCGGACATCCCTAAGCTGGGGGGAGGAAGTTCTACTTGTTGTTAACAAGGGGGTACCCAAAAGTTGGATGTGGGTTCTTTATTAGGATGGAAGAGTGCGCTCATAGGTACCAAGATGTCCAACCCCAACACAGAGAATCCCAAGGTAACTCATGGACAAGAAGGTCCTTTGATTGCACTCTCTGATAGTATGATGGATAATGTGACTTCTGGCCTCAAACTTTGTGTTGTAGGAAAATTTGATACTTTTTGCCCTTCTATTGAGACGGTAAGGAAATGAGTGGACCATAAGTGGAAGGTAAAAGGAATTGTAAGTGTTTCTACCATGACAAGTGGTCTTTTTTGTTTTAGATTTACCACCGAAGACGATCTCAATGCGGTTCTTTCTGGGACTTGGTGTTTTGGGAAGCACTAACTGGCCCTAACTAGATGGCATCTAGGCTTTGATGCTAGTTTGGAGCTAAAAAAACTTGCCCCAATATGGGTAAGATTACCTGGCCTCCCTCTAGAATTTTGGGATGAAAGGATATTACAATGGGTGGGGAACTCTATTAGTCATTTTGTTAGTACTGACAAAGTGACAATGCAAAAATTGAGACTTGTCTATGGTAGATTCTGTGTGAGTGTAGCGCTAAATAGAAAACTACCTATTGTGGTCACTTTAAAAGCTAAATGGGGTGAGAATTCAGCCCATAGAATATGAGAATGCAGGCTTGTTTTGCCAAAGATTTGGGAAATTTTGTAATGCCCCGCCAAGGGATCCAAAGAATTTCACTAAGTTTGCCAAACAAATTTTTTTTTAAACATGAAAGTAAAACCATACACAACACTTGCGGAAGCTATAGTAACATCCAACTAAAAATAATATAACATAACAGATTACATTCTTTAAAGATCCCTTAACATTGAATTACTTCTAAACATAACTTATTCTTCTAACATTACATCCTTAACAATGAAATAACAAGGATACATCCAATGTTCTTAAACCATATATAAGTGTGCATTTTAGATTGCTCAATCATCCACTATACATGTTACAAGGTATGAAAAGCTTAAAAGAATAACATCCATACAAATAAAGTACAACATCATCCAATATTAATCCATGATGCAATAACATAATGAAACCATAAACCATACATGATACATCATCATCATAAAGATATAGACATCCATCATAAATGATAACCATATACCACAACCATAAATAACTAAGTGCATGGTTCCTCCCAACCGTAAATAGCATCATTAGACCATCATGGATCCTAGCCATCCCTCCATGCATAACATTCTAAAGTACCGAAGAGATCATCGGCTATAAACATAGTAGGAATTTCACTCCTAAAAACATCCTACTAACATGCAAAGTAAAGCATAAGATAACATCATCTAACATATGCAAATCATCAATGTAAGAAACATACCAGTAAATACATCCATCTTAAGGTATATCATCTACCATAATGCTCCAAGAACATAATGAAGATAAATACCAACCAAGAATGCTCCAGCCACGGTGTCTCGGACAGATCTCAAATGATAAGAGTGATAAAACACTACCACCTGACCGTGTGGAACCTAAGTGGTCCACTCCCACCATGCTGAGGAGATAATCTCAAGTCCCAAACAGGCTATCCAAATCAAAAAGCATAAATCTCTATGAGTCTAGGAATCCTAAAAGTATACTAAGTCAAAGGTTCAATCACACACAAAACTGACATCTAATTCCCAGAGGCACACAATGACATGTAGGAAATCTACTTTGCAAGCGGGAAAGTGTCATCGTATTTATCTCATACAAGTTACCCTAGTAGTTAGCTAAACTCCACAGGTCCATACAGATCTCATGTGGCCACTAGTATCCTCTCATACTGACGAGGCATACTATGGAATGCAAGGTTGCAACCATGCGTCTCACTACTCCCATCCTAGCATGTATAAGCGCTCAAGGCATGGGCAAGAACATAAAAACAATTATCTTTTTAGGTTCATTTAATCCCCATTTAGTGTGTAAATGTTATCACTTATTAATCAAACTTACAATGAGTTACCTTGGCAGCCACTTAGGGCCCTGACCCCCATTGCAAGCCACTTCCCGACACTACAAGTAGATAACCTACCCTAATGCTCATGGAATCATATATCACCATAGTCCTATACAAGCGACTATAAAGAAAATCCAAAAGATAATTCAATAAAAAGAATCATCAAATATCCACAATATAAGCATCAAATATCCATAATAAGAATCATCAAATCTCCAAGATAAGAATCATCAAAATCTCCATGAGCAATATCCATAAAAAATCATGACCACAACAGTTCTCTATTGGCAACTGAAGGCATCACTGATAATCATAAGTATCCATTGGTTCCCAATAACCAAAATATATCTCAAAATAATCACCATATCCATTGGTTCTTCAAAAAGCAACCAAGAATATCTCAAAACCATACTGATCAAATATCTCAAAATCATACTGATCAAATATCTCAAAATCATACTGATTGAAGACTCCAAAATAGTTGAGTCAAAACATGTCACAACATGACATCATCAAGAATAAATCCACATTTCAGTCCCATCATGGTGACTAGAAAGTAATCCAAGGATAACTGATCGATGACTCAAAAATGATTAGCTCAGGTATCTCATACACATACATCTTAGCTTCACACATGAAGACTGATGAACAAATACAAAAATTTCATAGAGCATACGATCACATAACCATGGTTGGGCTTATAAAGATCGAGACCAAATAAGATCAACATGCCAACACATCTCATAACCCCAGAGCCTCTGGTAACAACCTAGGACTGGTCAACACTAGTCAACCCAAAACCAGAAACAAGAAGCATATAGAATACACGATGCAAACACATGTTTTGGTTTTGCTATAATCTCATAGTTGAATAATGTGTAGAGCTTCGGTTTTCATTTCAAGTATACTTCAAGTGTCTAAGTTTTATCATTTGACCTACAAGTCAACCCATTTGATTCCCCGATAGCATTATCCTAAGAATAACTTAAGGATAAATATTCACTAAACTGATCATCATTGACCTTAATTAATTTGTTCTCTATATTTATCTAAGATCCATATTCTAATTAATTAACTCTCCTTTAATGTTACTACAACTTTCGAGATAATCAGATGATCATTATTCATTTATAAAAGAACCAATTATCAATCTTCGAATAAGAAGAATTTTAACTTAATTAAAATGATCAACTTGATCAATCAATTAACATAGGTACACAATCCATGACCTATTAACATCTAATAGTTTCCAATTCAATATTACTAAGTCTCACCATTAAAACATCTAAGGTTATTATTCAAGTCATGAGAGTACGACTTATCAATTCTGTTATCAATATTTCTACAATCTCATTAAAAGAATTATATCAATTAAATCTCTACTACATGACTTAATTATTAATTAAATCCAATTAACTCTAATTAATTTAATTAATAATTACATATCCAAGGCAACGTTCCAATTAATATCAGTTGACTAATAACTAACTAGAATTCTGTTAAGATAAAAGTCAACTATAATTCAATACTCAAATGATCATATTAATAATTCAATAATAATATCTTGATAATATTTAAATACAAGCTATATTGGGAATCCTAATAATAATTCCGTGTGACCTCATTCGTCATCTCACAAAGAATACCTACATTCCCTAGACAATTCGCATTATCATATTTCAAATAAAACTCTATCACACAACTTAATTATTAATATCATAGTTATAATATCAACTCAATGGATATCAATTGATTACAAATCGATTATACTTCAAATCCAAAAAGTATTATCTTTACAAAACTTTAATCATTAAATAATCTCCACTAGATTAAATCTAATCGAATTTATTGATAAATATTTAAATCATTATTTATTAATAGTTTGTTAGTCCTTACAAACATTAATAAATAATAAATTCTTCAACCTATAAATACTCAATCTATAGAATCCTTCCATAAACTCATTAGTTAATATTTGGCTAACTCTTAACTCCATTAAGGTATTCAAACGTATTAGCCAATAACATAATAATTCAGTTTTAATCCAATATAATTCAGAGTTTCTAAACATAATATAAATTATCATCTTACAATTATTTAATCAATATTAAAATCAACCATTAGACTCCATTTTCTAATTGTTCTAATATTATTTTGTCTATATAAACGTTGTTTGAAAAAGATCCCTACCACAAACCAATAAGACTCATTGTAGATTTTAACATGAATAATCTCCAAATTCTTAACATTATCATCTTCATTAAACAATTCTAAAATCATTTAATATATATTAAATAGTATTCAATATACATTATATAAAGTCCACTATATAAACTATATTAAAATCTCTTTTCTCTTAATTTTCTCTGATTTAAAAATTCATTTACTTAGATTAACTAATAATTAATTACACTTCTTCTACTATTTACTAATCTTAATTAAATTTGATTTAATTAGATTAGATAAAAAACCATATAAAACTAATGCATATTAATAAGATTCTAATAAAGAAAGATTAAAATAATATCTTTAATTCATTCCATGCTTTGATATATTGTTTTTGTGAATTTTAAGCATAAAGAACTCTTGGTTATGGGAAATGAAGAAATATCCGTCCTTGAATAAAATAGTCCCAGTACGACGGTCATATCTCCCTAATGCACCATTGGATCAGACTGAAATTTAAATATGTTGAAGAGGGCCAAGTTGCGCCAATTCTGACTGAAGCGAACGAATAAATTTGATCGCTATTATAAGTTATGAATGACTAAGTTCGGGTCTATCCAAGGGAAAGCGACAGGACAATTTGTGATGAATTAAAAATTCTCTCTTAAAGGTAATTGTTCTCTAAATTTATCCAATAATTTCACTAATGGATTTGACCATAAATCTTGAAACCATTTTCAAATCTATTTCAATTTGATTCTAATTCGAACCCAAACCCGTTTAGATCTAATTTCTTTCCTATATTGAAACTAGGGTTTTCTATTGTTTCTTTTGCAACCAAATAGAATATCTAGATACCAATTTAATTGTAGATTCAAACACAAGAGTATTCAGACACATAGACATGATAAAGACAGGAAGAGAAATAGTGCAAAGAGAATATGCGATTATCATGAGTACACCTGGACACTGATGCTAATCCGTCGTGCCTTAGAAGTCCATAGAAAATCTTTTCCTTCTCCATCATTCGCAATCCTTCCAAGATCCAAGCCAATCGAATCCTCCAAGCATATGAATCTTCTCCAATGCATGTAAGCTTTGAAACTTCTATTTTAGCTTGAAGCTTGTAGCTTCCACTCAAGCTTTCATTTAAGCTTTCACTCAGCTTCTACTTCAGCTTCCATTAAGCTTCCATAAGGCTTGTTCAAACACACTAGGAGAGCCTCTATGTAAAAGCCTCTAAGATGCATCTAGAGTGTCTCTAGAGACAACTAGAAGATAAGCATAACAACCAAGCATGAGCCTTCTCCAACCTTCTAGATAAGTCTTAAGGTTGTAGACACCATGTGCTCAAATAAAATGCTAACTCCTAAGTGTAGACAACTTATGCATTCTTAGAGTGCAAACCCCTATGTTGTCTACATGACAACTCCCAAGAATTTGCCAACTCCTATGTGAGAAAATATTAAAATAGTGCACAATAATTAATTTAATATTTACTTTTACTCTTTCCAATTTAATTAATTAATTTATTAAATCTCATGCACTAACTTTAATAACTCCACTTTTCAATCTTAATATATTTATATTTTAGTCACATAAAATTTAGAATCTTTTATTAATTTAAAATATATTTTCCACTTTTTAAATTTTATTTTCCAAAACTTAATTGCTAAAATATTTATTAGCTTTAATAATAATATTATTTAGTCATTTATTTAAAAATTAACTCCAAATATATTATTATTAAAATAAATAATGTCACATTCCAAATTTAAACTTTTAACTTTTATCTTCAAATTTAATTATTTTATTTAATTAATTTCTCAATTAATTAAATAAAATAAATATTAAAATATCATATTAATTTTCCATTAAATTAAACCATTAATTAAATCTTTTAATTAGGCTTAATTAATAAAAAATACATCAAAGACTGATAAGGTAGAAATATGAAAATCCATCATAGCCAAAATACATACAAAATCAAATCAAAGGTTTAAATCACGAATTACGTTATCTAACGTATTCGGAGGGTACTCATCTCAGATACTTGTCCTAATTTTTCAGTTAGAACAAATGGCTTAAAGGGTTGAGATTTGGACTTGAGAATTTATCTCCCCTCTCTTATCATTAAGATAGTGTGATAGGGTACGCTCATCCTGGCAATTCAGGGAAGTCGATACTCGGTACCTGCAACCTGCATAAAAACCATGCATGTACAAGCACAATATATACTAAGCTAAATAGGCAATGTCAGCAAGTGGTGCATCATGTAGATCTCGACTAGCAGGTGACTACGACTCCCTTCCTTAACCACATTAGACACACCATACAAAAGTAAACATGCAAAGCAAACACGCACACCATACACATGCAAGTATGGGGTAAGTATCCATAATAAAACACATGATAATAAATCATCTAACTAATCATCATTAATAACTGAAAGCAATATAATAATCATCATCAATAATTGCGAACACTAACAATAATCATCATACATACATGAAATATAAAGTCTATGTGATCTCATCACATAATAAATTGAATCCATAGCACAATATCTAATAATCTCAAAAGAATGCTACTAACCAACAACATAAAACTAACCCTAAAAGAGTTCAACAATGTTAGCACAAATGTGAACTAGGGGCAGGCACTACAAATTTGGTCACCTTATCATGGATTGCAAAGCTAAAATGCAAAAAGATAAACAAAAGGAGAGCTCTCTAGGGATAGTTATGGAGACCATTGGGGAACCTTCAGTACTGACTGAGAAGATAGTATTGAAACCTTCTATGACCTTGCCCAATATGACCTCCACACAGGATAACTGTTTGTGTCCTAAGGGAAAGGATACTAAGGAAGATGAGAAGGCACTAGAGGAATACCGTTTCAAAAGAGATTTGGAGGATCTTTTGGGCTCACCTTTTGGGAGGACTTCAGTGGAAGAGTGTCTGGAAGATGGAGAAATAGAAGGAACCAACACTCTACAAGATTTGACAACAATCCAGATTAGGGGGATCAAGCTTGAAACCCCTTCTAAGGAGAAAGGGGTAACCCCCTCTATTATGGTCACCTCAACGAAATGGGGGGGGGGGACGCGGTGGCATAAGCCTAAGGAAGGTGATTTAAGGGAGTTAGTTTGCACCCCTATGAGGATGGTCAAGGCCTTGCAGGCTGAGATAGCAATGAGAGTAATGCCTAGCATTGATAATATGGATAAGGAGATGAGCCCCTCTTTGCCTCAGAAGGAGGATAATGGTGAATGGGAAGTGCAAAAGAAGAAGATAAGTGGGGGGGGGAGGAGGGAGAAAACCAAATATTGGAGTATCATGAATAGTAGGAAGACCATCAAGTAGAGTTACTAGGACAAAGCAAACTGCTAGAGATGTAGCTAGTGGTAAATAGCTTACACTAGAGATAGTAACAAAAGGTAAGAAATGAAACTCCTTTCATGGAATATAAGGGGATTGAATAATCCCTAGAAGTAGTATGCTCTTAAGAAATTAATATCTTATGAAAAAATAGACAGTGTGTTAATTCAAGAGACAAAAATGTCTAGCTCAAGTTTTGATAAAATTGCTAGCTAGATCTGGCTAGGGGTAGGGTATTTACATAGGGATTTAGATGGAGCATCAGGGTGAATTGCTAGCATGTGGAGTATAAACTCATTGAAGGGCTATGTGATCTGGAAGGAAATTTTTTTTTTGATTACTCATTTCCAATCAAATAGCCACAATTGGAAACTGATTAATATCTATGCACCTAATAGGAGATTAGGGAGGAAGGAAATGTATGACAATTTGATAAGGATATCTAAAACTATGTTGGAAGAGCAATGGATGTGTATGGGTGATTTCAATACTCCTCTTTACCATTCAGAGAAGAGGGGAGGCAACAGAGAATGCCAGGAGAGCTTGCAAGACCTAAGTGAATTTATGAGAAAGTTGGACTTCATGGATGTGGAGCTAAGGGGTAACCCATAAACCTGGACTAATAATAGGAAAGGTGAGGATCTCATTCAAGTTAGGCTGGATAGATTATTATTGTTAGGGAATTGGAATAGCATGGGTAACTCCTACTTGAAGAATCTCAACAGAACAGGGTCTGACCACTCACCCATTTTATTCCATTGGGAGGATGGCTTTAAAGGGGGAAAGAAACCATTCAGATATGAAATAATGTGGGAGTCACATCTGGAATTCAAAGATAAGATTCAAGAGTGGTGGAATATAAGAATAGAAGGTACTGCAATGTACAAACTTACCTAAAAACTTGATAATATTCAAAGAAATGTCAGAGCATGGGCTAAAAGTTCATTTGACCTTTTAAAGGTAAAGGAGAAGTAGAGGAAAGGCTATAAAAAGTCCAATGGGTTATTGAGGAAGGGAATAAATTAGAGGAAAATATTTTGGAAGAGGAGAAACTTAGAAGGAGGTGGAAAGAGATCCTCCAAAAGGAGGAAATTTTCTGGAAACAAAGATCTAGAATTCAATGGCTGAAGGAAGGGGACAAAAATACTACTTTCTTTCACAGATCTGCTTCTAACCACAAAAGAAGAAACACTATCCCAAAACTAAATGAAGAAGGGGGAAGGGTGTTGAAAGGGCAAGAGGAAATGGGAAAACTTGTGGTAGACCACTTCAGTAAGGCACTTAAGAAACATAACTTCGCTGGGAACCAGGTGATCAGGAGAAGTCTGATTAATTCAATCCCAAGGAGTATAAGAGAAGAGGAAAATGATCTGATCCTTGGTAAGATCATGGAAGAGGAAGTGAAAAAGGTAGTGTTCTCAATGAAAGATTTCAACGCCTTGAGGCCTAATGGTTTCCCACCTACTTTCTTTCAACATTTCTGGGAGGTGATCAAATCAGAGGTAATTTGGGTGACTAGGGATTTTTTAAGAATAGGTAAACTACTACGAAGCATAAATAAGACCTTTATTTCCCTAGTTCCAAAAAATTCCAATCCTTTGAATTTGAATGATTTTAGACCTATAAGTCTATGTATTATTATATACAAGGTATTTTCCAAGGTTTTAGTGAACAGATTAAAGCCTTTCTTGGAAAAAATTGTTGGTAGTCCTCATAAGGGGTTTGTGCTAGGAGGGCAGATCCTTGATGCGGCTATTACAACCCATGAGGTTATCCATTCAATGGAAAAGAGTAGGAAACCAAGAATGGCATTCAAGTTGGACATTTCCAAAGCTTATGATAAGGTAAATTGGGACTTCCTTCAGGATATACTAGAAAGAATTGGATTTAACAATAGGATTATAAACCTGATCATGTTGATGGTGAGCTCAGTGCAGTACTCTGTCCTACTAAATGGGTCCCCGTGGGGTAACATAATGGAAGGAAAAGGCTTAAGATAGGGTGACCCACTCTCACGTTACCTGTTTATCATGGTAGTAGAAGTCTTGGGAAGGTCATTCTGTAAATTAGTGGATTTGGGCTACATTAAAGGTGTTAAACCAACCACTAATGCTGAAGCTGAGGTTATACAACAATTTGTGGATGATACCTTCCTATTTGGGGAATCTTCAATCATGGAGGCTGAAGCCTAGAAAATGATTTTACATAATTATGAAGAAAGCTCAGGGCAATGGGTGAATTACCATAAAAGCAAGATTTATTTCTTTAACACTAATTCTTCACTTCAAAGAAGGATTAGGAATATCTTGGATTGCCAATCTGCTTTCCTCCCAGACACTTATTTAGGCCTCCCCCTCACTACCAAGGAGGTTTCTAATGAATTTTGGAATACAATAGTGGAGAGAATTGAAAAGAAGCTTGCAGGGTGGAAAGGGCAGATATTAAGCAATGCCGAAAAACTACAACTGATTCCTGCTGCTCTTCAAGGAATCCCTATTTATTTCTTATCCATATTTAAGATTAATCTAAATATGGCTAAGAAAATTGAGAGAATTCAAAGGAATTTCTTGTTGTTAGGGACTGAAGAGAAAAATTAATTGAATTTGGTCAACTGAGAGGAGGTGTGTAAACCAAAAGCTAAAGGGGGGCTTAGGATTAGAAGAATGAAAGACCTTAATAAAGCTCTTCTCACAAAAATTGGATGGAGACTAGCAGAAGGAAACATAGGATGGGGAAATATTATGAAAGCTAAATATTTGACTAATTCCTCCTTTCGATGGAACCTATTTAATAATGACCTCCCAGGAGGTTCAAAGATCTGGTAGAACATTGTTAGAAATAGAGGGCTGCTAAGAGAAAGATTGGGTGCATTGTGGGCAATGGCTTCAATATAAGGTTTTGGGAAGATAGGTGGACGGATGGGAAACTGTTGGCCTTAAGTAAATGTAGTGGTTTAATGGAACTCCTTAAGGAGGACATAGGGGTTAAAGTGGGAGACTACATTGATTAGGGGAGGAGATGGAAGAAGTTGTATAAGCAAGAATATTTGCGAGAGATAGTTATTCTCATAGAGGAACTAGAAGAACTAATGAAGGAACTGAGACTCCCATTATTTCCACAGGAGGATATCATGGCTTGGGATTTAACTCCGAATGGGAACTTCACTATCAAATCTACTTATACCTTAATGTTCAATAAGGAACTATGCCCAACCATGTGGAGCAAGGCATGGATTAGTAACCTTATACCTAAGATTAATTTCTTTTGGTGGATAGTTCAATATGGAAATTTTTTAACAATTGATAATTTGAAAAAAAAGGGATTCTACATAACAAACCGTTTCTACCTTTGTGAAAAAAAGGAAGAAAGTATTTACCACCTTTTCATTGAATGTCAGTTTGCAGTTGACATCTAAACTAAGGTTTGGGAAAGATTGGGGGTGGCTTGGGTCATGAAAGATAACTTGGGATAGTTTGTGGAAAATTGGGATTGACCATTCCATCATCCAAGACAAATCCTTTTATGGAAGATTATCCCACCATATGTATGCTGACACATATGGAAAGAAAGGAAAAATAGGATATTCAGGGAGGAAAATAGGACGGTTGAAGTAGTTTTTGGAGTGATGAGCAAACTATTGGAGGAAAATCTAAGGGTAGCTAAATACAAGATGCCAAAGGAGGAACCCAGAAGACTTGAAGGCATTGTGGCTAAGAATTGGGGTTGTCAAGAGGATTTCTTCCTATTTGATAACTTCCCTATGAGGAGGAGACAATAGACAAGATGAAGACCACCCACGATCACACAGTATAAACTAAATTTTGATAGAGCTATGAAAGGAGGACAGGGAGCGGCTGGAGGTGTGTTGAGAGCTAGGAATGGTGATGTGCTATTGGTTTATGCAGGAAAGGTGGGGATTGGTAGTAATAATGTGCCAAAAGCTACGGTGTTATTATGGGGTCTTCAACTCTCTAGGGAAAGAAACATTTTAGAGTTAACTATAGAAGGGGACTCCAAGCTAGTGATAGATTAGGTAAAGGGGGAGGCAAAATTGGGATGGAAGATTAGAAATATCATCCTGGATATTAAAAATATATTGGAGGAAATGAGAATGCTCCACCTACAACATATCTACCAGGAGGGTAATCAAGTGGAAAACTCTACGGCTGCCATGGGGTTTAATGTTAGGGCAATCACATGCTGGGAAAATTTAGTTGGTATCAACGAAAATCTAAGGATGTTGATCACTAAATTCAAAATGGTGATCACTAAATTTAAAAGTAAGGCCAAATTTGGCAAGATGGAGAACTTTAATGCTAAATTAAACTTTAGCATTTTGGAAATAAGAGACAGACATGGCTGTACAAATGACAAGTGGAGTAATTAGGAATTAAGGAAATTGTCTTTTCATAATTATAGAAACTCATTGCAAGCTTTGAATCGCTCTCCAAAAGGAAGTATGATAGATATTATGGATTGGGATGTTAGAAATCGACGGGGAGAGAAAATTAGGTTTTTTAATACCCATGAATCTCATAATAGGATTTTATGGGATTCTAGAGCACATCATACACAGGTTTGTAATTTTGATCCCTATTTCCTCAAAGGATTTAAGCAAGAGAGTAGCCATAGAGAATTTGAAAGTGATAAAGTTTTGATGCTTATTTCTGAGGAAGAGAGGCCAGATAGTGGAGGAATTGAAATAGGAGGTGATCTGAATCGATTGAAACCAATGAGATTAGAGAACTTCAAGGATAGGATGGTGACCTGGTATCTTCTGAAAGAAGGGGATTTTATTGCCCTATATGATGTCCATGGCTAGGTACGATGAAAATTGTGCATTATAATTTGTGAATAATTGGAATGATAGGAAGGTTATAATCAATGACATTACATTTCAAGTCATGGAGGAGGTAATTGCCATGGCAATAGGACTCATAGTGAAGGGAAAAAAATGGAAGAAAGTCACTCAAGTCTCAGATGAGGCTAGCATGAATAACTTCTTTGGGGAGAATGAGGAGTTGATTCACTATACAGGAGGGTTTAAAAGGGATAAGCTACCTGAGCCCTAGGATGATGTGTGTCTGGTCTTGATGAAGGATCTCACACTGAAAGGAAGGTTTGGAGTGTGCTATTATTATCATTTTCCTTTGTTGAACCAGTTTGGAAATAGGGATTTCATTTCCATTCCATTTTTCCTTCTACATTCACTTGAGGATATGATTAATGATATTAGGGAAAAAAAGAGTAAAGGCTTAAACTTCACCATTATTCATCAGGGGTTAATTTTTTGTCTATATTAGTTCTACTTAGCTTTGTTTCCCCCCAAAGAAGTTGTAGTGAAAAACCCCCACAATAGTTTGATTTCCCCCCTGAGCTACAATACAGGGATGAAAATCTATACTCCTAGGCCATCTCCTAGCAAGGATACTAAGAAAAAGAAAAAACCTGACATAGCCCTAGAATAAAAGGGAAAAAAGAAAATTAAAGTTGATAAGGTGGTTGAGGTTGTTGGAGAGGATTTTGGTAAGGATATTGGGGGAAAAGCAAGAAGAAGGTCTAGTAGGTTAGCTTAGTCCCAAGCTAGGTTTAAGTAGAAGTACATCAAATACCCTATTGAGGAAGTTGAAGAAGATAGCTCAGGTAATAACAGTGATAGAAGGGATGAGGAAAATATTTCCAACTCCAAAAAGGATAAAGATAATGAGGAGGGGGAAAAAGTTTCAATTTTGGGAACATTTTGATGGATGATACTCAAACTCAAGTGTCAGATGGCAAAGAAAGGAATATTGAGACAACCCATGTTTTAGCCATCTTCTCTCTTAAACCTATTACTTTTTGTGATGAGATGAGAAAAAAGGATAATTCCTGAATTACCATTTCTTCCCTTGTTAAGGAAAATTTGAAGATCTCCTCTAACCCATTTGTGCTGCAGGATAAACCACAGGGACTGAAAATCAAGGAGGTTGCATTAAAGAAGGTCAAGGAGCATAAAGAGGAGACTGAGGTGGTGGAGGAGAATTACATGAACCTAGAGGAAAGGGTCAAAGCTTTGGAGGAGGGGTTTTTCACCTTCTCCAAGTTTGGACTTAAAGTTACTCATGCTACTGCTACTACCCTCCAATTGTTGGCACAAGAGAAGGAAGTTGGCTTGGACATGGAGGAAAAAAAATTACTCTTCAAGTTTCTTGCTGATGACATGGCCTAGATTCTACTTCATGCAAGGGGAAAAGGGGAAAAATAAATCTAAGTCTTTTTTAGTTCTGTTTAGTTATGGGGATCTAAGGATCTAAAGACTTTATATAATTTTATGGCAGTTATGGTTTGCTGGTAATCAGCTATATTTAAGATTTTATCAAGCCTAGGTGCCTTTATGGAGTATGTGGTTAGTAACTAGGTTGTTTCCTTTCTGGTTATAGCTTTTTGGTTTATGGTATAAGTCGTTGCCTACTGGTACTCCTATTCTATTTGTTTATTTTTGTTACTGGATGGTAATGTGTTGGTTACCGGCCTTTTGACCATTAATGGGCGACCCCCTTATTTTTAGTCACTTTTAATTTCAAAAACATTTTATAATTTTCCAAAAATTTATATAGGAAGAACCAACTACCCTTAGTGATTAGGAACTGGTGAGCAACAATAGAAGATGGCAAAATTAAACCCCTACACCTACTAGTCAATTGTGCTTCCTCTAATCCACTTATCTACCATAGCATTTCACCTATCCCTACCTTTAGAGGCACATGGCAAGGAAGTACATGGGGAGTCCCTTGGAAACCATACACTCTAGAAACTATAGAAATAGGGTAGGGTATGATATCTAACCAATTGTGGGATACCTTCAAACTAGAAGGATTACCCATAGGCCTTATAAAATCCATCAGTGCCTTGGCAATTCTAGGATTTTCGTTGATGGTCTAATTTTCCAAAAATAAAAAAAATTATTCCTAAAGTATGTATGAAAATCATATAGTTCTATAAATTCTATAGATTTCTTTTTTACCATCTTTTGAATTTTTTGTTTACACTAGTCATGTCCTCATCTCTATGTTGATTGAAATTTATCAAATTCTAATAGTTTGTCATTAACATAGTTCCTAGAATGTTCTAAGTGTCTTGAAACCCTAGGTTTGGTTTAAATTTTTGAATGTATTTTGAAAAAAACTGTGTTCATTTATCTCTTATAGTGTTCCTTTTTCCCGTAAGATCAAGATGGTTTTAATCTTTGTTCTTTGGTGCTATGTTTTCTTTTTCTGCATATAAGCATAATTAAAAGTTTTTCTTACAAGTTTACAATTGTGTATCATGTAACAACATAATGGTAAAGTTTTTATTTTATGATCTCATGCTCAAACTTTGAGTGTAGATGTGTAAAGAGTCTCATATTTCTTAAAAGTATGTTTTACGATTATACAGTGATGAGCTAGCATTTATGAATGAAAGCATCTCTTTGAAGTATCTCTAGCTATACATTCCTCATGTTGGCATATGAGTGTAAGATTTTTTTATTTAAAGAAAATTTATTTCATTTCTTTATAGGGGTATGAGCACTAGGCAGAGCAGACATGAGGAAAGGTTGAATTGTTTGTTTTGCATTTTCTTACATTTGTGCTTTTGGCATAAGAATGTAAGGCTCGAAATAGTGTAAAGAATTTCTTCAAAGAGATTTTGAATGATGCTTACAACTGTATGCATAACGGGAGCTCATATGAGTTTATTAATGTTTTATTTCTTCTACATGCTCATGCTAATTTTGTTTGCAGATAATCATAAGGGATTTTATAAAGAATGATTTTTCATGTTTCACATGGTTAGTTTCTACTTGGGCCCTAAAAAGAATGAATTAAATTGTGACATGTCAAATGTGGTAGGTGGGTGTAACCCACGTGGAGGATAACTTAAGTGACTCATTTTTCATGTGCTTAAATCAATGATGGATGCCATTTTTGCATTTTAATCTAGATCATTGATCTATCAACTGAAAAGTTTCCCTTACATTCTTATGTTTATAAAGTGCATCATGAAAATGTAAAGGTATTTGATGTTGTTATCTGTGGCTACATGATATGAAGGCTTGTATGAGCATAATAAAATTTTAGACCAACTTAAAGCCATATGCTTAGGCATAAAGGCATGAGGGCCATGAAGGCATGGTAATGAAAAGTGAGATCTACATGTTTACCATGGCTTAACGCTTGTAAAAGTGTATAAGAAGTTGTGTGTATTTTTATTGGCATGATGCATATAAGTGTAAAGATAAGTTGAGAAGGCTTGAGTTTCTATGATTGGAGAGCCTCGTATGGGCATAAAATAGCTTGTGAAAAAATGCTATGAGATGTTCTATGTTTGTACATTTGAAGATTTTAAAAGTGTTATTGGATAGCTATAAGGGTATGATATTTGCTTCATCAAGGATACAAAGATTAGAGGGTTTTGACCTAGCATGGAAGAAGAAGACTGAATCTTGAAAAGATTAAACCAAGATGTCATGACAGTTAAGATTAAAAGGAGGAGTTGTGCACAACCAAGTAAAATAGAAAGTGAAAAGTACTTGATAGTGATATTACATGGTTGAAATTATCTTGCTTATAACTTGCAGGGATAATCTTAAATGCTCACACATGCAAGATTTTTTGAAGTTGGCAAATCATGTAAAGAAAGTATAAAATATTTTTTCGATATAAATTTCAAAATACTTGTCATTTTCAAGAGCTTGTATTTTCTATTCTAAAGTTTTTAGTATCCATATTTTTTGTGATTTTCTATGACACTATTCTAGAAGTTTGGGGCTTGGAATTTTAGATGATAATGGCAGACATGGAGGTTAAGGAAATTCTTGTTGATGAGAGGAAAGAGGAAGTAGAAGAAGAAGAAGAAGAGGAAGATGTTGTGGAGGTAACTGCTAAGGGAATGAAGAAAAAGGGGAAGGCTAAAGAAGAGAAGAAAACTAGGGTCAAGAAACAAAACAAATATGCTAAGGAGTGGTTTAAAATTCTCCCTGGGTTGTCTAATGCAATTTTTTCTAATGACCATATATTCAAGGACCCTTACTTCTTCTGCAGAGAGGAAACTTGTCCCAAAACTGATGGGTTTAATCTATTCATGTATTTATATCTTAACAGAACCCTAAAAGTGCTGATATGTAACCCTTAGAATGGGAACATGGCAAAGCTAATATTTCTATAAGTATTTCTCGATGTGGATTTGGTGAATGCTCTAAAAAATTCATATAATCCAGCCACCAAATCATTTCACAAATATAATGGGAGCATCTTGTGTACGATTGATATGACTTCTTTCATATAAGCTTTTGGTTTTGAGGGGTAGATGGATGTACCTATTGATATTGAGGATCTACAGGAAAAATTTGGAAGGAATAAAATGAATTATCTGAATAATGTGATGCTTCCTCACATTCCTTTCAATATTAAAAAGGCAGGTTAGATACCAAGAAAAGTAGAGGATAATTTTCCACTTAGTAAGTTCAAGGGTTATTTCAAAAATACTATATATGGATTAAACAAAGTTCTAGGAAGTGATGGTATAGAGGATTGTGTATATGGTGCATTATTTATTATGGCATGTGATATACAAGATCTCTTTCACAATAGGGAATATGATTATTTATGGTACATTAGTGATAACATGCAACATTAGATCATGAATGCCAAGAAGGAAGAGTTGGGTAATTTCAAGTTCCATCACTACTCATTGCTTATGCATTTGATCCTATACAAGAACATTTGGTATATCAGTCAAGATTTCATTGATCAAACATCTAATGAATTTGGTGAGTTACCTATTCAATTATGGACCTATATATGGTACAAAATTCTTATTATTCAAATGCTATTGGATTTTTCAATCAATTCAATGTTGTGGTTATGAGGATGGTAGATCATACCTTTTTTAGGGCTCCCTCCATCTTAAGAAAACTACTCAAACCTTCCCATTTAGATGACAATATAAAACTGGATCATGATTGGGGTGACACATTTTTGCATAAAGAATGTACCCTAATAAGGTTTTATGCATTCCCTCAACCACCCCATTTCCTACCTAAGTATTTACCCCCTAGGTTAGCCATTATTAAGTTCTTCTGGCAATTTTTGTTAATGAATAGAGAGATGATTCTTATTTCCCCACATAAACCTACATTTTTGTGTAGATGTTTTAGAGTAGGAGATTTTTTGATTAGGAAGAATGCTTTTGAGGAGCTCAGTGAATATCTAGGTTAGTATAAATTTTCTACTGGGCCATATAGAGTATATGACCTAGATAAATATGTCACAAATGAAGTTAAAGCTATTAGGGGTTATACTCTACCTCCTAGCAAGCCCATCCTTGTGGAAGACTTAATTGCAAATATAGTAGTGATAGGGGAATTTAAGGAGTTATTGAGGAAATATTATGAAATCAAAAGGTTAAAGGATGCTTTGAAGAGAATTAGCTCAGATTTCAAGGGTTTTTACACAAAGATCCCATACCCTAGGAATTTGAGGAAAATCTTGAGCCCATAGGGAATGATGCAACAATGAATCCAGAATATCTTGAGCCCTATGTTTAATTAGAGATAGATGTTGAGGAAGAGTAGCAACCTTCATCATCAACATGGGTAGCCAAGGGTAACAAGGGGTAGAAAACAATGCACATCCCAGAGAGGTTTGTGAAGAGAGCCTTTCAAGTCATACTAAGAAATGATATGTATTTTTCATATATTAGGAAAGATTTCCTACATGAGAGGGAAATAGAGGCAACTAGACTCTCAACTAATTTGCAACTTTCAGCCTCTAGGTTGGATGATAGGCTTATTCAATCTATGAAATTTATGGAAGATGATGAGTTATCAAATCATCAAAATTTAAATGTTTTTTTGTGTAAGATTAAGTAGAATGGGCTCACTTCAAGCCTTATGCTAGGAGAGCATCCTAAGAAGACCAAGGAATTGGTAAGAAAACTACTAGCATATGATCTAGATAGTGAGACAATGACCCCTATAGAGGCTAGGGAGTTAGTCAAGAGAAGTGTCATGATTTTAGTGCGAAATTGGGATATTGAAAGGGCCTTTATACTTGACTAGATCAAAAGGAAAGACAAGGCAATTAGTTATGAGGCTACTAGAAATGATGGCTTGAAAAGAGGGTTAAGTTTCAATATAGATACTAATACCCTAGCTATCTAGAGCATTTCCCGTAATACTAATAAACCAAGAATGATGGATGTGGAAGAAACTACTCAAGGCAATATGATTACCTAAACACTAGACAACACCATAGGTAAGAAAGTCTCCAGAATGATGAAGTATTTTTCTTACATGAATGAAGCTAAGATGGAGCAAATTGATGATAGGCTTGTTGCCACCTATAATGAATGCTTCGACATTAGAAAATTATATGAGGGAGAGCTTAAGACAAGCTATGTATAGAGACAAAGAATAAAAGAGTTGGAAGGTAATGTTCAAAGTCTAGAAGAAGAGATTTTATCTCTACAAGACCAACTTAAAACTGCAAAAAAGGTTGAGCTTGCATAGGGTAATGTAGAGGAAATTAGGTTCACTATTGAAGGGGAGATTCAAACAAATGATATACCCATATGGGTAATAGTGCAAGCATCAGTGATCAATTTGGAGGGCGAAATCCCTAAATCTAATGGTGCATTGAGAAGAGGTGTAATGCAAAGCATGCTAAATCACAGGGTAGGCATCTTGAAGAGAATATCTCAAGATCCATATAATGCATTCACTAATTTTTAGGCTAGATGCAGTAGCTTGGCTAGACCCTATTTTCCAATAGTGGAGTCCATACATGCAATTTTTTGACAGATTAATACCTCTCTTGGCCAATGAGTTAGTAGCTTGGCTAGACCCTATTTTCCAATAGTGGAGGCCATGCCTAGAATTTTTTGATAGATTAATACCTCTCTTGGCCAATTAGCTAGACCTTCTTGATAAGGTCATTATAGTTAAAGAGGGCATGGACAAAGTAGAAAATTTTTTAGGTTCCTTTTTTGGAAGATTGACAACTATTTAGAGTAGGATGGAAGTGTTGTTTGATGGTTTTTATTCTTTAATTCTTTCTATTCTTAATTCTGATAACCAAACAAAAGATTGGTGTGAATAGTCTAATTCTTTTGACCTTATTATAAATTTGCCACAAGTGGCATCAATTTTTGAAGGTGATACTAATGAGTTTTCTTTCAATGAACTCATAGATACTCTATTTAAAATTGAAAATGAAATGAATAGATTCATAACAAAAGGGAAAGTTGTTAGATTATGGTGACTGATCAGGAAAGTACTATACATACTTCATAATTAAAAAAAAAATTGTGCCATGGTCGACATTGTAGCTAACATATGGCCAACATATGGCTGACATGTTGTAACCCTAAAATGGCATAAAATACTTGTATAAAAGGGTTTAGGGTTAGGTGTTTTCATTATGTTGTGATATGAAATTACTTCTTGCAGTAGTATTGAGTTGTAAGGGATTACAAACTATAATCAGGTTGTAATCACTGGATTGTAATAAGATCAGACTTGTTGTTTGGTGGATGGTGAACCACATTAAATCTTGGTGCCTTCTGTTCATTTTTGTGTGATCTATTATTTTTTGTTATTGGTTATATTTGCATTTAGTTTTTATTTCTGTCTGTGATTTATCCTAACAAGTGGTATCAGAGCCAAGTTGTTTTTTTTTTTTTAGTTATCCTCTATAGAAAAGTTTCACGATTGAGTGGGAGTCTCATGGTTGAGTGAGAGCAATGGCAGATGAGGGTAAGCTGAGGGTTGATAGGTTTCATGGGCACAACTTTGAGTTATGGAAGATGCAAATGGAAGCCGTTGGAAGGCAAAACCAAGAATTAGGGAACTATGTCAGATGCTGAATGGGATCTTTTGGACAGAAAGGCACTCAAAAGCATTCGGTTATGCTTGGAACCATTAGTGGCATTTAATATTACAAAAGCAAAGATGATAGAAGAGTTGATGAAAACCCTAGTAACACTCTATGAAAAGCCCTTTGCTTCAAACAAGGTATTTCTCATGAAGCATTTATTTAATATGAAAATGGCAGAAGGTGGATCTATTGTAGATCATTTAAATGAGTTTAATATAATTACTAGTCAGTTATCTTCTATGGGTATCAATTTTGATGAAGAAATTAAGGCTCTCTTGATTTTGTGTTCTTTGCCTAAATGTTGGAATGGCTTGGTAATGGTTATGAGTAATTCTGTTCCTAGATCTAGTACCCTAAAATATGATGATGTGATCGGTGTTGTTTTGAGTGAGGAAAATTAGAGGAAATCCTCAGGTGGATCTACATCAGGAAGTGCTTTGAATGCAAAAGTAGGGGCAAAATGACTGAGAGAGGAAGTAACTTTGGAAATCATGGGAAATCAAGAGGAAATTCAAAAGGGAAGAGGTCTCAATCAAGAGGATTGAACAACTGCTGGTAGTGTGGGAAACCAAGGCACAAAAAGAAAGATTGTTGGAATCGAAAGAAAAATGAAGTAGATAAATTAGATGGAGACAAGGAGGCAAATGTGGTAAGTAAAAAATCCAAAGAGGATGCTTCGCTTTTGTCTTTAGAAAGTGTTGATGATTCATGGGTTTTAGATTCTGGTGCTTCATTTCATGCTACACCCCATAGAGGTTATTTCATTGATTATGTCCAAGGGGATTTTGGGCTTGTTTATTTGGGGGATAATGAACCCTATCAGATTTTTGGAAAGGGAAAAGTTAAGATTAAGTTATAGAATGGGGATCATTGGCTGCTACATGACGTAAGACATGTTCCAAGGCTGAGTAGGAATTTAATTTCAGCGGGGCAACACGGTGATGAGGGTTGTGTAGTCACTTTTAATGATAAAAATTGATAGCTTTCAAAAGGTTCCCATGTAGTAGCAAAAGGTGTGAAATTAGGCACCTTATATCTTTGTATAGGTCATATTGTTCCTTCTACTTTGATTGTTTTAGAGAAAAATGAATGTTCAGGAACAATTGCTGCAGTTGAGCAGGGAGAACAAATAGCTGCTGTAGATTCTAATACATCACTATGGTACAATAGACTTGGCAAAATGAGTGAGAAAGGTATGAAAGTACTTCATTCAAAGAAAGTTTGACCAGGTCTAAAATGTGTTAATATGGATTTCTATGAATGTTGTGTGTATGGAAAACAAAAGAGAGTGAGTTTTGTAAAGACATCGAAGGAAAACAAAAAGGAGAAATTAGAGCTTGTGCATACAGATGTATGGGGACCAGCTCAAGTATCTTCTCTTGGTGGATCTTATTATTATGTTACATTTATTGATGAAAAAGTATGGGTTTATTTCCTTAGACATAAATCTGATGTATTTCAAACTTTTAAGAAATGGAAATGCTTGGTTGAAAATGAGACTAGTAAGAAATTAAAATGTCTCAGATCTGATAATGGTGGAGAGTATTGCAGTCATGAATTTGAAGATTATTGCTCCACTAATGGTATTTGTAGACAAAAAAATGTTCCAAGGACTCCATAGGAAAATGGAGTGGCTGAACACATGAACAGGACTATAATGGAGTGTGCAAGGAGCATGAGGTTGCATGCTGGGTTGCCCTTACACATGTGGGCAAAGGATGTCAATACTATAGTATATTTGATTAATAGAGGTCCCTATACTCCTTTTGGTTGTGGTATTTTAGAGGAGGCATGGACTCGTAAGAAGGTGAGTTATTCTTTTCAAAGCTTTTTCTCATATAGACTCTAAAAATAGAACCAAGTTAGAAGCTAAATCAAAGAAATGTGTCTTTGTTGGATATGGCATTAATGAATTTGGTTATAGGCTTTTGGATTTTGAAAATCTTAAAATTGTTAGAAGTTGGGATGTCATATTCAATGAGAAAGTGTTGTACAAAGATCTGTTGCAGCAACATGAGAAGAAAGAAGGTGATTATGTAGTGTTGGATGATACTCCAAAATCCGATGTTCTAACCATTCCTCGTGATGTGTAACAACTGCAACAAAAAATACCACACACACTGGTGAATGTTAGACGATCAATGAGGCAAATTAGACCTCCACAAAGATTTTCTCCCTCTTTGTATTCTATTTTACTTACTGATGCTGGTGAACCTAAAAGTTATGATGAAGCTGTGCAGGTGAATACTAAGATTCAGTGGGAGTCTACAATGAAAGATGAAATGGACTCTTTATTGAAGAATAAGACATGGGATCTATGCAAGTTTCTTGTAGGTAAAAAGGCTTTACATAATAAGTGGGTTTACAGGTTGAAAGAAGAGGAAGGAGGTCAAAAAATATTTAAGGCCAGGTTAGTTGTAAAAGGATTTGCACAGAAAAAGGGAATTGATTTTGATGAGATATCTTCTCCTGTTGTTAAAATGACTTCTATTTGTTCTATTTTAAGTCTTGCGACTATTGAAGATTTGCATTTAGAGTAGTTGGATGTTAAAATAGCCTTTCTTCATGGTGATTTGAATGAAGAAATATATATGGCTCAGCCATAGGGTTTTGAGGTCAAAGGTAAGGAGAACTTAGTGTGCAAATTGAAGAAAAGTTTATATGGCTTGAAGCAAACACCTCGGCAATGGTATCTAAAATTTGATAGTTTTATGCATGAGCATGGATATAATAGGTGTCATTCTAATTACAACATTTATTTTAAGAGGTTGGATGATAATAGCTACATTATTTTATTTTTATATGTTGATGATATGCTTGTAGCTGGGTCTAACATGGATCGTATTAAGGGGTTGAAACACTAGTTAGCACATGCATTCACTATGAAGGATTTGGAGGCCGCAAAACAAATCCTTGGTATGAAAATTTGTAGAGATAGGAAGAACAGTTAATTGACACTATCTCAGGATGATTATGTTGAGAAGGTGTTGCAACGTTTCTCTATGGAGAATGCTAAAGCTATTAGTACACCTTTACCTGGTCTTTTGAAGTTGACTAAGGAGATGTGTCCTAAGACACAGGAAAAGGAGGATAAGATGTCCAAGGTACCCTATGCTTTAGCTATAGGAACCTTAATGTATGCTCTGGTATGTACTAGGCTAGATATTGCACATGCATTGGGAGTCATTAGCAGGTATATGAGTCATCTAGGATTTGAGCATTGGAATGTTGTCAAGTGGATTCTCAGATATTTGAGAGGAACATCCAATAAGTGTTTACACTTTGGGGGCTCTACTACTAATTTACAGGGCTATGTCAACTCAAATTTTGCAGGGGATATTGATACCAAGTAGAGTACTACATGTTATGTCTTTACTATTGGTGGGGCAACCATGAGCTGGGTTTCTAGGTTACAAAAGATTAATGTTATATCCACTACAGAGGTAGAGTATGTTGCTAGTACAGAGGCAACCAAGGAGATGATATGGCTTCAGTTCTTCTTGGAATAGTTGGGACATCCTCAGAAGGATAATTATTTTTTCACAGATAGTCAAAGTGTCATTCATCTTGCAAAGAACTCTGCATTCTAAGACCAAAGACATACAATTGTGGTACCATTTTATACGGTCAGTTTTGGAGGATGGATAGTTAAAGCTAGAGAAGATCCATACAAATGACAATCCAATAGATATGTTGACAAAGGTTGTAACAAGGGAGAAGTTGAATTCCTCTTCAGCTTTGGTTGGTCTTCTAGACTGAACATGAATAAAAGAATAGTAGATTCCAGGGTGGTTTGATCCAGTGGGAGCCCCATGTGGTAGTGGTATTGCTATAGGACCAGTCTCCAAGTGGGAGAATGTTGTTTAGTGTGGAGCCTGATTAGTCCCAAAGTGGGAGATTGTTAGATTATGGTGACTAATTAGGATAGCACTGTAAAAAATTTTGGGCCATGGCCAACATTGTAGTTGACATATGGCCAACATGTTGTAACCCTAAAATGACATAAAATACTTGTATAAAAGGGTTTAGGGTTAGTTGTTTCATTATTTTGTGATGCAACATTGCTTCTTACGGTAGTATTGAGCTATAAGGGATTATGGACTGTAATCAGGTTGTAATCACTGGATTGTAATAAGATCGGACTTGCTGTTTGGTGGATGTAGCCTAAGGATTGCATGAACCATGTTAAATCTTGGTGCCTTGTGTTCATTTTTGTGTACAAATATTGCTTGAAAAGTTGTTTGTTACATCTTTGTACTCCATTTTGTTAGAGACACCTATCAGTCACAATTTCCCTTTGCTTGTTGCATCTCATGTGTATATAAGTGATTTTTCAAGGCATTGTGATGGTCTACAAATTTTGTAATTTTTCCTTGTTCAAAAGTACAGTCAGTCCATCTTATGTGCAATCTTTTGAGTTTATGTTCTAGATTTGTAATTCTCTGATGTTTTTGATATCAATGATAGAACTAGTAATATATTTTGAGTTTATTTGAGTTTTTACTAGTTATTGTATTAGTCTTTTAAGAGGATAATACAAAAGGGCATTTACACTACATCTATGTTGTCAATCTCTATCTCCATTTTTACAAATTGCTTACTTTGAGATTATTTAAATAAGGTTTAATAGATTGAATGCAATCTAGATAGGTTTTATACTAACTCTATTATTTCTTTTGATTCAAGGAATTAAGGAAGTGCTTCAATGAATCAATAGGGTCTGTGAGTTTGTAAGAAGGATATTTCATAAGAATGGGAATTGGTAATCATAGTTGATATAATTCATTTACAAGTTATCTGAATTAGACCCCTTTCTGATAGTGGACTCTGTGCAACAATGGACAAGGCACTATTCATATAAATCATAAACAAATTGGAACAAACTTTGTTGCATGTATCCAATTTATATTGAATTTTTAATCAATCAAATATTGCGTCAAGTGCATAAAGGTGGTCATCATCTAATCTATGGGAATTAATAAGTTATTGTTAGTTTCTAAAGCTCATCTTTTCTCTACATTTATATTAGGGAAATTGGACCATATCTGCTATTTTCTAGTGATTAAGGGTAAGAGTCAAGTACATTCTTGAATCTGTAAGGTATTCCCACCTTGGTCTTGTAGAGCTAGAAGTGTAGGAAGCATTTGTGCTTTGTGAAGTTGGCCCAAAGATACAATTTATTATTCTAAGTATGAGCATTTGCTACCTCTAGGTATAATAAATTTTGTTTTCTATTGGTAATAATAATCACTATTAAATTAGGAGCCAACAATCCCTTAATATGAGGTTTTGAAACTTGGATGTGAAGTATCTATCAAATCTAATGAAGCTAGCCTCCTCTGCATCCTAGGTCATATTTGCATTCCACAACTAGACTAGCAGAGCTTCTCCCTCACATTCTTTGTTTAGAACCATCTCCAATTCAAAGTAGGTAACCCCTTTTAGTAAGAACACATGCATCAACAATGAATAATGGCTAAATGTTTTCTCCACCTTGCTCTTTGCAATCCCATTTAGTCCTATATGGATCTCCTCTACTATATAAGATGCAAAATCAAAGATGATATCCACACCAATAGAAGAGATCTATGTCATCATATACAAAAACTTTATTGGCATAAAATGTTGTTCATCCTCACCAAAAGACCTACACAAACTCATGTAAATATCTATAGCTCTACTAGTGAAAAATTTCTTCTTAAAGGGCTCTTTAATTGATGTTGTAATAAAGGTCAAATTTTCAATTGTGACTAGGTGTTCTCATTGTATCTTGCCTGTCCTGATCCTTTTTAGACAAATATTCCTTCTCCAAACCCTAAAAATCAATGGGTACAAGTTAATCTGTAACTAGCTCCAAACCAAAAACCTCTCATATTTTTTTAGCATTAATCCTTATCAGAGGATGCCCATCTACTCTCCTTACTATCCTCTCTATGGGGTCATAACTTTGGGCTATGGCTGTAACAAGGTCTAAATGAATGAAAACCCCAAGGACTACTAGTTTACCCAAATCAAAATTCCAAATATTCTCATGGGGGCCAAACAACTTCCTCTCTAAGAACCATTTTCTAAAAAGTTATAGTTGTTTTTCAAGTAGTGTGTCAGTCAACACTTTATACATAACTCCATTAGAAAATAAGTAATAATTACTTACTAAACTCATAATTTGACATACCTTACATTTATGGAAAGATAAGAACATTCTTAGGAAACCCTTTTCATTTCATCAAATTTTGGTGAAGAAAAAGTCATTGGCTACATGTTTGAAGTAAAAATCACATAAAAATAGGCCAAGAGCACATTTTTAGGATGTTTTTAAAGTTGACCATATAGGTTTGGTATCAAAAAATATAGTAGACCTTATAAAGATATTAATTGTTTTCATTTAGTATCAGGGTGGGTTGGAAAAAAGTTGGGATAGATTTTGAAATGGTTTGAGATATTTTAGAACTATAGAATTTTTAGATTGCCACTTTTTGGTAGATCATGATCCTACACATACCTTGACATATTCTACTTTTCTATAGAAATGTTTCTTTGGAGGCATATTTGATGATAATGTAGAATACCAAAATGATTTGAACTATATGACTGATTAAGATAATTACTTGGCTCTTTGGTATCCTCTTTCTGAATACTGCAGTAAATCACTGATGCGGAAAATTCCTTCACAATTCAACCAAGTGGGAAAATTCTTCTATATGTTCTTGGCTCTCTAAAAATTAGGAATACATTTGTGTGGAGAAAATTTAGGAAATCCTACAGTATATCTCTGGTTTTACTTAACATGGGGAGCCTTAATTCTCATAAATGTATTGTAAGGAAAAATCAGGGTGGTATCACCTTCCAAATTTAAAAATAAGTTGTGAATTTGTTAAAAAATTGATGATTGAGAGATAAAACTTTGATGACTCAACTTATTCCTTATAAGTTGGCAATCAAATAAATTGAATCCATCCACATAATCTTTTCTTTTCTTTGCTAGTGTATTATACTAGACCCACTTGTGCTTTTCAATACATGTCACACTCTCGCTATGTCACAAAGCATAAAAATGGAGCAACTTCTCATGGTAGCATAGTGACCATCATTGATGATGCTTTGGTTGGATGGTGATAAATCAATGATTATTCCATTGTAAATATGGTGGGTCTATATAACTTCCCTTTGTTCACCATTTCACAAACATTAAAGTTCAAATATAGTAGACCTTATAAAGATATTAATTGTTTTCATTTAGTATCAGGGTGGGTTGGAAAAAAGTTGGGATAGATTTTGAAATGGTTTGAGATATTTCAGAACTATAGAATTTTTAGATTGCCACTTTTTGGTAGATCATGATCCTACACATAACTTGACATATTCTACTTTTCTATAGAAACATTTCTTTGGAGGCATATTTGATGATAATGCAGAAGACCAAAATGATTTGAACTATATGACTGATTAAGATAATTACTTGGCTCTTTGGTATCCTCTTTCTGAATACTACAGTAAATCACTGATGTAGAAAATTCCTTCACAATTCAACCAAGTGGGAAAATTCTTCTATATGTTCTTGGCTCTCTAAAAATTAGGACTTCATTTGTGTGGAGAAAATTTAGGAAATCCTACAGTATATCTCTGGTTTTACTTCACATGGGGAGCCTTAATTCTCATAAATGTATTGTAAGGAAAAATCAGGGTGGTATCACCTTCCAAATTTAAAAATAAGTTGTGAATTTGTTAAAAAATTGATGATTGAGAGATAAAACTTTGATGACTCAACTTCTTCCTTATAAGTTGGCAGTCAAATCAATTGAATCCATCCACATAATCTTTTCTTTTCTTTGCTAGTGTATTATACTAGACCCACTTGTGCTTTTCAATACATGTCACACTCTCGCTATGTCACTAAGCAAAAACATGGAGCAACTTCTCATGGCAACATAGTGACCATCATTGATGATGCTTTGGTTGGATGGTGATAAATCAATGATTATTCCATTGTGAATATGGTGGGTCTGTATAACTTCCCTTTGTTCACCATTTCACAAACATTAAAGTTCAAGCAAGTTTTCATAACGACATAGCAACCACTATCAATCTTGAATAGATCTATTGATATAGATCAATAGGAACATTTCCTTGAGTGTGAATCCTTAGTTTAATATTACATCATTCCATTTTGACATGCTGAAATTTCCATTAATGATATGTAATCATTACAGAGTTGCCTTTAAGTTTGGTCCCATCGTATTCTCTTTTCATGGGTGGTCACTATGTCACTATCAAAAAAGTTCATACAAATTTTGGTAGTGACAATGTGACAATCATCGATCTTAGGGAGATTTGACAGTGTAAGTAACTCATTTTAAAACTATTGTTTACTCACCAACTGGGTCCCACTTGTAACCATCCTTTGGTCGTCATGTCGCTAGCGGTAAAAGACATTTTATTTCTTATAGTGATAAGGTGACCACTGTTGATCTTGAAGAGATCTGATGGCATGGATTATGTTGAGAACCTTAGGAATTAATGCAAATAACCATTTAAAATGTTCCCAAAAATATAAGAAATATTTTAAAAAGATTAAGTTTGGTCCCACTATATTCTCACTTCATGGGTGGTTGCTATGTCACTATCAAAAAAGTTCATACAAATTCTAGTAATGACAACATGACCACTATCGATCTTAGGGAGATTTGATAGTGCAAGTAACTCATCTTACAACCATTGTTTATTCACCAACTCAGTCCTGCTCGTAACCATCCTTTGGTTGCCATGTTACTAGAGGTAAAAGACATGTTATTTCTTATAGTGACAAGGTGACCACCATTGATCTTCAAGAGATCTAATGGCACAAATTATTTTGAGAACCTTAGGAATTAATGCAAATAACCATTTAAAAGGTTCCCAAAAATATAAGAAATATTTTAACAAGATTCTCTCTTGCTCAAAAATAAAATGAAGAGGGACCTAACCAAAACCTTTTCTAGGGAAAAACACTTTTGATGAAATAGAAATAGGGTTTTTCTAGGGTTTAAGAAAATTTAGAACACCAAAATTTAATCTTGTAAAGAAAAAATGGAACATTCACTTGAATATATATTCATATAGGCACAAAGTTGAAACATGACCAAAAAAACTTGTGCAAGATGAATCACCCAACAAAGTAAAATGTGATTTTATAGGTAGATGATTCATATGTAATGAAGTTAGACATATGGAAGGAGATTGCATAGGTAAGTCTTTTTAACCAATTACTAATTTCTATTGTTATAATTGTCATAGTTATGGACATAAAGGAGTAGAATATAAGAAACCTAAGTTTGATGGTAATAATGAAAATGGTAGAATATTTAGGAATACTAATCTTGTAGTTAATGAAAGAGGAATATGATAGAATAGATCCAATGATGACAAGAAATCAAATGGAGAGAAGAACAAGTTTGTGTGTTACATGTATAACACATTGCAAGGAATTGTAGGGCAACTTAGAATTAGAATAAAACTAATTAGAGAAGAAATGTACCTATATGTTAGTTATGTAATAACTTTGGAAACACATTGAGATATTGAAGAATGGACAAAAGGTTATTTAATAGGAATCCTAATAACAAAAGAAAAAATAATAAAAATGATAGGAGGAATGATAATAGAAGTGACACTAGTCAGAAGCAAGTAATGAAGGAACATGCTGATGAATTCAAAGAAGCATTTATGATAACTAAGGATCCAAGATTCTCTTATATAGTTTTGGAGAAAAAATATTTTCAAGCACCTAATAAGATATTGAAGTCATGGATTTTATTTGACTCATCCTATCTAAATTAAATTGTTTTAGAAGAGGCAATGCATCAGTTGGCTAGAATTGATGTGTGTGTGTGTGTGTGTGTGTGTGTGTGTGTGTGTGAGAGAGAGAGAGAGAGAGAGAGAGAGAGAGAGAGATGGAAGTTGTGTAGTCCACAGAAGGTTAAGGACATAGAGAGAAAGCTATGATCAAGTGGACAATTCTAGGTATGATCTTAGTGAGTGGGAATCTGAAAAACAATATTACTAGTAAATTGAAACAATATTTGAATTTGTGGTAGATACACATTAAACGCCTAATGTGATTTGAAATGATTTAAGGATCAAAAGAAATATTGTATGTACCATTTGTTCTTGTGAAGTATCTTAAGTGAATTAGAGAGTGATTTGACAGTGAATTGAAGTGCAACGAGAAGTTTGTGAAGCACAAAGTTATAGAATCCCTAAATCACATTTTAAAGGTATTTTATGGAGTTGGAATCCATTTTTTTAGTAAGGATGATATGTTGCGGCTAGCTGATGAACATATAGTTATTGATAATGAACTAATTCAAAAGGTCATAGGATTGAGTAATGAAGGTTGTAATTTTATTAATGAGAAGAATGTCAGGAATATGGTTGAGACAAACCTAAATACAAGGTTTGATGCAAGAAACATGAATGTAGAGTCCATTCAAGACAAAGGCATAAAGCTAATAAGCAAGATAATAGGGTACAATTTTAACCATGGATCAAGGGTTAACTCAATACTAGCTAGATTTTACATATAGCTCATGTAATGGAAATTCAAGGGAGAAAAGTTAATCTATGTAAAATTATCATATTGTAATTACTGGATAACATTGCAAAGTTGAAGAAGACAAAGAACACAATTTTTTCCCTATTGACTCCTTTATTCTTTTATGCTACAAAGAAGTTTTCTTGAATGACAAATTGGGATAATAGTGAGTGCGCAATGAAGATGGTGACTTAATGCAACAGATAAAAGTTAAAGAATATCAGAGATAATGACATAGATAGGATGATGAACTATTTTCAGATAGAAATAAAATAGAGGTATAGAATACCTCCCTCCATGGTGGAGAAATATAAGGATGAAATATGCTTCATCATGGAAACCAATAACACCTGTATGGAAGTTGCGATACCAAGAGTAAAGTTCATAGAGCCCATGGGATATTAGATGAGTGCTAAGCTCATAGAAGGGTATGTATAGATCACACTCCAATAAAAGAAGGACATAGAGTGCCCTAGATGGGGAACTTATGACGAGAAAATGAGAATAGTTCACTCTAAACTACATAAAAAAGAGAGAAAGAAGAAATTAGAGAAAGTAATTGATTCTATCCTTAAGGAATCAAGAATGGCCCAAGATGAATTCAATGAAGTAAAATTTATTGCAATGGAAATGAGAGAATGTAGATAGTTTGGAGTTTTAACAGCAACCACAATTACTATAATAGGACCTTCAAATGGTGAGACAATAGCACAACCATGTGCATAGGCCTTCATTGCACCTTAGACAATAGTTGCAAAAGAGAAACCTTTAAGGACAAGAAGTGAACAATCAGCGAAGCAAGAAGAGGTGGAAGCACCTATAACATAGAGAAAATTAGAGAGATTGGTAAAGGTGAAGCAAGAATCTACACCATCAGCAATGAAAAGCATCAAGTAGATGACCAATGGACCATAAAAAAGGATGAAGATAATGCAAGTAAGTGAATTTGATAGTTCTGAGGATGAAGCTAGAGATAGACTAGTAGTACAAAATGCACAAGAATGCAAAATTGTAGCTAGAAAAAGAGCATGGAAACCAAAGGTAGAAAATCTTAAGATGGAGATAATAAATAGTGATAATTTTGTCCAATTTAATAAGTATTATAAATTGTATAGTAATATGGATAGAAGGTAGTTAGAAAATACCATTGTAAGAAATATGATTTTGAGGAATAAGAAGTTTGAGAACATTTAGAATAATATACTAGAAGATCTATATAATGGGTTAATAAGTAAGAAGAAGAGAGTATTAGAAGAATATTTGAATTTTAGGATTACTATGATAAATAAAATCTATGAAGTTGACTCTAAGGAGGACTTTAAACAAAATCTTGAAGGGTATTGAGCCCTTGCTGAGGAACAAAAGAAGAAAAATTCTTCTAATGGGAGGTAATTATGATGATTTTTGAAAATAAATAGAGGATGAAATTATAAAATACATGACCACAATACCAAAAACAAGTGCGCAGTCCAAACCTATGAGGCTAGTGTATGTGGAAGAAAGTACACTTTCTAGTGATAAGGAAGAAGCATAGGAGACATAGTAAGAACTTTTATCACCACACATTGTTATGGTAGTACACACATAACTGTGGACACAAAATAAAACCCATTTGCAACCTATGGCCAAACTATTGTTGGAAATAATATAGCTTACTCTAGCTCGGATGATGATGGAGAAGAAGAGAAGAAGAAAGTAATAGAAAGGTTAGAAGAAGAAAAGAGAATAAAGAAAGAAAAGAAAAAGGAAGAGGAATAGAAGAAAAAGAAAGAAGAAGAGGAGAAGGAAAAGGACGATTCTAAACTTAAGCATAATTAGAAGATTTTAATGTAAGAATCAACATTCTTACCCAATCTAAAACATGTGGACTCAAAAATTAAGAAGGTAGCATGTTAGTATTAGGATGAAATAACTTATGTAGCCCCAAAAATTATATCTAATGCAGTATAAATAGTTAGCCCATCAACAATAATATTAGATGATGAAGATCAAAAAGGATTGATGAGCTCCTTGAGCAACTTGTTTGAGAAGAAAAAATCAATGTAGTCTTTGGAGAAGACATTAACTAAAGTCTTGGATAGAATGCAGAAGTCAACTACTACAACTAAAAAAAATTAAGACTTTTAGTTAAAGGCCAAGGAGTTGGTGAAAACCTTTAATGAGGAATTCACAACTCTAGTAGAGGTATCTTCAGCACAAGCATAGGCTAAACATAATTCAACACTATTTAATATAGTATGCACCAAAGTGGTGAATGATCTAAAGGAACTTAATAGAAGCATAAATGAATTGAGAAAGCACATTTATGAAGGAAAAATGTTGTATCAATAGTGCATGTTTTCATACAAATACCTAACTAATTTTGAGAGCCAAATAAAGGGTAAGTTGATTGAACTTGAAACACTCACTGCTAAGTTACAACTCTAGCAGGTGAGTATTGAGGACTATTTAGAAGAAGTTGAGACTATACATGATGTGATTAGAGGCTTGGAATCTAATAAGGAGAAGGAAGCAAAGATATCCTCTAGTCTTACAGAAATTTTGTTTTCATAAAAGTTTAGCATTTTTCAAAGGTAATTGGAGGAATGTCTTGTAGCAAATATGTCCAATGACAAATTTTCCTATACTAACCTTAACTACAATTGAAATCACATTTTATGCACTATGTGCACTAATAATTATTTTAGATAAAGTGAAGGAGAACTAGAAGAAGGAAGTGGAAAGACTAAAACTTGTATATGTATATTGATTTTCCAGAATATCAAGTTGATCAGCACTAGGCCATGCAATTCTTGTTGATACAATTTTTAACACCTTTTCTATTGATGTCAAAGGGGAAGTATTATCTAGAGGGAAAATTGTATAGTTGTAAGTTGTATATTGTATATGTAAGGTGGAGTACACATATATCAATGTAAAGGAGTGATAAGGAATGTAATGATCCATCAAAAGATGAATAAAATTGCTATGTTTTGAAGGAAATTTTGTGTAGTTACTTTTATTTGTTTTTTACTATGTATGACATCATTTTGGGACTTAGTAAATCTTCCCAAATGTTTCCACCAATACCATAGGGGGATATTGTTTGAAATATGGTTAGATAGATGTATTGATGATTTTCATTTATGGCAACATATATTCAACATTTCATTTATGCATTTAAGGATAGAAAATTGTCTAAGTGTTAGAGAATTTTTAGTAGCATAGAGAAGATATATGATGAGTATGGATGACTCATTGAGAGTTAGCCTATGGGTAGTTGAGGAAAGTTCTATGATATTTTCATGATGATGTATACTAGTGCGGAGATGTGTATAGACAACAGATTGTGAGATATGAATGAAATGCCAGTATGGGTTATTAACATAGCAAAACAAAGCATAGTAGAGAATTGGATTGTATGGCTCTAGGGATCATTTTGGTTATGAAATAATTATTAAGTCATGATTAGGTGACTATGTGGATATTATTCTATAAGTTATTTCATATTATACCAAGCATGTGAAAGCATGAAAGCTGACCAAGTAGTAAATTATGAATATGAAAGGCATAAGTAAATATCTTATCTTGTGGAGATCAGTGTGCAATATATGATGAACTATGTGACATATATATGACCTATGCAATATTTTTTATTGATGATATGCAAACCACATCTAACGTGTGATCAAAGTAAGTACAAAATAGAGAAGACAAAAAGTTTTGTATGTATATATATTCTCATGCAAAACTGAATTGTATAATTACATGTTAGAGAAGTGGGCTCTTCTTGCATATATTTTATTTGATCCACCAACTCCTAATAGGGTTTTTGCTTCTAACAAGGCCTATTCCTCTAAAAATAACTCAAGAAACTATAGGTAATTTGTCAAATCCTAATAGGGTCAATATCCTAGACAAGATCCTATTGTTTAGTGAATCATCTCATGGGTATCATTCGCACTAGGGTTTTCCCTTGGCCAAGGTTTCACTTCTCTATAATGGTGTTATGACTTCTCTATGTGCATGGTTATATGGTGTTATAACTTCTCTATGTGAATGGTTATATTTACTATTCAAAACTGTTAGTTTACTTTCATATGTGAGTTATAAAGTAATTAACAATATATAGTTGTGAAAAAATGTTTGCGGGATAATGATTCACACCTATTCTCAGTATTATATATTTCTAATAGAACTATATATAGAGAAGCCTAAAGGTTTCCCATTATTAGAAGATAAAGAGATGGTATGCAAATTAAAGAAAACTTTATATGATCTGAAGTAAGCACCTAGAACCTAGTATGAAAGGTTGGATAGTTATTTGGGAAAGTTTGGATTTGCTAAAGGTATGACACATAGTAACTTGTATTTGAAAGAATTTGAAAATGGTTTTTTGGTTATTGTAATATTTGTTGATGACATCATATTTGGAGGTAACGATGAAGCAAGTGATTGTTGAGATAATGGGTGTTGCACACAGTGCATAATATTGTTATATTGTATTATTTTATTTTATTATGTAATGTTGCACCTAGATGGGCAGGCAACATTGAAAGATTCCCATTGGTTATGCCTGATGGGTTGTACTATAACATTGTGATAATATTTCATGTAATTATATAGTATTGGGGAAAAGAAATAAAATTCTAATATTAAATGTGGGATCAATGGGTTAGGTAGCACATGGTTTATGTAATACCACTTGGTGGTTTTGTGAGACTTGCTACTATATAAACAACTACAAGGGTAGTTGTTGGTGTGATAAGACAAAAGGGAAAAAGGCGAGAGTCGAGTGGGACAAGGCTTGATAGGCTAGCCAAGGGAGCATTTGTGAAGGTTGGAAGCATGCCATGGGATGTGTGGATTCATACTTGTTCACATGGTTTTCTCGATTGTGGCTATGGCAATGAAGGCTTCCTTGATTATATTACAATGGTGTTTTTCTATATAATACACGGTGATGGATGCTTTTGAAGGCTGGGTTTTTTTCCCTTGAGGGTTTCCCAGGGTATATCTTGTGTCACAATTTTTGTGGGTATTTTGTCTATTCTCTTGCATGTGAATTTCAATTGCATATTTGTTTCAGATCTATTATGGGTTATGTGAAAATAGTTATATTCTTTATTGTGAGTTTCCTCTATAATGATAAGTTTTCTGAAGAAATGAAGAATGAGTTTGAAATGAGCATGATAGGAGAAATGAAGTTTTTCCTAGGATTACAGATTGTGCATAATAGTGATGGTATTTTTTATTTCACAAGCTACATACTTTAAAGATTTATTGAAAAGATTAGGATTGGAAAGTTGTAAACTAGTTGGTACACCTATGATAACTCATCACAAGTTATCTAGTAAAGATGAGATACCTTGTTAGCTCCTGAATTAACAATTTTTAATAATCCAACGATAGGAATTAATATATCTAGGGGTAGCTAATTCTCATCTGCAACATACTTATTCAAATATTTGGGCCAACTATAAGGCTACACTCTTTTTTCTTTAGCCTCTGCAAGACCTAGGTAGGTGAATCGATAGATTCTATTATGGTACTAGGTCCCAAAAGCATAAATTGAATATAGATTTAGCGGATGAAAAACCCAATTCTTCTAATGATTATTCAAACAACATAGACATGAAATAGCCAAAATCATGATAAACTAAGTGAAGAAAATCATTTAACTCTTCAAAAAAAAGGGAAAAGATATTGATTATAATATTAATTTCAGCATAAGCAAGACATGAAAAACATAACACATAGATCCTATAGCTGATTAGTGCCTTGTCTATTGGGCAATTCCACAAATCACTAACACACATCCTTGAAAATAATTGATACATCTCATGTATCAAGACTTCTTGATCTATCCATTCAACTTGTGAATCAGACATCTGCATCAACTTTGAATCTCATACTCGACCTATCCCTTTATGACATCTACAATCTCATTATGGTAAATCAAGAATTTACATGAATCCTTGAATCATAAGAAAAAATTACCAAAACATACAACCCAAAATATATTGCAAATGGATTTGTGCTATTTTTTCAAAAATCACAAAAGATTCCAAACATCACAAACATGAGACAAGAACTAGACTAACGATAAACTTTCTATTATATTTTTATTTATTTCTATGAAACAAATACATGAAGGATGCATGAAATTAACTTAGAAACAACTAAATAGACTAGGAATATCTCTATAATTAATTAATTGTTGTTTATTACATGAGAGAAATGTTGAAGAGTGGTGGAATCAGAACTATGGAATTTTTTTGAAAGACTATAAGCAACCCTAATGAAAGAGAAGATAAAAGAATATAAAGATAGGAAGAATTCCCTGATCAGATCATATACTACCATTTGTCTACTTGAAACACTTCCACTGGTTGATGAAAAACCTTTGTCTTCCTTCTTCTTATAACTAAAATTCATATTTTTTCATTTCTATTGAAGAATGCTTTGAAAATATCTTTAGAATGATGGAAGACACAACTGAAAAAATGTCAAATCTGATATTAAAACAAGGGCAAAAAACCCACTAGATGACTTTTAGAGGCAAACTAAAAATTTCAAAAGCATTTTCCCCTAAATTTGGAGCCAATAAAGTCCTATGTCTTCCTTCAAGTGATTTTGAAGCTTAATCATGAAAATCAATCATTTTATAGAGAATGTCCCCATTTTACAAAACATGCTATAACTCTTACCATTGAACACTTGTGCATTTTCTAACTATGAATTCATAAAATTTATCTTCTCCTATTTTAAATGGTATACTACACTCTAAATTTTGGATGAAAACACCACTTTAGTTGACCACTTGGGTACCATGTGTTAGCGCATGATTGACCATCCTCTGCATAGTCATCACCACCTCACTTCTCTGTTGGGTGCACTACCACATGTTAGCTCATCACATGTTCAGAGTCTTAGCTCTTAAGCTCAACTTAACTCAAGTGACCTTGCAAAATAGGCCTTTTGCACCATCAGAACTCATTCTCCTTAATCATGGTTAACTAGTGCAATCATGTAAAAAAAGTATTTTTGCAGCTTAGGGGCAATTTCAACCCTGCCATTTTCATATCATCACATGGTTATCATCCAGCTATGTAGTTAACCTCATGAAGGCATTCTTGAATGCCATGTTACCTCCTTAGATGACATCATCACTTCTTGTCACTATGCCACATTTATAGTTTGGTTCAACAATTTTTCTTGTCATCACTACTACTTGGCAAGGTGGCCCCCCCATGCATGAGAGTTATGGATTAAAAAGCCATATGTCTTTTTAGACACTTAGTTAGTGAGTCTCCATGCTTATAAAGACAAAAATTTTAGGTTGCTTTGTGAAAGTGGGATCAAATACTTAAGTTACTATTTACTCAAAACCTCCTTCTAGCAACTGATGATGATCCTTGCTTTGATACAAAACATTCCTATTAAAAAATGACTCTTCCATGAATGGATAAGGGACTGTGATTAGATAGAAAAGTGTCATGCCCTCACAATATTCTAGTGGTGGATGTTAAATAGTCTACAAATAAATGAAGATCCACCTTGCTTAAATTCTCCAAGCATGACATATATATAGTAAGGCACCTCCACCATCCCCTCTCAATTTTCTCATCTCCCTATCACCTCAATTTTTAAAACTTTAATTTGTAGCTCAATATATATGTCATTACTCTTTCCAACTTATGCTTTCATAGACATAAAAAACCCCCTTTCATATTTGTGCAAGGCAGACCTTTATAGATGGTAGTTTGCACATGAATGTTTTATGAAAGGGAAAAATAAATTACTAAATATCATACATTGAAGGAGATATCATAAAAAATAGTCTCAATTGGGTCCAAAATAGGATTTTGAAGTAGAAATGTAGTTACTTAACAAGGATGAGGATGTGATTGTAATTGTGGTTGTTAGGCTAAAAAGGGAGCAGGAAACACAAAAGTTACACTTGTGAATGAGTCCCACAAAATTTTCAATCTGCACATACCCATCCCTCTATAATACCAATCGTTGTGATTATCATCTCTACACCTTGAGTAGCTACTTCAATAAAATCCCTTGTAGTTCATGCAATCTTTGTAACAATTTCTCTCTCACTCTACTTTGCTCCATGCATTGAGAAGGATAAATTTCCCTATATTTGGTCTTTTCCTTACTTCAACATGCAATATGGTCTATAGTAGCTGACCATAATTTTTAGTTTCCATGGCTTGATGTACATGTTGCTACATTTTATTTATGCAAGAAATGAATAATCTAGTGTCCCAAAGGGGCATTTCAACATCAAAATCCAAATGTACTTCAATCCACGTATGTATTCTTAGAGAATTCGCTATAGTAATCACTAATTTTGCAAAAATTAACTGGGCCACATTCTCTACTTGATAAAGATCTAGGCACCCATTTAGAAATGCACATGGTGTAAACTCACCAGGATTTGCAAGCTTTGCCCCAGTATCTCAACATGTGTTCAATATGTGTTGTAAGCATATATCACTTCTATGACATTGAGGCTTCACAAAATCCTCTTTCGTATATGACTTGGGTGCCAAGATGGGTAGAACTAAAACTCCATCAATAAGATTTTCATTTGGACCAACAATAGTTCCACTTTCTACAAAATGGCTTATTGGCTACTATGAAACTGGATCTAACTTATTTTTTTCTGTGCTAGAAGAGATAATTTATATAGATTCTAGGCCTGACAACCTTACAATTCCAACATAAGATGATTTACCACCTAGGGATGCTGCAATAGCTATAATTTCACTAGAACCTTTAGATGGCTAATACAATATCTATGCATCAATGTCTCCATTCTGAGCACTAGATGATAGAATTTCAATTATATGCCTCTCCACATATATGATGTTCCATACATCCACTTAATGACATTAGAAATTCAATTTCAATCAAGCTCTCTTGATATATCCTTACAAATCCATTAATGTTAAGCCATTTTGAATCAATGAGTAACCTATATTTAGTTTTTTCACAAAGATTTGACTATCTTTAATGTTCAAATTATTTATGACTCATCATGACTAAATCCCACTTACCAATTTGATCTTGAAAATGATACACTCTTCTCCTTTCCATGGATGTATTGAACATGTTTATTTACCTTATCATATTTCACCCCATATCACCTCTTTATAAATCAAAGTCATTTTAAAACTCAAGATACCTTTAAGATTCCATGACATTTATATTGATATGATAGAATTAGTCAGGCCCCAAAATGGGACCAACTAATTTTCCAAAGAAAAAAAAAAAACACCCAATCCTTCAAACTGAACCAATGAATTTACCTCACTAACTAAAATCAATTTTTGTCATTGATTCAACCTACAAAACTCTTTTTTAACCTTTCATGCAGATTTCCAATTTCATGCCAAAGGGTCCTCTGAATGGCCTTAAAAATTGATAGAAACACCTAACTAGGCCCTTAAAGTAAACATATTGACTCTTTACTCCACATTATTGTGTCATGAAAATACCTAGGTCAAAAGATATTGATTGTTAAAGTTTTTTGCATAAAACTACATGAAAACAAACATGTTAGAAAACTATAAAATGCACTTAATTTTGGCTTCAAAAATAGGTCAAACTGAGACTTGAGGGCTTGAAAATTGGGGCATTAGCTCATTATCATGAGAAGATTATAAATCTATGATTTGGGCTACTGAAAAATAACTGGGAACATTTGGAAAGCGGTCAAAGTGAGGTACTCAAATATTAAGACTGGGGACACTAGCAGAACTGTGATTTTCAAAATGGAATGGACCTAGGAAAGTGTGTAGATGGATTCATCAAGATTTGAAAACTAGCAAACTTAAACTATTTTCATGGTAGAACATAGTGGTATAGGCCATGTAGTCTCATCTATCATAATTATTCCATCCTTAATAGGGGTTCTATTCAATCTGCACTTTAAGAGACTAGTAAGATTTTAAAAGTTGCATTTCTAATCACATTTGAAAACTTGTCAAATGTATTCATGATAGGCTAAAAGAAGGAGCATAACCAATTTTTGACCCATAGAATGTAATTCAAAAGGAATGTCTCATTTTGGTCAGCAAGGTCACAGTCATAACTAGTCAAATAGGGCTTCCTAGAATTGTGAACAATTTCCATCAGCATGACAATAATAAACAACCAACTTTGAGGAATTCAAAACCTAGTCAATAAAATATCAAAATGACTTGAAAAGTCCAAGATATATCTTCTTTGGTATTCATATTAAACACTTTCAAAGTGGTGATTAATGAAACCTTATTAGGTGAAAGATATTTGATTGCAAACTAGGCTTCTTGTCATTGTTTGACACTTATGCAAATATGTAGATCTGAACAATGCTCAAAATGACACTTCACAAAATGACTTGGAATGAAAACTTATCAATATGGGATGCATGAGTATACTGAATGCAAGGTGTTAGAGACATAAAACACCTCATAGGCCTTAAAACACTAGCTAGGTACAATAAAGCACCAGCTAGGTAGACATGCATTAAATGTGCTTATAGGGGTTTAATTAGACTCAAAATTTTAGAATGGTACTCAAAGTGGAGATTAAATTTTGAGTCCTATTAGTGGCTCTATTCTAGGGATGCATGTCCCTAATGGGCATGGCAAGGATTTAGATCTCTGGAGGTAGAAGACCACTCCAACAAAACTCTCAAACAACTTATTGAAAGCAAGAAAAATAACTCCTAAACTGTACAACTAATGGTCCCTGGCTACCAAACTTCAACTAAATTTCTTACCTTTATCATATACCTAATTCTCATCTCCATTTTCATGAGGCAAGCTAATAATTACACTTCCATTAGTTTCACCTATCAGATTAGTATTCTGAAAAACCTCATTTGGCAATACAAAATCACTTCCTTTGCTCTCATAGTGCATATACGAATTAGAATCCATTTCAAAACCATGATCACTGAAAGGAAATTAATCAACATGATCACATAAACTAAAATCAAACTAAAAACCATCATCTACATATGACTGATGCATGCTATCAATTGGAAACACAAAGGCTACATACTTTACTTCAATTACAAGGTTGCATCTGTCAAAAACTTGCAACTAACCTTGTATAGCCAAGTGTGAAGAATATATAAAATATGATTTCTCCACTCTTGTAGTCCTATTACTCATCCAATCACAATTATCACATGCTAAAACTCCTTCACACTCTAATAATGGATTAGTCACCAAGTTCAAAAAACCCTTATGAAACTGCTTACATAAAATGTGGTGATCATAATCTTCATCAAACAACTCATTGGAATGAACTTTTAACTCATTATTATAAGATTCATTAGTACATAAGAAAAAATCATAATAAGATATGTAACTTCTAGCCTTTTCCTCTTCATAAAAATCAAAACCAATTTTAGTATAACCATCATGAGAATAATTTGAAATAGTATAAAAGTTCTCCCTAATGGTATTTTCCCCATAAGACAACTCATCATGTGTATTGACTATAACGCTCTGACTGGTGATCCTTGGAACAAGGATTCAATACAAGCCAAGATAAAAAAATATTTTCAAGTATGATTGCACAAGACAACATCATACATGGACCACAAGGATCACAACAGAAGACTTCACCACAATCTCGGCAACCAACAGATCTCCAAATGCCACAACAAAACTAACAGACACAAACAAAAGCCAACAATGACCACACACAAGATTAGGGCTTGAATAAACAACCACACATCAACCAAAGACCAAGCTGGGGTAGAATGCAGAATCTTAAAATTTTTCTAAGGCCGAAATCCTGAAGCCTTGAAAATATGCTAAGTCTAGATTTCTAAAGCCCTAAACTTTCCTAGAATCTCTATCTTATATCTAAGAGGTCTCAAACCTATCTCAAAAGATTCGTCACAAATATTAAAATATATCTTAAGTATTAAGGAATTAAATATATGACAACTTATACTTAAACGATATATTTTTAACCCCAAGAGACAGACAACAGAAACACACACAACAAAAATTAAAAAGCAACACCACAGGGTTGAGGAACACTGAAAAAGGGTATCCAAAACAACTCTCAAAAAGTTCAGATCAAGTTGAAAAGTGCTTGCTGTTGGCCTGTGCAAGTTTTTACAAAACTCGAACAATACTCTAATACATCACTAAAAAGTATTGCGTGACATTTCTTACTAAGGAGGGCGACACTTTCTGAGTCTAACAAATACTTTTCTAAAGGGCGTGTGATACTTTTCGGGTATCATATGACATTTCTCCAAAGGAGGTGCAATACTGTCTAGTATCGCACAACATTTCTCCAAGAGGTGTGCGATACTTTTCAGCATCGTATGACACAGTTTCTATGGGCATGTGATACATTTTTATATTGTACCATTCTGATAAAATGTCACCCATAGAAACACAAAAGAACACTTAAGGAAAACACCAAAGGGGATAATTAGAGACAAACTGAGTTTAGAACCTCCACACTAGGGAGTACTGGATCCCCAAATATTGAGGAGTGAACACTCAAGAGCATAATAAAAAATATACCAAGGAACAAGCAAGAGGAACATCTATCTAACTAAACCCAAGCAGTAAGGAACATAATGAAAGCAATATCACAGTGTACAGAGATAATATCAGAGTAACAAAACAATCAAATTAAGTACATGATTCCTCCTAACCATCAATAGCATCATAAGACCATTGTGGCTCCTAGCCATCCGCCGCGTGTAACATCCCAAGACATCAAACAAATCATTGATACTGTCGTAATAGGGACATCACTACTAAACATTCTAATAACCAAAAGCATAAAGAAACCAAAAATGCTAGTAGTACAACAAAAGATAAACTTGCAAGTAGATAACGTCACCTATCACATGCTAATCAACATAATGAGGAAATCTAACATGCTGACCAATAAGCAATAGATAATCCAATAAAACAATTCACATCATCTAGTCATATGCTAAACATCATAATATGGGAATGCATCAAATAAACTAACATCAGCTAAACTTGATATCCAAGCATCAGACTAGGATAAGAGACCATCTCTGTACACCGGTATCTAGTAGTGGTGAAGGTAGCTACACCTCCCAACCACATGGAACTTGTAGCTCCACACCAGCCATGCTAATGGAGATAATGATCCAACCACAAACACACCCAAAGCACAACATCCATGGCTAACGCTCACGCCAGACAATATGATGGCTGTAACCAAGAATCTAAGACAATTCAAGGAGTATAGGTCCTAGTTAGACACTCAAAAGGCTACTAAGTAGGCATTAACATCATGGAGAGTCGCTTGGAAATGAAAAGCCAAAGCTCGGATCATGCAGATTTAGCATCCCTCAATGGAATGGCTCAGCACAACATTTTATTATCTTTAAGTTTTATTACCATACACACATTTTATTTAGTTATCACTTATTTAAAAATTCCCATCTTCCACCAAACCTATGAAACTGAGGTCACTAGGTTTCAAGATAGAAGCCCCCTCCCTATGCTACCCTACCCTACCCATGTTTATCCTATGACAAGTACCCATGGGCATGCATACTCCCATCCCAACCCCAATGATCGTAACTTTTGAAAGTACCACAGAAGATCTGACCTCGTAAGTCACTCAAAAAATGTACGTGCAAGTACTTGTGTGTAGCACACCACCATAACAAAGATCACAACACAAGGATAGAATGAGAAAAAAATGCAATGAAAAAACCCAACTGAAAGCAACATGGGAAGGATAGATTCTACACGAATCCCATAGCCAACAAAACCATACATCATGAAATTACTCAGCCGACCTCAATCTAGGAGTATACATTCTACATGAATCCCAATGATGTAACAAGACAAAAAGTCATGAACTCACTCCATCAGCCTCAGTCCAAGAGTATGGATTCTACACGAATCTTAGTGTCCACGAAACATAAGCAAAGGTCCAAAAGAAACCATAACAACAAGTACAAAATCACTCAACTGAACATAAGTTTGAAAGTATGAGTGTGACACACATCCCAATGTAAAATATAGGTGCAATAGTGGTTTGACTGATGTCCAAATAGATCATCAAAGTCCACGAACCACATTGTGCCTAGAAAACTCGAGAAAATAAGGTGTCATGCAAAACGAGGTAAAAACTCCAAATTTTGAAAAACTTCCAAAATTAAAACCTATTTGACCTTTGGGTACAAAAACCCAAAAAATCCAAAAATAAATGGAATCCAACACTGTATACATAAAAAAACCAGCATAATGGTGCAAAATCTCAAACCCTCATCCGAAAAAATAGGGAAATGTTCATACCCACCCAACTAGGTAGAAGTAGAATACAAAAATGGAGGGAAACAATAGTTCTTAGCCTCCAAACTAATGGTTACCAAAAATAGAAGCAAAAAAAAAATAGAAATAATAAAATTGGAAGCCCTACCTCACAGCCAAAAGGGAAAAATAAGAATCTAAACTAGAAAATAAAATGCTCGCAGAAGTGGCCAAAAATCATGGCAATCTAAGGTTTTCCTGAGCTAGATCCAAGGAGCTCAACTTAGCGATGATCCCACACCTGTAGCTCCCACAACGAAGAAAGTAGTAAATCCTCATGAAGAGGATTTTGGGTTTTACTCTCCAAATTTCTAATTCAAAAGTGAGAAGTGAGGAATTAAATTCCTCTTTGGATACTTATTCACTTTTTGAGTGAATAATCAATTAGGGAAAATAACTAGCTAACCTGGTTAATCCCTGAATTGACCAAAATCAAAATAGGCTATTCTTAGTAATAGGAATGATCTATGGCAAAGTAGCCAAAAATAAAAATAAATCAAATAAAAGCCCAAAAACCCAAAAATACAAAAATTTCCTTAACAATTTTCGCAGCAATGCGAACCTCTAAATGCATAGACACACTCACTAGTCAAATAACATAATGCAAAGGAGTTCAGAATTAATAATCACTAAAAGGTTTAACTTAAAAATTTAATTAAGGATATGTCAACCATACAATGATGACATTAGTGAAATATGAACAACTGAATCACTAACTCCATGTGCCACTGCCAGGGATATAAATCTTGCACACTAAACAACACGATCAAGTGCAATTGCATATAATAACATAGCCAAAGAAATAAATGCATTAAATCACCTAATTTAAACAATTATTTAATTATATTAAAATAATCTATTTACATCACTCACATTCACATAAAGCATAACAACGTAGGAATGAAGTAAATAATCATAGCATTAAATCCATCACCTAACAAAATTAGAGGTATGACCAAATACCAGATAACTATATATCATCATAAAACACACTGTCATCTCAAAATGGCATCATCATGTAAAATGATCAACTGAACAACATAGTAGTCTAACATCTATGATACTGAAATCAAAGTGTAACATTTGACCCTCAGGTCCACTCAAATATAAAATATCACATAAGAACAAATATCTCTCAGATTAAAATATAACAAGGTAAATGTCCGCAACATATAACCAAGTAATCCAACATGAACAATCCATTTCTAATTACTTAACCATTTAATAATGATTCTTTAAACAACACTTAAAGGCACTTAAATGACATAAGCAAATATAGACATAAATATGAGTATCCACTGCTACATGAACCTAGTCTAGTGTAGCATGGTAATAGTACATAGTGCAATCTATGCACACATCTTAGGGTAATCACTAAACAACCTCATGATACCACATTGATCCTATTAAGCATTTTCAAAAACCAAAGTGAACCATAAATCATATCACATTCTCATAGATTAGTCAAAAGTATAATCAAAGCAACTAATACAAAAACATAAATCCAAACACCTCAATGGTGTAGATCACTCATGGTCACAATCATGATCCATCACAACAAGAGATCGACAAGGTTGCATCCTTCAGGATGACTTATGGAAGTCAGATGGGAAAGGCACTACATCATCCCCCCCAAAGAGTGGGCTTACTCCTTGAGGCCTACAATCCAAGAATAGAAACCAAAACATAGCAAAAGAAAAAAAAATTGAGCAATGGGGACAAGTCACTAACTCCTTCAGAATTCCATCCAAATCACTCCCACCTTCTCAAATCATCTCATTAACCCCCAAATAGGTTAACCAAAAGAGAATAGGTTTCACACAGACACAAGGTCCTCCAACTCTATGTGTTAGGAGAAACCCATTTAGCCATAAAGTCAACAATACAAGGTAAGGAAAAACCCTCTCTACCTCATCAACTAGTGCCCAACTATGATATGCACCAACTACACAACCACCAAGTCTAGGAGCACAATGCCTCTTCAAGGTACAAAAGCTCAGCTGCCACTAGAAACTAGGGTTACACAACCCAACCAGACAAGATATCACCTTTCCACAAGGTTGCACAAACTTTCGTCAGTAGACACAATCATGTAATATTTGCATACCGACTCATAAGATGGTAACATGTGTCCAACAATACCATGTCCCTCCAACACCATGTTAGGAAAACTACACCCAACTTACTGCTAATCTCAATCTCAAGCCTCAAGTCAACAGTTACTGAGAAAACTTGACTGAGACAATCCACATGAAGATATAAACTTAGGGAGAAGGATAGTATAGAGTATTAGGACTGAGAGGGAGTAACTCTCAACCTCTACACAAAATCAGCCCAAGACACATTAGGGAACTCACAATTCCACCAACCATCAACATACTCAATAGAAAACACTAACTGAGCTAGTGGAATAACTATGCTAGCCTACTCTCACAAGAAAGAAAAGGATAAGGAGATGCATCAAAAAAAATGTCCAAAAAGGAGAATCTAGACTCATCAAATAACTAAGTCACTCCAAAAAGGAAAGGCAACATCATCCTCAAACAAGGAATGCTCACAAACCACACTTCACCTCACAAGGGTGGGTCAATGCTATAGGAAATATGCAAACCCAAGCACGAACTCCAGCAAGTACCTAGTAGTTTATGAAGACTAGATAACTCTTCCATTAAGAATAACATGAAGAGTTAAACTTCTCCAATAGCCATAAATATGATATGTCATGATTGAATTGGCCTCTACTCGAAAAAGTACTAAAAACATTGATCAACAAATCTAGAAGCCATAGCTTCATATCCGAACTCAGATTGGCTCCATTTAAAAAGCACTAGAAAGACATCAACAAGGACTTTAGCAAGATGGAGCTTCAAGGGTCCTAAGATCAAGATTTTGAGTCACCACTCAAGACAAAACAACAAGGGAAAAATCAAGTCTTGTCACCAAGACAAGCAATGGACAAAAAGTCCAAAACCACTCAAGAACACACATGCCAAAAACAACATAAGACATGGAATGAAAGGTAATTCACACATTGAAACCATCATTACATTTATTTCATAATTTAATTAATTAAACATAACATAAGCACTAACGCAAAATGAAATTGAAAGGTTTTAAAGAAAGGGTTCAAGAGTCACCATAAAGCAAGTACATATCTTTCAATTTCTTTAAAGAACACACTAAGTTTACTCATCTTTTAAACCATCCAATTACATTAACAACTTTAAATCTATCAAAGACACACTAGAATGTTCTCCATGATATTATCCCTTGTACATACTACCAGAGGTTCGAGATGAACATGGTAGAGTCACAACACACAACTAGGCAGCAGTTAAAACACATTCTGAATAGTCATCATGAAACACAATAAAAAAGCCCAAATGGGGAATTTTCAATTCCAATAGTAAATAAAAAAAAGGAGCTCATTTCAACAATAATTCAAGTGTGACAACCACCACAAAGAGAGTGATAGATAAAATTTGATGACTATTCTGAGAGGAAAATACTGAAAACTAATGCTAGCCCAGCAACATGAGGAAAGTACCTCCTGCCAAATAAAATAAGGCATCAATCAAATCACATTATGGGTGATGATAGAGGACAGTCACACAAGAGGGATAGATCACCACATGATGCTAAAGAATACATCATCCCAATAGTGTTAGAGAACACACTCACATACATCAAGTAGTATACCATTAGTAACATCATGCATATGCAGACAAAATTAATTTCCTTAATTATTTTCCATGCAATGCAACATTTAAATATGCAACAATTTAATGCAAATTTTCATAAGCTTAAGAAGCAATCAATTTGGGGACTTAAGTCATTAAGCCAAGGATATAATGCAAAACCTACTTCTTTGCAATGGTCCACAATAAACACTCATTTTTCAATGAAAGGAATCATTTCATCACCATAACGATATAACATAGAATCACAAATAAGATTCATTCATTTACTTACAATTAGGAGAAAATAGGGAAATAGTGCACCTTACTCTACAAGGAGAAAAAAAAGAGGCATTCAAAGCCAAAACATGGACACCACTCATTGGTTCCATCCAAAAAGGGTCACATAAGAAACCAACCAAACAAGGCACATTGATTTCGCTAACAAAACTAGGAAGACTCGCTTCCTTCTCCACACACTACTCTATTTACATCTATTGGACAAGAAAACCATCCCAAGTAGATACTAAAGAAAAACAGATCACAAGTTATCATGAAGACACTCGCACTCAGTCAACACAACATCAACCATATGGGAGACATAAACATAGAGATCCCAATATTTGAACATGGGCTCTGATACTAGATGTAATGCCCTGCCTGGAGATCCTTAGAACAAGGATTCAATACAAGACAAGATAAATTTCTTTTAAAAGAATGATTGCACAAGACAAGATCATACAGGGATAAAAAGGATCGCAATAGAAGACTTCAGCACAATCTCGGCAACCAACGGATCTCCAAATGCCACAACAAAACTAATGCACACAAACAAAAGCCAACAACGACCACGCACAAGATGAGGGCTGAAAGAAATGACCACACATCAACAAAACACCAAGCTGGGGTAGAATGCAAAATCTTGAAATTTGGCTAAGTTGAAAATCCTGAAGCCCTGAAAATTGGCTAAGTTTGGATTTTTGAAGCCCTAAAATTTCTTAGAATCTTTATTTTATCTCCGATGGTGTGAAACCTATCTCAAAAGATTTCTCACATATATTAAAATATATTTGAAGTATAAGTTGAAGTATATTTAATTCCTTAAGTTGAAGTATATTTAATATTTAATTCCTTAAGTTGACGTATATACATAAAAGGAATTAAATATACCTCAACTTAAGGAATTAAATATACGTCAACTTATACTTAAATGATATATTTTAAAACCCAAGAGACAAACAATAGAAACACAAAGTAGAAGTCAAAATAGAACGCCACAAGGTTAAAGAACACCGAAAAGGGTATCTAAAACAACTCTCAAAAAGTTTGGATCAAGTCAAAAAGTGCTCGCTATCAGCCCGCGCATGTTTTTACAAAACATGTGCGATACTTTAATACAACACTAAAAAGTATTAGAAAAAATTTCTTACCAAGGAGGGTGACACTTTTAGAGCTTGAGTGATACTTTTCTCAAGGGCATGCGATACTTTCAAGGTATTGTATGACATTTCTCCAAAGTAGGTGTGATACTTTCTAGTATCGCACAACATTTCTCCAAGAGGTGTGCCATCCTTTCAAGCATCGTACAACATAGTTTCTATGGGAATGTGATATATTTTTATGTCACACCATGTTGATAAAATGTGGCCCATAGAAACACAAAAAAACACTTAAGGAAAACTCCAAAGGGGAAAATCAAAGAAAAATTAAGTTTAGAACCTCCACATCGGGGAGTACCGGATCCACAAAGATCGAGGAGCGAATACTCGAGAGCATAATCAACAATATAAGAAGGAACAAGGAAGAGGAACATCTATCCAACTAAACACAAGTAGTAAAAAATGTACAAAAAGCAACATCGCAGTGTACAGAGATAATATCACAATAAAAAAAAACCAAATTAAGTATGCAGTTCCTCCTAACTGATAATAGCATCATAAGACCATCGTGGGTCCTAGCCATCCCCCACACATAACATCGCAAGAAACCAAAAAAATTATCAATATTGTCATTATAGGGACGCCACTACTAAATATGTTAATAACCAAAAGTATAAGCAAATCTAACATGCTAGTAGTATAACAAAAGATAAACTTGCAAGTAGATAACATAACCTATCACATGCTAATTAGAATAATAAGGAAATCTAACGAGATAACCAATATGCAATAGATAATCCAATACAACGATTCACATCATCTAGTAATATGCTAAACATCATAATATGGGAATGCATCAAATAAACTAACATCAGCTAAACATGATATCCAAGCATTCTAATGAAAGCATAAATCCCAAGAAAGCATACTCCAAAACTCAAAGCGTCAAGTGAAAACATCTGGCAACAGTCACACTAGGATAAAAGACCATCTCTGTACATTGGTCCCTAGTAGTGGTGAAGGTAGCTATGCCTCCCAATCATATGGAACCCGTAGGTCCACACCCGCTATGTTGATGGAGATAATGATCCAACCACAAACACATCCAAAGCACAACATCCATGGCTAACACTCACGCCAGATAGTATGATGGATGTAATCAAGAACCTAAGACAATGTAAGGAGTACAGGTCCTAGTGAGATACTCAAAAGGCTACTAAATAGGGACTAACATAATGGAGAGTTGCTTGGCATCAAAAAGTGCAAGCTTAGATCATGTGGATTCAACATCTGTCAACGGAATGGCTCGGCACAACATTTTATTATCTTTAAGTTTTATTACAATACACACATTTTATTTAGTTATCACTTATTTAAAACTTCCTATCCTCCGCCAACCCTATGGGACTGAGGTCACCAGGTTGTGAGATAGAAGCCCCTTCCATATGCTACCCTACCCTACCCATGCTCATCCTATGACAAGTGCCCATAGGCATGCATATTCCCATCCCAAACCCAACGATCATAACTTCTGGAAGTACCACAAAAGATCGGGCCTTACAAGTCACTTGACAAATGTACGTGCACATATTCGTGTGTGGCACACCACCATCACAAAGATCAAAACAAAAGGATAGGATGAGAACAAAATGCAAAGAAAACACCCAATTGAAAGCAACATGAGAAGGATGGATTCTACACGTATCCCATAGCAAACAAAACCATATATTATGAAATCACTCAACTGACCCCAATCTGGGAGTATGGATTCTACATGAATTCCAATGATGTAAATAGACCAAAATTCATGAACTCACTCCATAGGTCTCAATCTGAGAGTATGGATTCTACACAAATCATATTGTCCACGAAACAAAAGCAAAGGTCCAAAAGAAACCATAACAATAGGTACAAAATCACTCAATTGAACACAAGTTCAGGATTACGGGTGTGACATGGATCCCAATGCAAAAAAATAGGTGCAATAGTAGTCTGACTGATGTCCAAATGGATCATCCAAGTCCACGACCCACATTATGCCAAGAGAACTTGAAAAAACAAGGTGACACACAAAACGAGGTAAAAAGCCCAAATTTTGAAAAACTTCCAAAATTAAAACCCATTTGACCTTTGGGTACAAAACCCCCAAAAATCCAAAAATAAATTGAATCAGACACCGTATGCAAAAATTGCTAACATAATGGTGCAAAATCCCAAACCCTCATCTTGAATAATAGGGAAATGTTTGTACCCACCCAACCTGGTAGAACTAGCATACAGAAATAGAAGGAAACACTAGTTCTCAACCTCCAAACAAATGGCTACCAAAAATAGAAGCAAAAATAGAGTAGAAATAATAAAATGGGAAAGCCCTACCTCATAGCACAAAGGGAAAAACGGGAATCTAAACTAGAAAATAAAACATGTGCAAAAGGGGCCAAAAATTGCAACAATCCAAGGTTTCCCCGAGTTGGATCCAATGAGCTCAACCTTGCGGCAATCCCAAGCTCGTAGCTCCCACAACAAACAAAATAGTAAATCCTCATGAAGAGGATTTTGGGTTTTACTTTCCAACTTTCTAATTCAAAAGTGAGAACGGAGGAATTAAATTTCTCTTTGGATACTTATTCACTTTTTGAGTGAATAAACGATTAGGGCAAATAACTAGTCAACTTGGTGAAACCCCGAATTGACCCAAATGAAAATAGGCTTTTCCTAGTAATAGGAATTCATCTATGGCAAAGCTGCCATAAATTAAAATAAATCAAATAAAAGCACAAAAATCCAAAAACACATAAATTTCCTTAACAACTTTCACAACAATGCGAACCTCTAAATGCACAGACACACTCGCTGGTCAAATCACATAATGCAAATGAGTTCGGATTTAATAATCACTGAAAGGTTTAACTTAAAAATTTAATTAAGGATATGTCGACCATACAAGGATGGCATTGGTGACATATGAAAGGCTGGATCACTAACTCCATGTGCCACTACCAGGGATATAAATCCTACACACTAAACAACACGATCAAGTGCAATTGCATATAATAACATAGTCAAAGTAATAAATGCATTAAATCACCCAATTTAAGGAGTTATTTAATTATATTAAAATAATTTATTTACATCACTCACATTCACATAAAGCATAACAATGCAGGAATGAAGTAAATAATCATACCATTAAATCCATCACCAAACAAAATCAGAGGTATGACCAAATACTAGATAACCAGATATCATCATAAAACACACTGTCATCTCAAAATGGCATCATCATGCAAAATGATCAACTGAACATGATAGTAGTCTAACATCTATCATACTGAAATCAAAGTACAACATCTGACCCTTAGGTCCTCTAAAATATAAAACATCATATAAGAACAGATATCTCTCACATCAAAATATAAAAAGCTAAATGTTCGTAGCACATAACAAATTAATCCAACATGAAAAATCCATTTCTAATTACTTAACCATTTAATAATGATTGTTTAAACAATACTTAAAGGCACTTAAAAGACATAAGCGAACAAAGACATAAACATGACTATCCACTACTATAGGAACCTAGTCCAGTATAGCAAGGTAATAGTACACAGTGCAATCTCTACACACATCTCAGGGTAACCACTGGAACAAACCATAGTGAACCATAAATCATATCACAATCTCATACATCAGTCAAAAGCATAATCAATGCAACTGATACAAAAATGTAAATCCAAATGCCTCAACGATGTAGACCACTCATGGTCACAATCATGATCCATCACAACAAAAGATCAACAAGGTTAGATCCTTTAGGATGACTTACAGAAGTCAAATGGGAGAGGCACTACATCATCCCCCCCAAAGAGTGGGCTTACTCCTGGAAGCTTGCAATCCAAGAATAGAAATGAAAACATACCAATAGCAAAAAATAAATTGAGCAATGAGGACAACTCATTAATTGCTTCACAAGTCCATCCAAATCACTCCCACCTTCTCAAACCATCTCGTTAACCCCCAAATAGGTTAACCACAAGAGAATAGGTGTCACATAAACTCAAGGTCCTTGAACAAGGAACCTTCAATTCTCTAGGAAAAACCTAGCTAGCCATAAAGTCAACAATACAAGGTAAGGAAAAACCCTATCTACCTCATTAACCGGTGCCCAACTATGACAAGCACCAACTACACGACCACCAAGTGTAGGAGCACAATGCCTCTTCAAGGTATGAAAGTTGAACTACCACTAGAAACTAGGGTTACACAACCCAACAAGACAAGATATCACCTTTTCACAAGGTTCTAGACACTTTTGTCAATGGGCACAATCATTTAATATCTACATACAAACTCATAAGATGGTAACATGTGTCCAATGATACCATGTCCCTCCAACAACATGCTAGGAAAACTACACCCAACTTATCACTAAACTCAATCTCCAGACTTGCACTGGCTCCATTTGAAAAGTACTAGAAAGACATCGACAAGGACTTCAGCAAGATGGAGCTTTGAGAGTCCTAAGATCAAGAGTTTGAGTCACTACTCCAGACAAAACAACAAAGGCAAAATCAACAATCTTGTCACCAACACAAGCAATGGACAAAATGTCCAAAACCACTCAAGAACACACATGCCTAGAACAACATAAGACATGGAATGAATGGTAATTCATACATTGAAACCATCATTACTTTTCATTGATAATTTAATTAATTAAACATAACATCAACAGTAATGCAAAATGAAATTGAAAGTTTTTAAAGCAAGGGTTCAAGAGTCACCATAAAGCAAGTACATATTTTTCAATTTCTTTAAAGAATAAACTACGTTTACTCATCTCTTAAAACCATCCAATTACATTAGCAACTTTAAATCTATCGAAGACACAATAGCATGTTCTCCATTATATTATCCCTTGTACGTACTACCAGAGGTTCGAGATGAACATGGTAGAGTCACAACACACAACTGGGCAGTAGTTAAAACACATTTAGAATAGTCATCATGAAACATAATCAAAAAACCCAAAAGGGGAATTTTCAATTCCAATAGTAAATAACAAAAAAGGATCTCATTTCAACAATAATTCAAGTGTGACAATGACCACAAACAGAGCAATAGATAAAATTTGATGACTATTCTGAGAGAGGAAAATACTAAAAACCAATGCTAGTCCACCAACACGAGGAAAGTACCTCTAGCCAAATAAAATAACACATCAATCAAATCACATTAGCAGTGATGACTAAGGATAGTCACACAAGAGGGATAGATCAGCACACAATGCTAAAGAATACATCATCCTAGCAGTGTTAGAGAACACACTCACACATATCAAGTAGTATACTATTAGTAACCTCATGCATATGCAGACAACATTAATTTCCTTAATTATTTTCCATGCAATGCAACATTTAAATATGCAACAATTTAATGCAAATTTTCATAAGCTTAAGAAGCAATCAAATTGGGGACTTAAGTCGTTAACCCTAGGATATAATGCAAAACCTACTTCTTTGCAATGGTTCAAAAGAAAAACTCATTTCTCAATGAAATGAACCATTTCATCACCATAATGATATAACATAGAATCACAAATAAGATTCATTCATTTACTTACAATCAGGAGAAAATAGGGAAACAATGCACCTTACTCTACAAGGAGAAACAAAAGAGGCACTCAAAGCCAAAACATGGACACCATTTAGTGGTTCCATCCAAAAAGGGTCACACAAGCAACTAGAAAAACAAGGCACATTGATTCTACTAACAAAACTAGGAAGACTCGCTTCCTTCTACACACACTACTCTAGTCACATCTACTGGACAAGGAAACCATCCCAAGTAGATACTAAAGCAACAAAGATCACGATTTCTCATGAAGACACACTCACTCAGTCAACACAACATCAACCATATGGGCAAAATAAACACAGAGATCCCAATATTTTAACATGAGCTCTGATACCAGATGTAATGCCCTGCCTAGAGATCCTTGGAACAAGGATTCAATACAAGCCAAGATAATTTTTTTTTAAAAGTGTGATTGCACGAGACAACATTATATAGGGATCACAAGGATCACAACATAATACTTCACCACAATCTCAGCAACCAACAGATCTGCAAATGCCACAACAAAACTAACACATGCAAACAAAAGCCAACAAAGACCACGCACAAGATGAGGGTTCGAAGAAATGACCACACATCAAAAAAACACCAAGCTGGGGTAGAATGTGGAATCCTGAAATCCTGAAGCCCTTATATTTCCTAGAATCTTTGTTTTATCTCCAAGAGGTTTGAAACCTATCTCAAAAGATTTGTCACATATATTAAAATATATCTTGAGTATAAGGAATTAAATATAATTAAATATATTTTAAACCCCAAGAGATAGATAACAGAAACACACACAATAAAAATCAAAAAGAAACACCAAAGGGTTGAAGAACACTAAAAAGGGTATCCAAAACAACTCTCAAAAAGTTCGGATCAAGCCAAAAAGTGCCCGCTGTCAGCCCACACAAGTTTTATAAAAACCTGTGCGATACTTTAATACAACACTAAAAAGTATTGCATGACATTTCTTACCAAGGAAGGTGACACTTTCCTAGTTTGAGCAATACTTTTCTCAAGGGCACGCGATACTTTTAGGGTATTGTATGACATTTCTCCAAAAGAGGTGTGATACCTTCTAGTATTGCATGACATTTCTCCAGGAGGTGTGTGATACTTTCTAGCATTGTATGACAATTTCTATGCACATGTGATACATTTTTATGTCACACCATGCTGAATAAATATCACCCATAAAAACACAAAAAAACACTTAAGGAAAACACCAAAAGGGAAAATCAAAGAAAAATTGAGTTTAGAAGCTCCACACCGAGGAGTACCGGATCCACAAAGATCGAGGAGCGAAACACTCGAGAGCATAATCAACAATATACCAAGGAACAAGGAAGAGGAACATCTATCAAACTAAACTCAAGTAGTAAAGAACATATAGAAAGCACCATCACAGTATATAGAGATAATATCACAATAAGAAAATAACCAAATTAAGTATGCAGTTCCTCCCAATTATCAATAGCATCATAAGACCATCATGGGTCCTAGCCATCCCCTGCACTTAACATCCCAAGCCACCAAAAAAATTGTTAATACTGTCATAATAGGGATGTGACTACTAAACATGCTAATAACCAAAAGGATAAGGAAATCTAACATGCTAGTAGTACAACAAAAGATAAACTTGTGAGTAGATAACATCACCTATCACATGCTAATGAGCATAATAAGGAAATCTAACATGCTAACCAATAAGCAATAGATAATCCAATACAACAATTCAGATCATCTAGTCATATGCTAAACATCATAATATGGGAATGCATCAAATAAACTAACATCAACTAAACATGATATCCAAGCATTCCAATGAAAGCATAAATCACAAGAAACCATACTCCAAAATTTGAAGCATCAAGTGAAAACATCTGGCAAGGGTCGCACTAGGATAAGAGACCATCTCTGTCCACCAATCCCTAGTAGTGGTGAAGGTAGCTACGCCTCCCAACCATGCAGAACACGTAGGTCCACACCCGCTGTGTGAATGGAGATAATGATCCAACCACAAACACACCCAAAGCACAACATCCATTTCTAACACTCACGCTAGACAATATGATGGTTGTAAACAAGAACCCAAGAACCTAAGTCAATGCAAGGAGTACAGGTCCTGGTCAGACACTCAAAAGGCTACTAAGTAGGGACAAACATCATGGAGAGTCACTTGTCATCAAAAAGCCCAAGCTTGGATGGTGCAAATTCAGTATCCCTCAACAGATGGCTCGACACAACATTTTATTATCTTTAAGTTTTATTTTCATACACACATTTTATTTAGTTATCACTTATCTAAAAAATCCTATCCTCCATATGCTACCCTACCCTACCCATGCTCATCCTATGACAAGTTCGCATGGGCATGCATACTCCCATCCCAACCCCAATGATCATAGCTTCTAGAAGTACCCTGAAAGATCGAGCATCACAATTCACCTGACAAATGTACATACACGTACTCTTGTGTGGCACACCACCATCATGAACAAGGATAGGATGAGAATACAATTCAAAGAAAAGACCCAACTAAAAGCAACACAGGAAGGATGGATTCTACATGAATCCCATAGCCAACAAAACCATACACCATGAAATAACTCAATCGACCTCAATCTGGGAGTATGGATTCTACATGAATCCCAATGATGTAACAAGACCAAAAGTCATGAACTCACTCCACTTGCCTCAATCTAAGAGTATGAATTCTACACAAATCCTAGTGTCCATGAAACGAAAGCAAAGGTCCAAAAGAAACCATAACAATAGGTAAAAAATCACTCAACTAAACACAAGGTTAGGATTACGGGTGTGACACACATCCCAATTCAACAAATAGGTGCAAATGTGGTCTGAATGATGTCCAAATAGATCATCCAAGTTCACGATCGACATTGTGCCAAGAAAATTTGGGAAAACAAGGTGACACGCAAAATGAGGTAAAAATTGCCAAATTTTGAAAAACTTCCAAAATTAAAACCCATTTGACCTTTGGGTACAAAAACTCCAAAAATCCAAAAATAAATGGAATCAGACACCATATGAAAAATGGCTAGTATAATGGTGCAAAATCCCAAACCCTCATCCCGAAAAATAGGGAAATGTTCATACCTGCCCAAATGGGTAGCACTAGCATACAGAAACAGAGAGAAACACTAATTCTCAGCCTCCAAACAAAGAGCTACCAAAAACATAAGAAAAAATAGAGTAGAAACAATAAAAAGAGAAAGCCCTACCTCATAGCCAAAAGGGAAAAATAGGAATCTAAACGAAAACATAAAACACCTGTAGAAGTGGCTAAAAATCATGGCAATCCAAGGTTTCTCGTAGCTAGATCCAACAAGCTCAACCTCGCGATGATCCCGCACCCATAGCTCCCATAATGAACAAAATAGTAAATCCTCATGAAGAGTATTTTGGGTTTTACTCTCCAACTTTCTAATTCAAAAGTGAGAAGTGAGGAATTAAATTCCTTTTTGGATACTTATTCACTTTTTGAGTGAATAATCGATTAGGGAAAATAACTAGCCAACCTGGTTAAACCTTGAATCAACCCAAATGAAAATAGGCTATTCCTCATAATAGAAATTGATCTATGGTAAAGCTGCCAAAAATTAAAATAAATCAAATAAAATGCCAAAAACCCAAAAACATAAAAATTTCCTTAACAACTTTCGCAGCAATGCGAACCTCTAAATGCATAGACATGCTTGCTGGTCAAATCACATAATGCAAATGAGTTCAGATTTAATAATTACCGAAAGGTTCAACTTAAAAATTTAATTAAGGATACGTTGACCATACAAGGATGACATTGGTGAGATATGAACAACTAAATCACTAACTCCATGTGCTACTGCCAGGGATATAAATCTTGCACACTAAACAACATGATCAAGTGCAATTGCATATTATAACATAGCCGAAGCAATAAATGCATTAAATCACCTAATTTAACCAATTATTTAATTATATTAAAATAATCTATTTACATCACTCATGTTCACATAAATCATAACAACGCAAGAATGAAGTAAATAACCATAGCATTAAATTCATCATCTAACAAAATCAGGGGTATGACCAAATACCAGATAACCAAATATCATCATAAAACACACTGTCATCTCAAAATGGCATCATCATGCAAAATGATCAATTGAACAACATAGTAGTCTAACATCTATGATACTGAAATCAAAGTGTAACATCTGACCCTCAGGTCCTCTCAAATATAAAACATCACATAAAAATAGATATCTCTCAAATCAAAATATAATAGGGTAAATGTTTGCAACACATAACCAAGTAATCCAACATGAACAATCCATTTCTAATTACTTAAGCATTTAATAATGATTGTTTAAACAACACTTAAAGGCACTTAAAAGACATAAGCAAACACAAACATAAACATGACTATTCACTACTATAGGAACCTAGTCCATTATAGCATGGTAATAGTACACAGTGCAATCTCTACACACATCTTAGGGTAATCAAAAAACAACCTCATGATACCACATCGATCCTGGTAAGCACTAGCACAAACCTTAGTGAACCATAAATCATATCACAATCTCATAGATCAGTCAAAAGCATAATCAAAGAAATTGATACAAAAATATAAATCCAAACATCTCAACGGTGTAGACCACTCATGGTCACAATCATGATCTGTCACAACAAAAGATCAACAAGGTTGCATCCTTCAGGATGACTTACGAAAGTAAAATGGGGGAGGAACTACATTGACACTTAAACCATTACCATATACACCTCAAAAACTTGACAAAGATTATTCTGGTTTTATATCACTTTCAAATTTTTTTGTGAAAGGACTTCATCTTGAGAAGAAGCATAAAAAGGGACAACATGAGAATCTAGAGAAATATTTGCATACATTTCAAGATCATGAGCCAATAGTTCTAAAATTTTATCAACACTCAACAAGATTTCATCAAAAGTTTGTGATTCCTAGCTCTGATCATAATCCAACTGATCTAAACAACTTATAGTTGTAGTATCACTAGTATGACAATCTCAAAAATTAGAATCATTGCTACAACATATTACCTCTTCTTTGTAAAATAGCTCTTCACTAGGTGTTTCACTTTCATTTTCATCACAAGAAGAGTTATCCATACTGTTGTTAAAACTTTCTTCATTTCCAGACATACTATCACATAATTCATTTTCAGTCATGTATCCATCTTTATCTTGCTACTTCAAATTGTCATAGTAGATCTAGAATCGATCTCTTTTCACTCTGAAGACAAATATCATTATCTATGGATTCACTACATTCACTATTATCTTTAGCACATTCACTTTTGTTATTAGAGGATTTAGTACAAAATTCATTGCTAGTTAAATCACTCTTAAATTTTATAGAATGATCTTCAACATACAAAATCTTTTGTACTCTCAAATGTGCTAGCTAGTTAACTGAATTAGGCATAAATACATCTAGGAAAACAATAGGCCATGAAAATTCCTCTAGTCTTGATTTGAACTTTAGATAAATTTGATCATCTCTTAGATCTTAGATACTTCCTACTACATTCGTTATGTAACTAACAATGTTATTGTGGATTTCCTTCGGAACAAAATGACAATATTTTCAACCACACTTTCATAACTTGATAGACTAACCTCAGATCAAAGATATGATTCCATTTTGAAAAAAGACTTCTACCTTTTTCTCCTAGTGATAAAAGTCACTAAATAGAGGTTCTGATTTCTAACACTTGACTTCCATGAAAGGATACCACATGAAAATTAAAATACCTTAAGTAATGCTAAAAATTCATCTGCTAATTTGGCATGGATGCAAATTTCACTTCTTCACACCATTGATAAAACCATGTAGAGCCACCTAATCCTTGAAGAGGAAAAATGAGATCACTATTGTGATTCACTTTATAACATTCAAATTCTTAGAAAAATAGATGACTACAACATCGAAAACTACAAATCAAGAACTGATATGACTTCCTTTCCAAGAGCTATTGTCAAGAGCTTCAGATCTACTGATACAAGCTGAAAGTTTTTCAAAAAATTTAAAAATGTAATCAGCTAGGATATTGGTACAAATATTTAGAGTCATCACTTACACTTGTGAGAGGTAAAAAATAATTTCTCACGTTTGTCCATTCTTGCCTTTAATTTTATAACAACACTTTGGAAACTATACTGATTTGAACTGATTGAAGATGAATTCACTAGTAACAATATAATTTGCATTCAACTTTCAAAGCTTCTATCATGGACAAGGTAACCATTGGAATGCATGATATTGGGTAAGAAAATGGAAATTACATTAGACAACTTACCTACTACAAATTTCTTCATGCACTACCTCCTGTTGTATTGAATCTCTTTTTCAAATTCTCAAAGTTTGTCTATTGAATAGATTCAATACAAGTCCCTAGAAAAGTCACCATTTTTTTGGCTCCTGAATTAATAGTTTTTTAATAACATAATGATAGGAATGAATCCATCCAAGTGTAGCTAATTCCCATCTACAACATACTTATTCAGACGTTGTGACCAACTATAAGGCTACACTTCTTCTTCTTCTTCAGCCTCTACAAGACCTAGGTGGGTGAAGCTATAGATTCTATAATGGTACCAATTCCCAAAATCATAATTGAATCTATCTTTAGCAGATGAAAACCTCAATTCTTTTAATGATTATGCACACAACATATACATGAAATAGAAAAAGTAATGATCTATGAACTTGATAAACTAAGTGATGGAAAATTCTTTTAGCTCTTTAAAAAAAAAGAGAAAAGATATTGATATAAATATTGATTTCAACATAATCAAGACATGAAAAACACAACACATAGATCAGTTCATTGTCTATTAGGCAATTCCACAAATCACTAACACACATCCTTGAAAATTATTGATACATCTAATTTATCAAAACTTCCTAATCTATCCATTTACCTTATGAATTAGACATCTACATCAACTCTTAATCTCATACTCAACTGATCCCTTCATTTAGTATGTAACTAATTTTGAACCTATGTAGACATGATTTGGAAAATATCCTAATTTCCTAACATTAGTGATTTTAGAGACATGTGCCTTATCATGTAATATCTCATAATGATAACGAGATAGTGTTAGTAATCAAACTATATTTAATTTAATCAATTATACTAGTTTTTATGATTACATTTTGGTCGTTTTGATGTAAGGTATGTAATCGAAACTAAGTTTCGTGTTGGCTGATTTAGCAATATAGATTGAACATTTTTTCATTATGATAAAAAATGGATTATGATGTGATGAAAAATGTTAAATTGATTATGATCATTTATGACTAAATATGATGTGCATATTTTGATATTTTAATGTTTTGAATGCATTATTTGAAATGATTAAGTAAAGGAATTCAATTAAATTATATTAATGTGGATTACATAACATTTAAATTCATAGGTATTTATGATATCTAGTTTATATGACCTCCTTGGACTACTGATGCTCGAGTTTAGTGTGGAGGAAGTGAAAACATGGAAATTTTTGAGGGAAACAATGTTCAAAACTATGTGAAAATGGTTTAGCCAAGGCACATTATCTTTGGAAGATTCAAAAGCCTCATTTTGATTTATTTTATTTCATAAATGTAAGATTGGTTGTGTCTGAAATTTTTAATCTCAAAGATTCATTAGGGACATGTCATGATGATGTGGGATGTTCTTTTATGTGTCACTTGACACTAGCAAATTTTATGTGTTAATGACATGTCATCTACAGTTTGGTCATGTTAGCAGATTACCCTAAAGATAATTATCTTGTTAATGATTATGCAAACTCACTTGATGGGGGATAGGATGGGCCACAATCAAATGAAATTCGAAATTAGACTTGACTAGGGTTTTGAGGGGTCATTAGGTGGTTCTAAAGTGTCTTTCATGTGAAAATAAGGTACCTATATGATAGCATAGCATGTTAGGGACCTCATTTTGACCATGATAGTGCCTAGATAGCCTAGGGAGCCCCTTCACCAATGCATTCTTCCATCAATTCGAAAATGGAGTTGTCACATGAGCTCTTTCCCATGTTTACACTAAGTTAGAACTAGTAAACTTAGGGCGAGACAAGTTTTTAAGACGAAGTGTCTTGGTGTTTTTGTTAAAATAGTTAGTGGGAAGGCCCTTTTAGATAGTCTTGGATAAACTAGTGGGGTGTTCACCCACTCTCTAAGTTTAGAGACAACTAGGGTTTTGAGAAGGGAGGCTAAGGAGAAGGAAGCTCTTCATCAACTATCATTGCATTTAGCTTGGACCAAGGTTAGTGCTCAAACGATGACCATTCTTTGCATTTGCATAATGAAGTTGAAAGCATATATTGTTATGGTCAATGCATGTATTTTTATTGTGAATTCTTGTATTGTGTTGTGATGGTGTGACTATGATTTAGGGTTGCATGTATTTTCATGGTTTTTCTTTCTTGATCTCTTTGTTTGGTTTGGGATGTTGAATTGTTAATGGGTGTGAAGGCTTCACTCACCCTTTGGGAAGGGAAGAGAAGTCTTGGGTGAAGGGTTTAGTTGGGCTTGAATATATTTGATAACCTTAGAGTATGGGCTCCATTGTATATCATATTCATTCATATCTTTCTTTGGGGGTGATAAGGGAAAGATGGTGTAGAAAGGAAGTGTATGTAGTATGGGCTTCAAGGAAGCTATAGCTATTGGTAGTAAAACCCTGAAAGGGCATGCAATTTGATGATTTGTGAAATCCCCAAAAGGTAATGAAAATTGTGTATTGTAGATATGGTATGATATGGCAAGCCTCCTATTTAAAATCACACCTTCACCCTATGTTCAAGGTTACATTGGTGAACCATTGTGAAATATCCTTGGGATGGGATCGTTCAAGTGTTTTAATGTGATGTTTATGGATTTGTAAGATTAGAATGAAACTTGGTTTGAATCTTGTTTCCCCTACTTGGTGGGTGGCTTCATAGAAGCTTAGGATGGGAGCTGAGCCACCATGGTTCCAAGTTTTGTGTTGTTGTTGCACGTTTGAGAAAGTAGATATTATGAGGAAATTGACATTTCCCCTTGAAATAGTTGAAGAATTAAGTATTGTGCTGAGTTCATCCTTTCCATGTCATTTGTTAGTGGTTATGAAGCTCAATTCCTCATTTTTATGTTCTCTAAAATGTAAAAGTGAAATATAGGGATGTAAAATTTGGACTATTTTATGCATGTAAATAGCATGGTGAAAGAAAGAATATAGTATCTTCATTTTTGTATAAGAAGAAAGAAATGGTTCATGTATGAAATATGTATAATTCTTTTGGAAATTCATGTTGTAGATAGCTCTTGTACATAACTAGATCCATGGAATTTAATTCATAGTAAAGTTGTGAAACTTTCATGTGAGAAAGAGTCAATGAAGCTTTTTATAAAATAGGATGAAGGAAATCATTGTAAAGTTTAGATTTTGTGCTTAATGTAGTGAGAATAAGGGTACCATTATTGCAATTTACCATAAGTATTCTTGCAAAATGATTCATTTTATTAAGAAGAGCTTGAGTGCATGATTTAAACTCATTCCATGGCAAACTTTCTAATCTAGGTTTGTGCATATAAGTAATATAACAACAATGTATAAATAGACTATAGTATCACTAAGCTATCACTTAAGAAACTCTGTAAAATCCCATAGTAGTGAAGAGGAAAATAATTTGAATATAAAACATATTCTAAGATCCATAAAAAGGGAAGTATACTATATGTGCACATTTTATTCTCTAGAATTTGTATGAGGATAAGAAATTAAAGACTCTTCCTATTACAGACTAATATAATATTCAAAAGGAATATGCCAAAGATCTTCATTATAGAGCACCAATAAAATAATCATAATCATAGTCCAAGTACAAGGTCCTATCAATAGGAGAGAAAGATGAAATAAAATTTTAGTACATAACATTTTGAAGAAATACTTTTTTAATGTTAGACGTGTGACATGTGACTGCATGTCATGATCCACAACTAAAATTAATAATTTAAAAAATTAAAAAAAAAATTTAAAATATATATATATATATTAACGCATACATTTTTCCTAGAATTAAAATATGGACAATATTTAAAAGAAGACATATGTAAAATAACCTATATTTCATGTCCCCTTACCTAGACTCCTTGGTGGGGAAGTATATGCTTTAGTAGCATTTAAATTCAAACATGTCTCTTACCCAAAAATAAATGAAAAAGACTCCCCAAGCCATCCACTAATTGTTTGAAAAGAAATTACCCTTGCCTCTTATGTGGGATCATGGCCCTACTTCCAACAAAATTCACCTAGGCCATTGGGAAGGAGGTAAAATGAAAAAGGTAAGGGGGGATAAAGTCAAAACACTTTTCTCACAAAAACTTTCAACAAAACCCCACTTTCATAACACCTTGGAGAAAGCACTCAAATGGGGATAGGGATAAGAAGGTGTCCTTTGTGCTTGGTCACGTACACCATGGGGGAGGAATTTTTGAATGGGAAGCTGAGATTTGTTGCTAGGATAAGTTAGTTTATAAAAATCATATGTTGTGATAGGGAGTTAGGACTTAAGATGCTTAATCAAATAATTATGATTGTATTTATTTTGTATTGGTTTAGGAAAGTGATAAGGGTAGGATGGATAAGGTAGGTTTAGGCATAATTGATAGGTTTTTCTTTTGTTAATAAAGTAAGTTGGACAGTTAAGTGGGAAAGTAGTTTTGTACATTTAGATAAGGATTAGCTAAATTGCCTAGTTCACATTTGACATTAAAAACAAATGATATTGTGAAAATGTTAGTATGTAGGTATTAGCTAATGATATTTTCTTGTTTTTCACATAAGAGGAAAATATATCATTTTTTAATATAAATTGAAGATACATACATACATACATACATACATACATACATACATATGTATGTATGTATGTATGTATGTATATATATAGATATATATTTGTATGTATGTATATATGTGTGTGTATATATATATATATATATATGTATATATTATGTATGTATATATGTATATATATACATATATACATACATAATATATACATATATATATATATAAACATACATACATACATACATACATACATATCTAGGTCTCATATTATAAATTAGGTTGTCAACAAATGTTAGAAATAAAAGTGCCCCCTATGGGGACATGAAGTATAGAACTTTTGAATGAAACAAAACCTTCCACATCAACTCAAATTGATTATTTCCAAACTCAATGATCAAATTAGTAACATTCTAATATTCTTGAGAAAACATGAATTGTTATATTTCAAGCACCCAATAGCTCGGTAGAATATTTATAACATAGTGTAAGCTCTCTCTCTCTCTCTCTCTCTCTCTCTCTCTCTCTCTCGCTATATATATATATATATATATATATATATATATATATATATATTACTATATATTACTATATATATTACCTGTTAGTTCAACCTTCAATTTTATTTTTTTATCAATTGTGTTTTTCCTTGTAAAATTTGGGCATGACATTCTGGTATTAGAGCCAGGTTTCACAAAACTAGGCATTACTACATCCATGAATGACTATACAACTTGAGTGTTTATAAGAAATGTGGACTTCAATAAACTTGTCTTTCAAACTAGTGATCTCCATGAATGAGTCAAGTGAGAACCTAACAACTTAGGGCTAAGTGAGCTTAAATGGTTAATAATAAAAAATAATCTAATATTAATGACATAATAGCACAATTAAAACAGTAAATAATTTTATGGAAAAAGATAGTACGTCTTCCTAAGGAAATTTCTATAACAACCCCTTAATAGCTATAAGATCTAAGTGGGTCATGATTATATAACACATAAAGGAAGTTTCAAGACATACCAAGATTTGAAAGGATTGGGCAAATTGATGACTTATCAATGATAGTATATCCCTATGTAAACTTGAGGAATCTTCATGAACCAAGTTTTGTTCCTTTGCATTGGCACAATACTCATAATTAAAATTAGTAAGAATAACAAATATAAGAGAGTTATAAGGTTTTGAAGAGCTACCCTACCACACAGTTCTAGTAGAATAATGGTCAAATAGTATATGTTAATTATAATGTTTTATGAATCAACTATCTATATTTTCTTGAAAGTGAAAGCGATACATGAGAATAGGGAGTAGGAGATGTCCCTTACAATGTGATATCTCAAAGATGTTGGCTCTAAAATTACCTCTATATGTAATACCTTGTTATACCCAAAACAATATAGGAATAAACATTTAAATGTAGAAACAAAAGGGGAAAACCATAAGAACACAGATAACACATAGAGTCATCCAAAACCCTAGGTTGCATTCACCTATACAGTCATCTTTCCCTTCTTATTATCTAATATTTATGGTACAAAACCGTTACAACTTAATGTTGCCACAAGAACAAACTATCTCATCATACATAGTATTTTCACACAATCCCTAACCCTAAGCAATCTTATATAATACATTCTTGCTTTAGGGTTACAATGTGCCTATCTAAATAAGATGCGACAAAAAAGGAGTGGAATTTTTTTTTAGTTAGGAAGTATGTACAATACTTTTCTAATCAGTCAATACAAACTAATATACCACAAATACTTAGTGAAGACCTGTTCCTTAGAGAATTCATCATTATACCTTGAATGGTGCTTATTAGGAAAATACTCTAGGTTAGTATAGAGGTATCTCACTAGTCTCCCTAGTCTTGACCCTTCTAGCATCAGATTTCAAGTTGAGTGACACTAAAATTGATCCATTTTGTATTGCCAAAGGGTCATTTGTATAAGTGGTGTAGAATCTTTGCCTCCAAAAAAATTTAATACTAATAAGGAGAAAGGTAAGAAACAATAGGCTACTGAAGAATGAATTCCTTGACTCAACAAACCCGTCAACAATAAGAGTTTGGATTATACTTATGTCCATTTCCAAGAAATATTGGGACATAAGGGATTTTCTATTGTGACTATAAGAAAGTTTTTCCTCTTATTTCCACTTGAAAGAACTTGGTACAGTTGTGTCATCATTGGAATTTCAATTTAGTATGGATTATTTTGTTCCTAATTTCTATATGTTTTTTTCAATTATGTGGAGAATTTATTTCATTATTTTCTTTTGATGGTCCCATTGCCTTAGGGACATGCTTTTTTTTATTGAAGATTTATTTCTATGGTCACACTTGTGTTTTTTTCCTTTAAATTGGCTATTTTATCTTGGATTTAAGTTATTTATGAGACATTTTCTTGTGAGTAGTGTTGATAAGTGTGTGAAACTATGATTTATGAAATGGCCATACCAAGTGGTGTTCCTGATAATTTGTGCAGGAGATTAGGACATGAAAATATCATCTTGATTATAAGATATAAAATTATTATATAGGGCCACTGGAACAACAATACCCTCTTATGAACTCATATAAAACATAGAAATAGATTGTTGAAAATACATCATGTTAGGGACCTTATTTAATAGTGTTAAAATTCATTAAATATTTAATGGGCATTTAAATTATTATGTTTAAGTAAGATGGTGTAAGCATTTTAATAATAGATAAGACTATGGCAATAGAGAACTAGTAGAATGATGAAAGTAAGAGTAAAGAACTTGGAGTAGAAACCATGCGATACAATTATTGGCCAAATATCTAATAATTATGCTAACCAAAATAGTGCACAATGACCAAGTTGAACAACTAAGACTCAAACAATAATATAACATAGTGACAACCAAGTGTTTGCATTTTACAAATAGTAAGTAAATTTGGATATTTAACTAAGACAATTGAATTATTGAAATACTGATAGAAAATAAACAACCCCATCACAGGAAGAAATCCATCATTGATAAGTTAAATTTTTTACTATAGTCATAAAACTTAGTCAGTGGCTAGGAGAGTGAATAACTCAGGATGGTAAAGAATAAAGTTAGCTTGTGATAATTAATACTGAATATAAGAATATTGAAAGCAAATAATTATTAAGCATAGGGTTGTGTATATAGAGATAAGAATTACCAAGAAAATGAACATCAAGGGTAAGGGTAATCAAGAAAGAGGAACAATTTTGAGTAAATAACACTTTATGTGAAATAAGTAGGTTAATAGTGCTATCGATTGATAAATGGAAATGATATCAATTAAACTAGACTAGGGAAGGTAATAAGGATTTACAAACATGAACAACTTGACCTGACAATATGAGACTACATTATGCTAGGATGATCTTTAAATACATTGTTAGCATTGTTGTAATCCTTGAAAAACCTTTAAAAACTTTAAGAAATTCATCTCACAAGTAATGAGTTATGTAAGGGATACTTATGTTAGGTAGTAGAGGATTATGGTAGATATACTAATGATGGCTAATACCTAATCAATAGAATTGTATAGCAATTGATCATAGAAAAAAATTATTCGTACCATGAACCTTGTATTATAGCCCCTTAAATTAAGTTAGGTACACAAATAAAGTTGTTATGAATATTGTGCAAATACCTCTAATATTGGACTATTTATGCCATGGCTAGGAAAGTCCTCTTAATGAAGGATATGCACCTTATTTAGGATGACTTCTAGGAGGAAGCCAAAACTAGGGGGGGAAGATGTAAGGCCACTTCCCCAGTATGATTTTATAAACCCTAAATAACATGAATATGGTAATAACTAGGAAGCATAAGGAGGTGAGATGTCATGTCTTTGTCTCTCATGCATGGTATGTGAGTTATAGACCATTACCATACACCTTAGGATAGAATGATGAAAACTAGGTTCTAGGATTTAGGTATGTCATGATTGGCATCCTTATTATTAATATTGGACTTGAGATCTTATTAAGACTAATTTAGATTGTAGTCATTATTGTCAAAAATATTGTATTCAAAATTTTATCAGGTCGGTGAGCTAAGACCCTATGGAATAAAGACTTGAGATGTTATAACTTAGAAAACTATGGAGATGGGTTCATAGTATGTTATGATCTATTAGGATAGTTATTTTTCGAGGCCATTATGAAAAGTTGAATTAACACCCACCCTTGTGAGAAGTAATAATAATTATAGACATAAATTGTTATCAATTTAGATAAAGGCCTACTCGCTAGAGCTCAACATGATGTAAATATTATAAGTCAATTGTTGTACAAGAAATTTTAGGTAGATAGGCTATTTTTAATGATGATTAAGATGAAAATATAATATATTGACTAACAAATATAATGCATTTAACTAATACCCTATTTTGAACCTATGCAAACATGATTTTGAAAATATCCTTATTTCCTAACATTAGTGATTTTAGAGACATGTGCCTTATCTTGTAATATATCATAATGATAAAAATATAGTGTCAGTAATCAAACTATTTTTAATTCAATCAAGTATAATATTTATGATGATTAGATTTTGGTGGTTTTGATCTAAGGTATGTAATCGAAACTAATTTTCATGTTGGCTGATTTAGCAATATAGATTCAACATTTTAGCATTATGATAGGAAATGGATTATGATGTGATGCAAAATGTTAAATTGATTATGATGATTTATGATTAAATGTGATGTGCAAATTTTGATATTTTAACATTTTGAATGTCTTATTCGAAATGATTAAGTAAAGGAATTCCATTGAATTGTGTTAATATGGATTATGTAACATTTAAATTCATATGCATTTATGATATGTATTTTATATGACCTCCTTGGATTATTGATGCTCAAGTTTAGTGTGCAGGAAGTGGAACCATGGAATTTTTTTGGGGAAAACAAGGTTCAAACCTTTGTGAACATAGTTTAGCCAAGGAAAATCTTTGGAAGATTCAAAAGCCTCCTTGGGATGTAATTTATTTTGTAAATATAAGCTTGGTTGTGTGTGAAATTTTTAATCTCAAAGATGTATTAGGGACATATCAAGATATTGTGGAATGTGATTTTATGTGTCACTTGACACTTGTGGATTTTGTGTGTTAATGACATGTCATCTAGGGTTTGGTCATGTTAATAGATTACCCTAAAATTAATTACCTTACTAATGATTAAGTAAACCCACTTCAAAATAGATAGGATGGGTCACAATCAAAGGAAATTTGAATTCAGATTTGATTAGGGTTTTAAGAGGTTATTAGGTGGTCCAAAAGTGTCTTTTATTTGGAAATGAGCTAACCATATGATAACCCATATGGTAGTATAACATGTTAGGGACCTCATTTTTACCATGATAGTGCCTAGATAGCCTAGGGGGGCCCTTTACCAATGCCTTCTTCCATCAATTCAAAAATGGAGTTGTCACATGAGCTCTTTCACATGTTTCCACTAAGTCAAAAATAGAAAACTTAGGGGAAGACAAGTTTTTAAGAGGAAACTTGGCTTGGTGTTTTTGCCAAAATAGTTAGTGGGAAGGCCTTTTTAAGAGAGTCTTGGATAAACTAGTGGGGTATTCATCCACTCTCTAAGTTTATAGAAAATTAGGGTTTTGAGAAGGGAGGCTAAGGAGAAGGAAGCTCTTCATCAACTATCATTGCATTTATCTTGGATCAAGGTTGGTGCTCAAACCATGACCATTCTTTGGATTTGCATAATGAAGTTAAAAGAATATATTATTGTTGTTGATGCATGTATTGTTATTGTGAATTCTTGTATTGTGTTGTGATGGTGTAATTGTGATTTTGGGTTACATGTGTTTTCATGGTTTTCCTTTTTGATCTCTTTTTTTGGTTTTGGGATGTTGAATTAATAATGGATGTGAAGGCTTCACTCACCCTTTGGGAAGGGAAGAGAAGTCCAAGGTGAAGGGGTTAGTTGGGCTTGAAATATAGTTGAGAACCTTTGAGTATAGGCTCCATTATATGCCATATTCATTCATATCTTACTTTGGGGGTGATACAGGAAAGATGGTGTAGAAAAGAAGTTTACAGAGTATGGGCTTCAAGGAAGCTATATTTGTTGGTAGTATGTTTGGAGGATGTTTGTGGAAGCCTCAAAAGGCCATAAAATTTGTTGATTTGTGATAGCCCTAAAAGGGCATGAAAATTGTTTATTGTAGATATCCTATGATATGGTAAGTGTCCTATTTGAAAGTACACCTTCACCCTATGTTCAAGGTTCCATTTGTGAACCATTGTGAAATAACTTGGGATGTGATTGTTCAAGTGTTTTAATGTGATGTTTATGCATTTGTAAGATTGGAATGAAACCTAATTTGAATCTTGTTTCCCCTACTCATTGGGTGGCTTCATAAAAGCTTAGGATGGGAGGTGAACCTCCATGGTTCCAAGTTTTGTGTTGTTTTTGCATGTTTTGAGAAAGTACATCCTATGAGGAAGTTGGGGTTTCCCCTTGACATAGTTGAAGAATCAAGTATTATGATGAGTTCATCTTTTCGATATCATTTGTTATGGGTTATGAAGCTCAAATCTGCATTGTTATGTTCTCTAAAATGTATAAGGGAAATGTAGGGATGTAAAATATGGATTGTTTTATGCATGTAAATGGCATGGTAAAAGAAAGAATATAGTATCTTCATTTTTGTATAAGAAGAAAGAAATGGTTCATGTATGAAATATGCATAATTCTTTTGGAAATTCATGTTGTAGATAGCTCTTGTATATAAATATATTCATGGAATTTAATGTATAATAAAGTTGTGAAACTTTCATGTGAGAAAGAGTGAATAAAATACTTGATAAAATAGGATGAGTGGAATCATTGCAAAGTTTAGATTTTGTGCTTAATGTAGTGAGACTAAGGGTACCATTATTGCAATTGTCCATAAGTATGCTTGAAAAATGATTCATTTTGTTAAGAAGAACTTGAGTGCATGATTTAAACTCATTCATTGGAAAACTTTCAAATCTAGGTTTGTGCATATAAGTAATATAATACCAATGTATAAATAGACTATAGTATCACTATCCTATCTCTTAAGAAACTCTTTAAAATTCCTGAGTACTGAAGGGGAAATTAATTCCAATATAACACATATTCTAAAATCTGTAGAAAGGGAAGTATGTTGTAGGTGCACTTTTTATTATTTGGAATTTGTATGAGGATAAGAAATTAAAGACTCTTCCTATTACAGACCAATATAATATTTAGAAGGAATATTCCTAAGATCTTCATTATAAAGCACCAATAAAATAATCATTAGCATAGTCCAAGTACCAAGTCCTATCAACAAGAGAGAAACAACAAATAAAATTTTATTGCATAATATTTTGAAGAAATAGCATGATAATATTAGACATGTGATATATGGTTGCATGTCATGATCCACAACTAAAAATAATTATATTGACAGATAGATAGATAGATAATGCCTATGAACAAAATATATATAATAACACATACCAATGTCCTTGAATTAAAATATGGGAAATAATTAAAAGAAAACATATGTACAATAGCCTATATTTCATGTTCCCTTACCTAGACCCCTTGGTGGGGAAGTACATAATTTAGTAGCCTTTAAATTCAAACATATCTCTTACAACCCCCCCCCCCCCAAAAAAAAAAAAAAAAAAGACTCCCCAAGCTGCCCACTCATAGTTTGAAAAGAAATTTCCCTTGAATCTCACATGGAATCATGGCCCCACTTCTAACAAAATTTTCCTAGTCCATTAGGAAGGAGCTAAAATGGAAAAGGTAAGGGGGGATAAAGTCAAAACACTTTTCTCCCAAAAACTTTGCACAAAACCCCACTTTCATAACACCTTGGAGAAAGTGCTCGAATGGGGATAGGGATAAGAAGGTATCCTTCTTGCTTGGTCACATGTGCCATGGGGGAGGAATTTTTGCATGGGAAGGGGATTTTTTTGCTAGAATAATTTAGTTTATAAAATTCATACGTTGTTATAGGTAGTTAGGATTTAAGATGTTTAATCAAATAATTATGATTTTATTTATTTTGTGTTAGTCTAGGAAAGTGGTAAGGGTAGGATGGCTAAGTTAGGTTTAGGGATAATTGATAGGTTTTTCTTTTGTTAATAAAGAAAGTTGGAGACTAAAATCTGAAAGTAGTTTGGTACCTTTAGATAAGGATTAGCTAAATTTCCTACTTAACATTTTCCATTAAAAAAAATATGATATTGTGAAAATGTTAGTATGTAGGTATTAGTTAATGATATGTTCTTTTTTGAGATATAAAAGGAATATATATTAATTAATATATATAATTTTTTTTAATGTATATATAGATATATGTATTTGGTTCATGCAATTATGATCCCTTTAAATTGATCTAGGTAACCTTCCATCAGTAATAAACATAGAAACAAAAGGTTTATTAAAATCAAGATTTATATGTTGAATAATATAAAGGAGGCTAAATAGAGATTTCTTCTCATTAAGAAAAGGTTGTTAGATGGATGAGCACCTAGTTAGATTAGTGTTAGGATTACAAAAAATGAATTACTAATTATTGAAAAAGGGTTATTAGAAAGTAATACATCATAGTGATTGGGAGAATAAATAATTGATAACCAATTAAAAAATATTGTTAGTAATACCTAGTTCATAAGACTTCAGTATAGTTGAAGTCAATAAAAGGGTAAAATGTAATATAATTCATTAAATTAGTTATACCCACATAATGGTAAACCATAATAGGATTGGTCCTAGAATGTGATGAATTAAGGCTATGCACATACACATAGTAAGATGACCTACAATTGGAAACATCTAGGACAATTATGTAACAACTTTGCATATGCAAACCATTGGATTATTGCAATTGCATTGGTGTAAAAATTGTACTTTATATTTATATATGTAATATCTTATTCAAAGGATTGGATGTGGAGTTTGAAATGATAACATCATCTAGCTCTCACATTATAACTTAGGTTGTCAATAAATGTTAGAAAAAAAAGTGGCCTTCATGGAGGCTTGAAGTATAGAACTTTCAAATGAAACAAAATGTTCCACATCAACTCAAATTGATTATCTCTAGACTCAATGATTGAATTAGTAACATTATAATATTCTCGAGAAAACATGAATTGTTATATTTCAGGCACCCCATAGTTTGATAGAATATTCACAACATAGTATAAGGTCTATATATATTATCCTTTAGTTCACCTTTTAAAAAAAATGCTAGTTGTGTTTTGCCTTGTAAAATTTGGGCATGGCATTCATTGCTTGAGAGAAATGTGTAAGAATAGTGTAAACATTTCTATGGAAAATTTCCAAAACGCTAAAACCAACCCAAAAGAAAGAGTAGAGAAGAGAATATAAAGACAATAAGAATTCCTGAACCAGATTAGCTACTCTCGTTTGTCAAATTGAAGCTTTTCACTTGTTGATGAAAAACCTCTCTACCTTCTTCTTATTACTAAAAATTAGATTCTTTCCTTGCTACTAAGGAAAGAATGCCAAATTTGAGATTAAAACAAGGGACAAAACACCTACCAAATGATTTTTAGAGGCAAAATGAAACTCTCAAAAGCATTTCCCCCTAAATCTAGAGCTAAAAAACTCCCATGTCTTCCTTCTAACTAATTTTTAAATTTACTCAATCTACTAAGAATGCCCCCATTTTACAAAATTGCCTATAACTCTTACCATTGAATACTTGTGTATTTTCTAGCTGTAAATTCAAAAAAAAAATCTTCTCCCAATTCCAACGATACATTACACTCTACATTTTGGATAAAAAGTGCCTATCTAGTTGACCATTTGGGTACTACATGTCAATGAATGATTGGTCATCCTCTATATAGTCATTATGACCTCACTACTCTTCTTGGTGCCTGGCTATGTGTCATATCCTCACAAGTTCAAGACTTTAGCTCTTAACCTCAACATAGCCTAAGTGACCTTGCAAAATAAGCCTTTTGTGCCATTAGAACTCATTCTCATTAACCATGGTTAATTTGTGTGATCACATGAAATAATTCTTTTCATCCCTTTAGGGAAATTTCAACTAACCTAGCATTAACTGGTGTGACTGTGTGACACGGTTAACCCTACCATTTTTGTTCCATCATGCAGTTATCTTCCAACTGGGAGGTAAACCTTGCAAAGGTTTTCCTGACTACCATGTGTCCTTCTTGGATGATATCATCAATTCTTATCATTTTTCCATGTCTATAACTTGTTTCAAAATTTTGTCTTGTTATCATTGCTAGCTGGCCATGTGGACACCTCATGCATGTGAGTTAATAGCTTAGAAAGCCTCATGTCTTTCTATACACTTAGTTAGTGAGTCTTCATTCTTATAAATACCAAAATGCCAAGCTACTCTATAAATGATAGATTAAATCCCTTAGTTACTCTTTATTCATAAACTCATTCTAGCAACTGACAATAATTCTTACATTGATACAAACCATTCCTATTAAAAAATGCCTCTTCCATGAATGGATGCAGGACTATGATCAGAGAGAAAAGCACCATCTCCTCACAAGATTCCAGTGGTGGATGTTAAAAAGTTTACAAACAAATGAAAAACCAATTTACTTAAATACTCCATGAAGAACATTCATATATTAAGGCACCTTCACCATTCCCTCTTGCTATTCTCATTTCCCTATCACCCTAATTTTTCTAGCTTTATTTAGAAGCTTAATATATATGTCTATATTCTTTCCAAATTATGCTTTCATACACATAATATAAACTCCCTTTTCTCTCACTTTCTTGACTCTTGTTTCTTATTTGTATAGGAATTTCACAAAGTGGACCCTAATAGATGGGAGTTTGCACATGAATGTTTTCTAAGAGGGAAAAATAAATTAATGAATATCTATTTAGAGAGATTTAGAAAGATTCACATAAGAAAGAAGAAATATGTATATGATTTATTATGAATTGTTTAGTGTGAAGTAAACAATTGATGTCTAAGAATAAGAAGTATGCATCTATGTGCATCTATTATGTTTGAGATTATTTTTAGTGTGTGGAAAATTGATGTTGGTCAATAATATTAGTTGAACACTATGTGGTATTGTTGGAAATTAGATGTTTTTCATATATGTTGCCATCAATGGAAAATGCAGATATTGTTAGCATGAATGTTAGTGATACTACTTTGGGGAGTATCTTGAGCATTGGAAAGTATTGACATGTTGCATTAATGACTATGTTTGTCACTGATGTCAACATAGCACTATTTCTGTAAAGATTGGTTGAGTAGAAGACATAGATCTTGATGGTATGGACAATGGTTTGATTATCTAGTGATGTGCAGGTATGGACATGTTCAACACAATGTCCTAATGATGTGGTCAAGTGTGCATAATATGAGTTGAAGACATACAAAAGTTGTACCTAATTTATTGAGAGTAGTTTAGAGATATATTATTGGGAAAGTTGTTCCTAATGTTTGTTGGCTATCTTACATCTGAGATCTAAGGAAGAGATGCATAGTCAGGCAATGACAAAGGATAGTCAGTTGATGATATCAGTGAATGCACAAGTCCTAGTATCACACATGTGAAATTTGTAATTGTAATTAATTAACTATCCCAATTATAATTAATTGGAAAAGACCAAATGACAACTCAAGGAGTTATTATGAAGATATGGTATAAATGAAAGATTTTTTCCTTTTTTGTAATGTGTATCCATTGTTGCAAGAAATATGAAGTGTGAAAAGGAGTAGAGTGCTTACTAAATGTGAGTAAGTGATCCAAGGGATTATTGGATGCAAGATTTGTGATCTAGTTACAAGACTAGAAGGAGCAAAGGTCTAGTTGATAGGACAAAGGAAGAGGAAGGATCAATACAGTAGTATTCTATTATTCTACAAGGAATAATATGGAGATATTTAAATAGTGGGTTCATTGGTCTTTCCCTTGAAGTTGTTTGGGTAGTGAGTCCAATTGTCTTCCAAAAATCCTAATAGGGTTGACACAACTCCTAATAGGGTTGGAATCTTTTAACAGGGATTCAAAGTATCCTAATAGGGACTCATATGTATTGAATGTATTCATAGACTCCTAATAGATTCCATGCTCTAATAAGGAATATTTAGATTAGTACATCTTCTTGTGGGTACCATCCCCACCAGGGTTTTCCTTGTGATCAAGGGTTTCGCTAGTTAACATATCTAGTGTTATTGTGTATGAGTATTTTGTTGTGGTTTCAATTTATATTACTCATATGGTTAAGTTTTTTTAGGGTTGATAATTGTGATGTTATTTTGATAAATGATTCACCACTTCCTCTAAGTTATATTAGTGGACTATATATTATAACACATGCATGTGTTATAATTCTCCACCATGAAGCATAAATCATCTTTGTACTCCTCTACCATTGAAGGAGGTATTTTGTAGTTTTGTCTCATCTTAGTCTAGAAATTCTTCATCATTCTATGTTTGTCACTACCTTTGACATTTTCTAACTTTTTCCTATAGCACTAAGTTACCAAATTCATTGCCCACTCATTAGTTTCATAATTTTTCATCACTAGGAACATCATTCTTGGATAGAAAAAATGTGTTAATAAGGACTCAATTATGAAGACTGCATTCTTGGCCTTCTTCAGTTTTTTAATGTTATCCAATAATTTTACTCCAATTATCTCACACAAGTTCACTTTTCCCCTCTCAACTACCATTACATAGGATGCATGTAAAAATCCATCTAGTACTAAGTTAACCCTTGAACCATGGTTAAACTTATACCCTTAAAGCTTGCTCAATACCTAGACTCCTTTATCCTAAAATATATCCACCTTTATATTTATTCCATCAAATCTAGTAAATAGGTTTGTCTCAACCATCTTCCTTACATTTCTTTCATTTATAGGATTGCATCCCTCATTACTTAGAACTATGACCTTATGAATTAGGTCATTGTCAATAGCAAAATGCACATCACCTAGCCAAAACATTTCAACATGGACCCTACTCAAAATGATTCTATTCTAGTAATGATTATCATACTCAATATAGAACATATAATCCACTAGGTTTAACTTATTTAGATCCATGAACTTAGATTTCAAAGTTACATTATTAGTACACATGACTCCTAAGTCCTTGTGTATATCCTCAGCTCCAATACTTTCAAGTTTCTAGTGGATATAACTCAACTCTAGGTGAAACACATTTTGTAGAATTTGTGAAAATGTGCCTTACAGGTCATCCATAAGAGAAACAAATAGATTTTTCTTGAAAATATACCTTGGCCTTTTACTAGCATCATATATAGTTTGACTAGCCATTGAATCTCTAACTTATACACTGAAAACTTAATTCAATCTCTCTAAAATACCTTGAAAGTTGTGCTTAGGGCTTTTGCAACTTTGTGCTCCAAGAACTCCTTTTCACACTTCAATTCGCCATCAATTTTCTCTATACACTTCTTAGGATCAAATGGTACATACAATCTTTCTTGTGATCTTTAAATCACTTCAAATTGGACTCCACAATAAATGTGTATCTGCCACAAATTCAAATGTTGTCATTTATCACTAGCAAAGTTGTTTTCCATCTTATGTCTTACTACAATCATATCTTTTCTTGCACACTCAACCATAGCTTCCTTTGTATGTCTTCTACATTTTGTTCATTGTGTAACTTCTTATTTTCTCTCTAACATTATTTCTAACTAATTAATGATTTGCCTCTACTAACAATGCTTTAGTTTAAATAAGATGAGTCACAAACAATTACTAACTTGAATTTCTCATTAGATTCATCAAAATACTATTCCTCCAAAATTGTATATGAAATTTCTAGATCCTTGCCTTTCACAAATGCTTCTTCGAATTCATCAACATGTTCCTTGATTGCTTCCTTCTAAATGTTATGATTGTTGTTATCATTCTTTTTGACATTTCTATAGTTGTTTCTTGTGTTGTTAGGATTCTTGTTGAAGTTTCTTCTATCCATTCTACAATATCTTACCATGTGTCCAAAGTTATTACATAACTAACATACAAGTGCATTCCTTCTCTAATTGGTTCCATTATAACTATTAGGTGCTCTACAATTCCTTGCAATGTATCCAAGATTGTTACTCTTGTAACATATAAACTATTTCCTTTTTCCATCAGATCTTCCTCCATCATTATATCTACTTTGTTCTCTTCCTCTTTCATTAGATAAAGGATTAATATTCCTAAACATTCTACTATTTTCACTATTACCATGAAGCTTAGGTTTCATACAATCTAACATTTTATGTCCATAACCATGTCAATTATAACAATAGAAATTAGTAATAGGTTTGAAAGACTTACCTATGCAATATCTTTTCATATGACCAACTCCATTACATATGGAACATCTACCTTTGAGATCATATCTCACTTTCTTGGGTTGTTAATTTTTCTTAGGTTTATCAACTTGCTCTATTTTCTTAGGCTCATCATGTTTCATATAAAAATCAACTAATTCAATGTATTTAGATACATCAATAGTAATGCTTAATTCAATCTTTCTTAGATTAGAATCTTTAGGGGATTCAACAAATGGATTTGGTTATTTTCTAATTTCTACTATCTTGGAAGATTTATCTCCAATAAGATATCCAAGTCCCATCTTATTATAAGAAGGTCTCTGGTGAAATATTTGTTCATCAATTTTCTCACTACTGAAATAAAGTTTATCTAACAAATGATTAGGTTGTGTGAATTCTCCTTTCACAATGGTATTTTACTTTTCTAATTCTACATGTTAAATCTTAATATAATCTAATTTAGATGTTACCTGAATCAACTAGGATCTAAGGTCTGCATTCTTTGATTTTAGACTAGGTTCACTCTTACTACCATCTCTTTTAAGACTCAATTTAAGTTCCATAATTTTCAACTCATGATTCAAGATCACATTTTCTTTCTTGAGATTTCCTACTTCATCATTGTCACTAGTCTAAACATTGAGTCCTTACCAGATTTTAGATCATCAATCTTGTCTTTTAGTTTGCCAATGTAAACTTTTGCATCTTCATACCTATGTTTCAGGTTATCTCTTTCTTCTATGAGATGGTCAATCTATTCAAGAACTTCTAATTCAAAATTTATCTTTAACTATTCCTTAACCATAGGGATCTTACTTCAACTAGTGAGCTTCTTCAAAGTAACTATGCTCTGATACCAATTATTAGAAGTAGATAATATTGAGAGGGAGAGGGGGTGAATTAGTATTCTGCAAACTTTTTGTCACAACTAAATATTGTTAATTACTTTATAACTTTCATATGAAAGTAAACCAGAAATGTTGAATAGTAAAGATAACCATGACCAAAGAGAACTCATAACACCATTATTTGTTAACTATGAAAACCCTAGTCAAGGGAAAACCCTAGTGGGGATGATACCCACTAGATGATCCACTAAACAAAAGAATCTTGTTAAGGATATTGACCCTGTTAGGAATACATGGTGTACATACAGTGTCTTGAGTCCTTGTTAGAGGAATAGGTCCTATTAAAGCCTTAACCCTATTAGGAAATGGTAGAAAAAATAAAATTTTGCAAGAAGAGCCCACTTCCTTAGCATGCAATTATACAATAAGTCCTTCACAAGAATAGATATACATACAATAATTTCTCACTATTGTAATTCACACTTTGTTTGATCATACATCAAATCTCATATCTCATAATGCTCATATATCTTTAGAGCTATTTTTACAATAATTTGTATATTATATAACATGACATCAACTTTACATTCTTTTCCCAAGATAATATCTCTTCTTATATCTTGCAAATTAATAATTCTTAGCTCAGTCGACCTTCATGTCTTCACATGATTGAAATTATACAAAATCACTTATGGAATAATATCTATAAATTTATCTCATCATGACTTAGTAATTATTATTTACCAAAATAATTCCTTAAGTTATACAACTCAATTCTCTTCTATGCTCTGTTTTGCTTTGTTAAATACCCATAATGCTATTTTGACTATAACTTGTATCATATTGACAATACACATCCACACACTTAACAAAGTCATTACAAAATTTTCATCAAGATATCCTCAACTAGGAATAAGCTATCTTTAAGTGTGTCATTCATACACATCATATCTATCTCTGTACTATTGCAAACTATCTAACACTTAGCCAATTTTCTATTTGTAAATGCATAAATGAAATGTTGAATACATGTTGCCATAAATAAAAACTCACTAGACATCTAAGTGACCATATTGCCAACAAGATGATGAATGTGATGTTCTTTAAATATGAATTTGATGATTTTCATCTATTTAAGTGGTATTTAGCTAGAGTTGGAAAAGAAAATAGGAAGAGCCTAAAGTGTTTGAGATCTGACAAAGGTGGTGAATTTATTTCAAATGAGTTCAATATATTTTGTAATGATAAAGAAATTAAAAGAAAAATATCAGCACCAAGGACCCTTCCTCAAAATGGAATAGCTGAAAGAGGAAACATATCAATAATGGACTATGCAAGAACATTGATAATGAGGAAGAATATAACAATGAAGTATTGGATAGAAGTTGTAGGTACTTCTGTCTGTACCCTGAATAGAGTACAAGTAAAAAAAATGTATAAATAATACACCTTTTGAACTATGGTATGGATATGCTTCTAATGTGAAATATTTAAAAATATTTGGAAGTAAATGCTATATATTCAAAGATATAGAAATTGAAAACTTGATGCAAAAGGCAATGAAGGTGTATTCCTAGGATATTCCACCAAGAGTAAAGCTTAAAAGTTGTGGAAAGTGCAAATGTGAGAGTAGATGGGTTTATATAAAGAAGTGACATTAAATCCAATGAATAACCTAAATATTATATTGAATTCATCTATGGTGAAGATGGTGCTCTCAACACTTCAAATAAACAAGAAAACTAAGCTATAATTTATAAACAAATAAGAAATGATGAAGTGCAACAATAAGTTGTCAAGTAGTATATGGTGGGTCCCAAGAAAAAAACTAAAGATGTTGAGTTACATACACAAAAAACTGACCATTAGAGAAAGTATGCCAAGCATACTGAACTTGGACCAAAACCTAAATAAGAAAGAGTTAATGAGCTTGAGATTACTTTTCAAGATGAATCTATTGAAGAACAAAGAAGGAAACCACTTGTGCTAGCAAAATTTGGGAGAAGACATCACAAACCTAAACAAATCATTGGTGATTCTGAATCAAGGGTTATGAAAAGAAAAAGACTCAAAGATGATAAACTCCTAGTTTGTGAATTTGAGCCCAAATTGATAAAGGATGCTCTAGACAATGAAGATTGGATTCGAGCAACAAAGGAAGAAATTGAATAGATTAAGAAGAACAATACTTGAACCCTAGTTCCAATACCTAAAGACAAAATTCTTATTGGATTAAAATGCATTTTTAGAAACAAACTTAATAAAAATGGTGAAATTAAAAGAAACAAGGAAAGACTGGTATGCAAAGGATATGCTGAAGAAGAAATAGTTGAATATGGAGAGACTTTTTCTCCTATGGCAAGACTTGAAGAAGTTAGAAACCTTCTTGCATACTCAACCTACAAGAATTTCAAGGTATATTAGATGGATGTCAAATCTTCATTTCTAAATCATATACTTGAGGAAGAAGCATACATTGAACAAACTAAAAGATTTGTGGATCCAGAAAAGAGGAGTGTGGTACATAAACTTAACAAAGATCTCCGTGGATTGAAACAAACCCCAAGAGCATAGCATAAAAAACTACAGAATTATTTGGTGAAGATTGGTTTTGAAAGGACAAATGATAATAGTAACCTATATTTGAAGATTGGTAAGAACAATGAAGTGTTGGTATTTGAAATCTTTGTTGATGATATTATATTTGGAGGAAAAGAAAGACTTTCCAAATCATTTTCTAATGAAATGAAGAAGGAAGTTGAGATATCTATGTTTGGCAAAATCAAATTCTTTGTTGGATTGCAAGTATATGAAACAAAGTTTGGTATTTTCATTACTCAACCCAAATACGTGAAGGAGATACTAAATTTTTTTGGAATAGAGGAGTCAAGAATAGTAAGCACACCTATGTCTACAAGACATAAGTATCTAATATGATGAATCCATTAATGTGAACTAGGCATTATATAAATGAATAATTATAAAATTCCAATCTATTGTTCATAGTAGTTCAAATATTGCATTAGCAGTTGGGATAGTTGCTGGAATATCAGAAAATCCTAAGGAAAATCACATGATGGTAGTGAAAATGATATTAAGATATCTAAAAGGTATAGAAGACTATGTATTATATGACAAGAGAAGTGATAGATTTGAATTGAAGGTATTCACAATTCTAATTAGATAGGAATATTGATGACAAAAAATGCACTAGTGGAGATGGATTCTTTCTAGGAAAGAGATTGGTGTCATGGACAAGCAAGAACTATAATTGTATTTTCCAATCAACAACTAAAGCCAAATATGTGGCAGTTGTAGTGAATTGTTAGAACATTATGTGGATCAAGAAATTACTAAAAGGAACAAAAGAAGAGATTATAGATTCATTGGTTATCTATTATGGTAACACTACTGCTATTAAAATTTCAAAGAATCTAGTGATGCACATTACGACCAAGCACATTTATATCAAATATCACTACCAGAGGGAACTAGTTTAGGACAAAGAAGTGAAATTAGAATATGTACAGACCAAGGAACAAATTTCTGACATATCTACTAAAGCCTTACCTTAAGACGATCATGAATATCTTAGAGGTAAATTAGGGGTGATTCCCCTACATAAAGAAACTTAAGGAGATGTGGTTCATTGTATCAAATTTTCCAATTATAATATCATACACATTGATATAGACAATTATACTTTAGGAGGTTCCTAAGGTGTAATGCCCTACCCGGAGATCCTTGGAAACAAGGATTCAAATCAAGCCAAGATATTTTTTTTTACAAGTATGAATGCACATGACAACATCATGTAGGGATCAGAAAGATCGCAACAGAAGAGTTGCAAATTCCACTACCAAACTGACACATGTGAACGAAAGCCAAAAACCACCACAAACAAGATGAGGGCTCAAGAAATGACCACTCATCAACAAAACACCAAGCTGGGGTAAAATGTGGAATCCTAAAATCTGGCTAAGCCTGAAATCCTGAAGCCCTAAAAATTGGCTAAGTCTAGATTTTTGAAGCCTTGAAATTTCTTAGAATCCTTAATTTGTCTCTAAGAGATCTGAAACCTATCTCAAAAGATTCATTGCATATATTAAACTTATACTTAAATGATATATTTTAAACCCCAAGAGACTGACTACATAAACACACATAATGGAAATAAAAAAGCAACACCAAGGGATTGAAGAACACCTAAGAGGGTACCCTGAACCATCCTTGAAAAGTTCAGATCGAACCAAAAAGTGCCTACTACCGACCCGTGCAGGTTTCATAAAAATCATGCGACACTTTATCAACACTACGCTATACTTTACCAGTGTCGTGCGACATTTCTCCAGAAGGAGGGTGACACAATAAGGGGTTGGGAAATACTTCTCCAAATGGTGTGCAATATTGGAAGTGTATCGTATGACATTTCTTCAAAGGGAGTACGATACTATGAAGTATCACATGAAAAAACTCCAAGAGGTGTGCGACACAAACAGGTTGTGCATGACAGAGTTCAAATGGGCATGCGACACTTTATTGTATCACACCATGCTGAGACATGGTCACCCAGGAAAGGACAAGAAGACTACAAAAGAATAACATTAAGCCAAACAAAGTTAGAACCTCCACACTGAGGAGTACTAGATCCACATAGATCAAGGAGCAAACACTCGAGTGCATAAACAACAAGATGCTGAGAAGGAGATACATCTATCCATCTAAAACATACTTTGAAACCTGAAGTACCAAGTGAAAACATCCAGCAACAGTTGCACTAGGACAAAAGACTATCTCTATACACTAGTCCCTAGTAGTGGTGAAGGTAGCTACACCACCCAACCATGTGGAAATCATAGGTCCACACCCACCGTGCTGATGGAGATAAAGATCCAACCAAAAACACACAAAAAGTACAACATCCAGGGAAAACACTCACGCCAGATAGTATGATGGCTATAACCAAGAACCTAAGACAATGCAAGGAGTATAGGTCCTAGTCAGACACTCAATAGGCTACTAAGTAGGGGCTGGCATCATGAAGAGTCAATTGGCATCGACAAGCCCAAGCTTGGATCACATGTGGAAACTCTTGCAAGGTGCTTCCCTCTCAAGGGACTCCCTTGGAACCATCACACAAAGTTTTATTATCTTAAGTTTTATTACCATTCACACATTTTCTTTAGTTATCACTTAATCAAGCTCCACTCAGCCATACCCGTGGCATCATGATCATCGAGTTGTGAGATAGAAGCCACCTCCATATGCTAACCTACCCTACCCATGCTCATCCTATGACAAGTTCCCATGGGTATTCATACTCGCACCCCAACCCCAATGATCATAACTTTCGACAAATCCATGAAAGATCGAACCTCGCAAGTCTCCCAACAAATGTACGCCCACGTACTCGTGTGTTGCACACCACCATCACGAAGATCATAACAAAAGGATAGGAATGAGAACAAAATGCAAAACAAAAAACCCAACCAAAAGCAACAAAAGAGGAATGATTCTACATGAATCCCAAAGCTAATAAAACCATACATCATAAAATCACTCAACCGGCCTCAATTCGAGAGTATGGATTCTACACAAATCCCAATGATGTAACAAGACCAAAAGTTATGAACTTACTCAACTAGCCTCAATCCGAGAGTATGGATTCTACATGAATCCTAGCATCCATGAAACAAAGCAAAGGTCTAAAAGAAACAATAACAACAGGTATAAAATCACTCAACCAAACACAACGTCAGGATTATGGATGCAACATGCATCCCAATGCAACATAAAAGTGCAAAAGTGGTTTGATTGATATCAAAATGGATCATCCAAGTCCACAACCCACATTGTGCCAAAAAAACTTGAGAAAATAGGGTGACACAAAACGAGGTAAAAACTCCAAATTTGGAAAAATTCCAAAATTAAAACCCATTTGGCCTTTAGGTTCAAAAACCTCAAAAATCCAAAAATAAAATGAATCAGACACTGTATGCAAAAATAGCCAGCATAACAGCCCAAAAACCCAAACCCTCATCCCAAAAAATAGGGAAATGTTCATACCTGCCCAACTGGGTAGAACTAGCATAAAAAAATGGAGGGGAACACTAGTTCTCAACGTCCAAACATATAGCTACCAAAAATAGAATAAAAAATAGAGCCGAAAAAATAAAATGGGAAAGCCCTACCTCACAACCAAAAGGGAAAAATGAAAATCTGAACCATAAAATAAATATCTCATAGAAGTAGCTAAAAATTGTGGCAATCCAAGGTTTCCCCAAGCTGGATCCAATGAGCCCAACCTCGCGACGATCCCATGCCCATAGCTCCCACAACGAACAAAACAATAAATCCTCATGAAGAGGATTTTGGGTTTTACTCTCCAACTTTCTAATTCAAAAGTGAGAAGTGAGGAATTAAATTCCTTTTTGGATACTTATTCACTTTTTGAGTGAATAATTGATTAGGGCAAATAACTAGCCAACCTAGTTAAACGTCGAATCAACCCAAACGAATATAGGATATTCTTATAAATAGAAATTCATCCATGGAAAAGCTGCTAGAAATTAAAATAAATCAATTAAAAAGCCCGAAAACCCAAAAACACATAAATCTCCTTAATGACTTCCGTGACAATGTGAACTTTTAAATGCACAGACACCCTTAATTGTCTAACCACATAATGCAAATGAGTTTGGATTTAATAATCACAGAAAGGTTTAATTTAAACATTTAATAAAGGATACATCGACCATATAAGAGTGACATTGGTAAAATATGAAAGGCTGAATCACTAACTCCATGTGCCACTGTCAGGGATATAAATCCTGCACACTAAACAACACGATCAAGTGCAATTGCATATAATAACATAGCCAAAGAAATAAATGTATTAAATCACTTAATTTAACCATTTATTTAATTATATTAAAATAATCTATTTACATCACTCATGTTCGCAGAAAGCATAACAATGTAGGAATGAAGTAAATAACCATAGCATTAAATCCATCACCTAACATAATCAGAGGTATGTCCAAATAATAGATAACCAAATATCATCATAAAACACACTGTCATCTCAAAATGGAATCATCATGCAATATGATCAACTGAACAACATAGTAGTCTACAATCTATGATACTGGAATCAAGGTGTAACATTTGACCCTTAGGTCCTCTCAAATATAAAGCATCACATAAGAACAGATATCTCTCATATCAAAATATAACAAGGTAAATGTCCGCAACACACAACCAAATAATCCAACATGAACAATCCTTTCTAATTACTTAAGAATTTAATAATGATTGATTACTCTACATTAAAAAAGAATTTAAAACACATAAACAACCATAGTCATAAACATGACTAACCACTGCTATAGGAACCTAGTTTAGTGTAGCATGGTAATAGTACATAGTGCAATCTCTGCACAAATCTCAAGGTAATCATGAAACAACCTCATGATACCACATCGATCCTAGTAACCACTGGCACAAACCTTAGTAAACCATAAATCACATCATAATCTCATGGATCAGTCAAAAGCATAATCAAAGCAACTAATACAAAAACATAAATCCAAACACCTCGATGGTGTAGACCACTCAGGTTCACAATCATGATCCCATCTCAACAAAAGATTGGCAAGGTTGCATCCATCAGGATGACTTACAATAGTCAAATGGGAGAGGCACTACATAAGGTAGTAAAGTTAAGAAGGATACAAACATAATACATAAGTCATAGGTAGATGATGGAACACTCAGCCAAACATGTTAATATCTACATAATCCAGATCTATAAATTGACTAAAAGTAGGAATGTTAAGTGGCTTTGGAATTATTAGAGTGAGATATGTACTACAGAGGGAGAGATAATTAATACATGAATGAGGAACAAACTCATTGAAGAAGAAGAAGAAGAGAGATATGCCAAGAAAGGGAGAGATGTCCCTTAGAGAGGGAAAAAATCATGAACTTGCAAAGATGAGAATAAAAATGAAACCAAGGATATTGATAGTGAAATCTTTAAGATTGTATGGTAACAAAGTGGGAGATTGTTGCAAGGATATGAATTATAAAATACATTAATGTAAATTAAGATATTGAGGTGTTTCCATGAATGCCAAAGAGGGAGATCGTTGGAGTCTTAGAATTGGAACAATTGTTGTTTGTCATTGGTGTCAAATCTACTAATGAGACAAGTTGGTATTTGATCTAAATGTCATATCTATTTGATTGATGAAGAGGATTTAAGAGATTTCTCATAACAATAACACCTAGAGGAAAGGTTGTGTTATGGGAAGGAAGCTACAATGGATATTTGATTAGCTAGATTTTGACATGACAAAGTGATTATTTATATCATGAATGTAAAACTTAACTAAGCAATAGAGGAAAAGATTAAGGAATGTTGAGTGATGCTAGTGTTAACCAAGTTCTAGTACAAGCTAAGAAAATCTAGTGTTCATTGAGAATTAGTATCAATTGAGAAAGTTAGTTGATACTAAGGCATGAAGTTCTGTAGCAACTAAGTGATTAGTTGATGACTAAGTGTCAGAACTTAGTGATTACCTAGTGACAATATTTTGAATGTGTTTGAGAATCATGATTTGTAGCTAACTCAGTTGATTTCTTGGGATATGAAAATTGTGTTGAAGATAAGATTGATGAGTTCTATTATAAATTAAAGGTGAGGATTAGTTATAATACCTATGTTTGAATTTGATGGATGAGATGTTCTTGAGGATAATCAAGAAGATGAACAAAAGATATGAACCTGATGAACCAAATCATAAACCCTAAGATCTATGATGATCATGGAAAATGATAAAGCAAGAATTACTTATTTAAGGAGGTATAGAGTCAAAATTGAGAGGAATTCACATAGAGAAAGGTATAATAGAGGTGCACAAGTATATAAGAGTGAGATATAAGAAAAATGAATTGCTTGCTCAAATGTTACTAAAGTTGATAACTGAATCTAAGTAGAAGGTTTAAGTATTGATGTGAAAGGGGATAACTTCTTGAAGAGTTATGAAGTGAGCTAAGAGACAGCATTGACAAGGGGACTTATCAGCAAATTAGTACATGAACTAAACCTACAAAAGTAAGTTGTAATCATACAAATCAAAATCCTATTGTTTTCTTTCTAGTCATTGTAAATAGTTTGTATTGATATCCTTTTAATCAAAGGTTGACCTAATAGTCATTTGAAGGACTTAATAGTCTATGTAAATCTTTTAGCAAGGTAATATTCTAAATAGAATGATCAAAGTCCTCTGACAAGGCCACTCTTAACAAGGCGATTAAATACTCTAACTAGGCCAAATTTAACAATGTGTATTGTAAAATGTCCTTTTTTGAAGGGAGAACCTAAGAAGGTGGAAATGGGTTTTCAGGTGTGAATACTTCATCCTTGGGTGTGGATGCTTCTCATCCTAGTTTTGGTTTAGATAAGGAGAAGGGATGGGAAAGGAAGCTAGAGAAAAGGAAAACTTGGTAAATACCTCAAGTGTGGATGCTTCTTATCTTGGTTTAGGATTAAATAAGGAGAAGGGAATGGAGATTGAGGGTGGAGTATAGGAAAATCTGGGAAATCCTAATAGTAATTTTCTTGAAAGGTTCAAGGTAGGTAAGGGTGTCACCCTAGGATTAGGATTGATAGTGCAAGTGGGATGACTCATAAGGATCTATCTATTTCTAAGATTTTTATTCCTTTAGCTTAGGATGCTACTTTGGAGGGAAACTTTGTAAGTGGTGAAGTGGAGGATATTATAACTATTTCACAAGAAGAGGAAGAGTTTTGGGAGCTAGAGACATCAGGTTCTGACTTCCCAGTTGATAAAACATGTAAAGCTAAGAAAAAAGGAGGAGCCAATCACAAAAAGGAAGTGGAGATTGTTTCAACCAAAACTAGGAATAAGAAAGGAGACATCTTTGGAGCTTCTTACAATATAGTCTCAAAAAAGGGGAACTCTAAAAATAAAAAGGATAGAGACTATTGTCCTTCTTTAACTCCTGGGAAGATCTTCAAGAATGGGGATGTTGGTTCCTCCCCTTCCCTAGTTGGGAGACCTTCCAACATGCAAAAAAGAACAACTAAGGCTAAGAGAAGTATTACAGATGGTAGTTAGAAGACTATCCTTGAATCAAAAAAAAAAAATCATAAAAGATGAATATTATCTAATGGAATTTTTGAGGGGTAGTTAATCCTCACAAACATGATATTTTAAATAATATGATTAGGGATAATAGGCTAGATATTTTTTTTACTCAAGAAATAAAGATGGTGAAGGAAAAAGTGGAAGGTCTTCCAATTTTTACGGGTAGGAAGATCATCAAAAATGATTTTGAGGGAGCTTCAGGAGGTATGGATATTTTTTGGAATAATAAGTAGATTCAAGGAGATCTTATTTCTTAGAATAGAATCATGATGAATGTTAGATTTTCTAACTCTAAGGATGGATTTTCTTGGGTTCTTACTAATTTTTATGCCCCCAATATGAAGTGGGGGAGAAAGGCTCTTTGGGAAGATATTACCAATCAAAGAAAGCTTTTTGCTGATGAGAGTTGGAGAGTTATGGGGGATTTCAATACTCCTTTAAAAGAACATGAAAAATGGTGAGGCAGTTAGACAAATTTGGATAATAAATTAGATTTAATGGACTTTATTGATAATCATCTTCTTCATGATCTTGATTTGCATTGGGTTGACTACACCTAGACTAATAAAAGAACTAGAAAGGATCTTATTATTAGTGACTAGCTCCTAAAATAAAAATGTTCTCTTAGTGCTCATGTTTGATTGGGATTAGTCCATTATCCTATTTTCTTAGTGCTTGATATGCTTAACTATAAGAGAAACTTCCCATTCAGATTTGAAAAAATGTGGACTCTTCATTTAGACCTAGAGAATCTCATAAAGGAGTGGTGGGATATAACGGTGGAAGGTCCAACTATGTTCAAAGTTGCAGCTAAATTGAAAAATGTAAAGAAAAACATAAAAAATGGAATAAAGAAACCCTTGGAAATATTTTTTAAAATAAAAGGAAGATTATGGATGAACTAAAAGAAATACAATATAGAATTTAGGTTGGTGGATATGAGGCTATCTCTAGGGTATAGGAAAATGTTAAACAGGTGGAGATTCATGTCATCATTACCAAGGAGGAGATGTATTGGAGCCAGTGATCTAGAATTTTTTTTTGGGAGGAAGGAGATCAAAATACTAAGTTTTTCCATTTGAATACTTTGAAGCATAGGATGGCTAATAGAATATCTAGACACAATATGGTAGAGGGACTCACTGAGAATGAGGAGACTATTAAAAGTGAGGCAGTGGAGTTTTTTAGTAATTTACTTCAAGCTGACCCCAATTTGGATGTGGCTAAGAAAAATTTGTTTCTTGATTGTATTCCTAATTGCATCTCTGAAGATCAAAATTATCTCTCACCTCCATCCCTTCTTATGAAGAGATTTCTAAGGTTGTCTTCTCTTTTGATGGAGATAAAGCCCCAGGGCCTGATGGGTTCCCTTTCTTGTTTTTTCACAAGTACTAGAATATCATTGGTTCTAATGTTTGTAATGGGGTTAAGGAGTTCTTTGGATCTATAAATATTCTCAAAGAAGTAAATGGTACCTTTATTGCACTTATCCCAAAGAAGATGAGAGCAGATAGTTTGGATTAGTTCTAGCCTATTAGCCTTTGTAATTCCTTTTATAAGTTTATTTCTAAAGTGCTAACCCTTAGAATTCTACCTCTTCTTCCTTCTATTATTTCTAGACAGAAAAATGGGTTTGTTCCTAGAAGATAGATTTTTTATTCCATCATTACAGTTCATGAAAATATTCACTCTCTTTTAGTGTCTAAGAAAGAAGGGTTTCTTCTTAAGCTGGACCTTTCTATAGCATATGATAGAGTGGAGTGGACTTTTCTTCTTTGAGGTCTTGAAGCATTTGGGTTTAATAAGAGATTCATGGATCTAATCTTTATGTTGGTTTCTTCTGCCTCTTTTTTAGTACTAGTTAATGGATCTCCCACCTCTTTCTTCAAGGCATCTAGAGTTCTTACATAGGAGGACCTGATCTCTCCTATTCTCTTTATTCTCTTGGTTGAATGCTTGGGGAGATTTTTGGAAAATATGGTGAGGAGGGGGGACTTTGTGGGCCTAAATCCATCCTCTACTACTATAATTTGCTCTCATAAAACATTTGTTGATGACTCTATTGTGATGAGAGAGGCCTCAATTAGAAATGCAAGGAATATTAAATTAGCCTTGGAGGATTATGCGCAAGCCTCAGGACAAGTTATTAACTAGAACAAAAGTTTGATTTATTTCTTTAATGTCAATGAGGTAAGGAAAAATAAAATCAAAAGGATTATTAGCTATGAAATTGGTTCTCTTCCTAGCTCTTATTTGGGACTACCTCTATGCCTAGACCCCTCAAATAGTTTTTGGAGTTTGTTGATTGATAAAATTCACATGAAACTTTTTGGTTGTAAAATTTCCCTTCTTAGTCAAGATGGAAAGATTATTGTTCTAAAATATATCCTTCAGAGTGTTTGGCTTTATACTTTGAGTATATTCAAAATTCCATGTAAGTTTTCTCTTGCTATTAAAAAAAATTAGAAGCTCTTCTTATGGATAGGAATGAAAATTTAAAAAAGGTTACCTCTAATTTCTTGGGAGAAAGTTTGCATGCCCCTTAATAAGGGAGGACTTGGATTGAGAAGATTGATAGCTATGAATGAATTCTTATTGGCTAAATTATTTTGGAAATGGTATAAGGAGGAAGGGGAATGGAGGAACATTTGGATTGAAAAATATAATAGGGAGAATAATAATTTTAATCAATTCCTTCATAATGATTTGGTGCAAGGGGGATCCATGATCTAGAAAAATGTTCAAAAATATAAACACATAATAAAGAAAGGGGTTAGATGGAAGGTGGGCAATGGATGGACAGTTCTTTTTTGGGAAGACACTTGGATGTTCGATCACCCACTTTGTGTGGATCCAAGATGGAACAACTATGTGGAGCAATGTAAGAATATTATTGGTATTTTTGTGGTGGATTATTGGAAGAATGATATGTGGTTGAACCTCAAAAGGGTGAATGACAACTTGGCTGACCTTCACAAGTGTCTAAATGTTGTCTTTTTGAATAAAAAAGAGGATGATCTATTATGAAAGTTTGATTCTAGTGGAATGCTCTCTATCTCCTCAGTCTATACTAATTCTTTTTATGTGGACCATGAACCTTGTTGGGCTAAGGCTTGGTTGAAAGGTATGACACCTAAAATTAATATTTTCTTTTGGATTCTTTTGCAGGATAAGATCTTGAATGTTGACAATTTAGTGAAAAAGGGATTCATTATTACTAATAGGGGTGTCTTGTGCAAGAATGGTTATGAATTAGTCAACCATATTACTTTGCATTTCTCTTTTACCAAAAGACTTTGGGATAAGATGTGTGACCTATTGAATATGGTTTGGGTCTTTCCAACCACTATCCAAATGTTTTTCACTAGTTGGATTCCCCCTTCCAAGAATGTTTTGATCTTAGGATTGTGGGATTTTATTCTTCCTTACCTTTGTTGGGGGATATGGAAGGAGCGTAATGATAGGATCTTTAGAGATGTGGAGTCTACTACTGATAGGGTCTTTTATAAAATTAAGAATTTAATTATAAAAAATATTAAAGCCAATTGTTCTGGCCAACAACCTCAAAATAAGTAGGAAGATATGGTGATCCAAAATTGGAACCTTAGAAGCTTGTTTGATGACTAGAAAGGCCCTAATATGAGGGATAATGCTAGATGGGATAGCCCACTGAAGAATTGGTACAAGATAAATTTTGATAGGGACTCTAAAGGGAAAACATGTATTGTCAATTGTGGTCTAGTTATGAAGAATTCCTTTAGTGAGAAAGTGGGATGTATGGCTATAACTATTGGTATTCAAACTAATCATGTGGCTGAATTTTGTGCCACCCTTCATGGTCTTATCGATGCTAAGAATTTGAATTTGAGGAAGGTTTGGGTGGAAGGAGACTCACTTATTATCATCAATTGTCTTAATAAAATTTCTAAGCCTTCATGGACTATTAGCAATATTATTTTTAGGCTATTAAAATTATAAATTCTTTTGATAAATGTGTTGTTACCCATAACTCTAGGGAAAAAAACTATGTTTCTGATTGGGCAGCCAACATGGCCTATTTAAGCGATGATAATGTTACTTGGGATTATAATAATCCTTTACTTGTGGAAGGTTGCCAAGTTATCGATTATGATAAAGTGAGGTGTAGGTAAAGATGTTTTAATGATGATAAAGTTAGAGATTTGCAATTATGATTTGATTATACTTGGGAAATGGTGGGTGATGATTTTTAGAACTACCAACTTTATTAGACATGAATTGTGGGTTTCTAGTACCATTCTATACTTCAACTATATAATTCATTTTGCTAACAATCTGCATAGGATTTTTTGAAGAAAGCTTTTTGGTGACATTGAAGGGAAGAAAATGGGAGGGAAAAGGAAGAGAGTGGACCTACAAGCTGCAAGGAGTGGAAGAAGAAAGAGGAAGTATGGGACATATTGATGAGTGGGAATTTCAATAGCTACATGGAAAGGCTCAAAGGTAATAATCATGTCATTATATAGTAATTTATTAAAACATGGAGGGATGGCTCTATCCTTGTTGGGAATCAAAGAATGGAGGTAACATAAGAGGTGATTTTGGAAGTAACGAGGCTAGATATGGAAGGCATCAACTTCTATTGGGATAGGAAGCTATCGAATAGGGCTATTGATGAATTTGCAGATTCTACAAAAGAGCAAAAATGATTGGTGAAATTCGGTAATTCTTATTTCAACCCTACCTCTATTTCTCAACCTTGGAGATTTGTATTATTTGTTATCATGGAATACCTTACTCTGGATGGCCGATTCAAAAAGCTTTATGGTTACCACTTTATGTTACTAACCACTTTAGACATGGTATAAGGATCAATTTCCCCTTTTATTTGAAGCAATCACTAGGTTTCTCTATTCAAGATACTTAAAATGACCCAAATGGGGAACATGTGTGTCATGAAGGACTTATGGTTCTTATTATGAATGTTTTAAAATGCAAAAAGGATGAAAAACCTAGGGTTAGTCTAAAGGAGGTGGAGTATGAAATAGAGGGCATTATTTTGGAGAAAGGCTATGATAAGGACAATGATGATGAAGTGGAGGAGAGAAATAGGAGTTTGAAAGTGGGTATTGAGCACAACTCTCAAAATAAGAAGAGGAAAGTTGAGGTGAGTGACTCTAACTATGGTATGACTTGGGTGAGGAAAAGAAGAGAGGTTCCTAGAAGAAGGGGAGCAGTGGAAAGGGGTTGGATATTAAGGGTCACAAGGCTGATAGGTTTTTGACCCCATCAGATGATGAAATTCTTGCTCATGGAATGGAGAGGAAGAGAAAATTGATGAGGTCTCAGAGGGAGTGGATTGAGAATCATATGAAGAAGGTAGCACTAGAAAAAGAGGATTTTGGGGATCAAGGAAAAATTCCAACTTTTGACAAGGAGGAGGGTGAGGTTGACATGACTAAAGGACCATTAGGAAGCCCTAGGACCATTCTGTAGGATGTTAGAAATTTGAAATAGAAAATGTAGTTTATTACTAAGGAAGTGGAGCAGGTTAGTAAACTAGCCAAAGGGGAGCACACTTTAGGTCAACATATTGACAAGCTTTTACAAGTTATTGGAAATGTTGAAGAGGTTCAAGACCTTATAAAATTGATTTTATAGATTAAAGCCAAAAAAGGGTGTTGGAGAAGGCTAATAGAGATAATATAAAGAATGTGACAAGCCTAGAGGCCAAGGTGAATAATATGGAAAAGATGATAAAGAAAATTATTCATAATAATAGTAATGCTTTAATGAATATGGTAGATAATGTGAGTACTCTTCTTAGTAAGCATGAGCAAGATAAAGGAGAGGATTCCCTATAGTTGCTAAGAACTAGGGACCTAGTAAATGCACTTGGGCTCACACTAAGAAGAATGAGGAGAAGAACAAGATAGAAGAGGTGAAGGCCACTATAGAGAATATGCACATCTTAGTAGACCAACATGTTGACATGCTAAAGACTAGGTAGTTGTTCTGGTGCTAGTTTTTTGCTATTCCTTTGCTATCTTTTCAGCTCTGTTTCTAGTTGGCCTCATGTTTTCCTATTTTTCTATGCTCTTTCTAGAGGCCTTTTTTTAGTTAACTATGCTTTTAGATTTATATGGTAGCTTTATGCTTTTTTCTCTAGACTTTTGGCTACTTTGTAATAGGTTTTGGATCCTTTAAAAACTATTTTTATTTAATCAAAATAATTTTATTGTAACCTTTAATAGGGTTGGCTCCTAACAAAGTTCACTTCAAAAGAGTAAAATGTGGTGACATATTGTTGGTGGTTTTCCCCAAATTGGGTTTCCACATAAAATCCTAGAGTCAAGCCAGTATTGAATGTTTTATGGTGATCTAATTTACATGATTAGATTCAAAAAAGTATATTATGTTTAGGATAGTAATGTTTTTATTAGTAAACTAGAGATGAAGAAGCAATAGGACAAGAAAAATAGTGAGTGTTTTGATGTTTAATTGTTTAAATAGTACTTATGGACCTTGAGTATCTGATTTACCCAACTGCCTCTCAACTATTCTAAACCTTCTAACAACTATGTTTTATGGGGTTAGAATCATGTTTAAGGGTATGTCTTTATGATGTATCTATGTCCATAGAAAGAATATGAAGATTTGAGTGACTTAAGATAATTTTACGTAAATCTAGTTGTACGTCAATTTGTCAAAAAAAGTATTGGTAATTGATTTACATCTATTCATTCAAGTTGAAGCTTGTTTAGTGGGATTGGATTTCAGTTTAAGACATGCCCATGGTCATGGGTTTTAGGTAGCATAATTAGTTAATCATTTTATGATGGTCACTGAAGTGTAATGTTGCATCCCAAAATTTTGACCTAATTTTAGAACTTGCTCATGTAACCTTTTGATTTAATGGATTGTTCTTTCATGTTCATGTGAAATAGGTAGTTATTTTAATTCATTGTATTAATTTTTAATGAAGATGGTCATTAACCACTAACTATTATTTGATGTTAGCAATTGCCTGATTTTGAAATTATAATTAATAATTTAAAGTCTTTCAAAAATGTCTATATGAAATTATTATAGAATTGTTATTATGGTAGAAGGGTTTTCATGAGTGATTGTAGGAGAACATGAAGGGGGGAAGCATTGCTAAATGAGGTTATTAGAATGGGATGCTTTCTTAGTTTAGTCATCAGGATATGTAGGTATGACCTTAATTTTCTTTGGTAAGGACCCAATGACTTGAACACATGATACATTTGTGAGACCCGCATGAGCTATTAAGAAAATAATTTAAGAAAACATAAAATAATCTAATTGAAAAATAAAATGTACCTCAAGGTATTTTAATTGATATTTCATCAATCTATATATATATATATATATATATATATATATATATATATATGACATGACACCATTATATTATAATAACTTAATAAAATGATGCCACCCCATTGATATATTTACATGAACGTATGTAAATATATATTATAAAAATTAATCAAATTATAATTTTTCCAACTCTTTCTTCCAACCTTTTATTTTTTCCTTTGTTTTCAATTGATTTAACACTTGACAAATTGAATTGAAAATTAATATTTTATGTTACAAAAGCCAAGAATTCCCAATCACTCCCCATATATAGAAACTATGAGAGAGATGGATACCATATTCGATATACCCAATTTTCTTCTACTGCCATATTTTCAAAAATCTCATTGCCTCCATAACACCCAACTTCCTATCTACAGTGATTTACATCTTTACCGATAATTACTTTTTCCTTCGACAGACTAATTTCTTAAATTCTGTTTGTTTCAATTTTCTATATTATCAATTATAAAGACATATTCAAGAAATATATTTTCTACTCTTTTTCATGCAAGTATTCTGGCTAAGAATCAGAGATTATATGCATTGAAGTGACATCTCAAGAAACAAGAAGGAATTGATCAATTTGAAAGTTCTTTAAACAATACCAAATTCTTATTAACTCATGAGTTACCATTTCAATGTTTTTAATACAATTTCTATTGTAGTCAACTAGGCACATGAACTTCTTTATATCTATGCTCATGTTATTAAGCTTATTGAATAATCCCTATCATTTATAATAATTTTTTCCTTAATTTCATAGTTTCCAGAATCATCATAAAAAAAGGTTGAATAGTATCTCTTAAAGAAGAGTTTCTAAGTGTAATAAGAACCTAGATGAATGATACTAATCTCAATAACATGTTTTATTTTTTCATAATTCATGATAAAATATATAAACAATGATCAAGAGTAGAATGCTCATAACATTCTAAACACTTACAATTCACCAATAGTGTAGTCGTGAATTGGTGAAGAGGTGCAAAGAGTATTTTACTCAAAATCTTCTAAAAACACTTGGGAATCACTAAATGTGTAGCGATGAGTGGTGAGAATAGATGGAATAAATCTGCAAGAAAGTAGAAGAGAAATAAAAAAATGGATAACTTAATGAAATATACTTAATAGCTTATGCTCATCCATGTAATGAAACCTATTGTCAAGTCGAGTGGTGGTGATCAGGTAAATGAACCCATCTAAAATATTTGGCCAAGAAATTTTAAGGCATGGTTGCCATCTAATAATCACTTGATGTTAGTGGTGCCAGTTATGCATGCATGTCCATTTCATAACTATGTAGACATTCTAAACACCAAGATGCTCAGGTAGTTGGACTAAGAATATCCCAAGCCTAACCTCAAGGTAAGGAGGGCTTTTATAATTAAATAAAATTTTGTGGGGATAAGTATGGTCCAAGGTTGGGAGGTTAAGCCTATGTCAATGCTTCTCCTCTCACCAAAGTCGAGGCTTGCACAACTAGCTAAAGACTCTTTGGGTGATTCTTGTATGTTCTTTCCTCCTTTCCTTGTTAAGAATTTACTTACTTGTATGAAGAAGCGATAGTTGATCTTAAATATAGTTATTTTTAGTTGATCATTAATCTAGTTATTTTTTAGTTGATCATAAATACAATTATTTTTAGTTGATCCTAAATACAATTATCTTGATTTAGTCATTATAACTATTTATTTTCATATGATCAATGATATGGTTATTTTAGTTGATTGTTAAAATAGTTAATATCATATAAATAAGAATTTCATTTATCTATCAGTGATTTTTCGAAGTTCTTTATTTATATTGTTCATGTTTTTGATATGATAAACCATTTACTACATGTAACATGTCATATGTTCATTTTCAGGTTGATTGAGTGTTGGATGTTATTTTGGATGAATAATTGTAATGAAAATTGTCAAATATCTTATTTAGGTCCCATACTATTCATTGTAAATTGGGGAAACCTCAAGGCCAACATAATTAGTTGTTTTAGGAACTGGTGGTCCACCTAATAATAGGTATGTGATAATCATGCCCAAGGCCTTACCTAGGAATAGTTTATTCAATCTAAGGGTTACTTCTCCCAACATGAGGTGCATTTAATTTTTCAACCTAGGAATGTATACTTGAAATGGTCAACATGATATGTGCACTAGGTTTCTTAAGGCATCATTATGCTTATGCTGCAAAAAAGTAAAATGCATACAAAGAAACTACACTAGTGTTCCAAGTAACACATTTAAATCTTTACTAAAATGAATGCTATAAATACAACCATATAATAACTTATATTTCAACTCAAACCATCCATTATAACTACTCTTGTAGATGCTATAGGAACATTCACAAAGAATGATGCTGTAGAAAGAAACTTATAACTTCAACCTAAAATAATGGAAATGTTGGAAGTAAATCTGCACTACTATAATTAATCCACCTCCCAAGTGCCCCCCCTTGGTTAGCTTCTTCTAATCTACTAACATATAATTTGAACCAAGAATCACTTCATTATATTTCAAAACTCTTTACATAAGAACAATACATAAAACTACAAAACAACTTACTACAAGAGTCAACAATGTTTTTCCATAAACTTTTCTCTACTACTAAAACTATTGATCCAATCCCTATAAATAGTGGATTGACACTTATTCTAAAATATGAAACAGAAAAAACTAATTAAAAATCTATCAGAGAAGAAGAAGCAAATATAATGGCTCATGGTATAAGCAATAAAGTTTGGGTAACCAATTCAACACAATAGTAAATACCGAGGAAATACAACAATACTTCATCCCTATATTTTTGGAATAATAGCTCCTATTTGTAGCAGCTATCTCTCCTCATACCATTATAATTCTTCCACCACGACTAGACCTTAACACTCCTCCTTGAATACTTTTGACCATTCTCTAGCTTCTTCCCTAACAAGTTAGTTGTGATGTAGAAATATTTACACAAATAAACATAATCAAATTAAATCCAAATATTAGTACACACATTTTGATGGTTATATGAAATACTACATTATATGTATAATATTGGCAAAATATGACATAACTATCTACCCATGGGTTAATGGTTCTATCTAGACTTTATCATAAGTTCAGCTAGTTGCAAGTTCATAAATGTCTTGGCAGTCTTTAAAATAGAGTATTAAAATTGACATAGGATACAGGCAATAGTTGGCCTCATCATTTTCCCCCTGGTAAGTTTAATGTTTTTTCTCAAGCATTGCATCTTCTAGCCATTGATCCAAAGTCGCCAACCTCAATCCTCCCTCACTCGTTACTCCTAGAGGTGTAGTAGATGTTGGAAGATTGGTTGGAAGCATGAATATTGATGATATTCCTATGGGAGAGTACTAATATGATGATATGTTACATTTGTGACTAAGTTTACCATTGATGTTAACATAGCAATGTTTTTTGGTATCTGATAGAAGAATAGTGGAAAGATCGAGTTGGTATAGATGGCTAATTGAGAATTATAACCACCCAAGGTTATGGGAGATACTTCTAAGTATTTGGTATATCTAGCTAATGTTAGAAGAAGAAAGGATAATTCTAAAAGAAGTTATGTAAGTTTTGGTGATGTCTATTATAAGATAGAGGTTATAGAAGCATGTTTTGGTAACCTTGTTATATCTCTTTGCAATTTTGATATCTTAAGGATTGACGTTGAGGACATGGAGAAGACATGTTGAGAATAACATGGCTAAGCTCTCTCTTCATAATATTGTGTGTATGGAAAGTTATTCAAGTTGCAAGGTGGAAGATTAATGTTATCACTAAGTGTAACATGTTCTTAATGTGGTCCTATAATAATTAATTAAGAATTTCTAATAGCTAACTCAATGAATTGTTTTGAGGACTTGGTATAAAGAAAGGACATTTTCCTTTATCATTAAATAATATGATATCATTTTATGATCGATGATAAGCAGTAGAGAGTGCAGAATGCAAAGTTGACCAAAGCAATGCAAAATTGAAGGAAACTTCATTGTTGAGGTTCTACTGAGTGATCCAAGATTTGGTATTTAGATCTGAGGTTTGTGACCTAGTCTACAAGGTTTGACAGTGATTGGTCAAGTTGACAAGATAGTGGAAAGGATAGAGGAAAGAAGAAGACAATAGTAAATTACTTTTTTGAGTAGTAAGCTCTTCCTGTAGTTGAAATTGCATGTTTGGTTTGTGGGGTCTTCTTGCATACATTATTCCACAACTCCTAATAGGGTTGGAATCTCCTAATAGGGATTCAAAGTCTCCTAATAGGGACTCATTGTACTAGATGTTGTAACAGACTCTTAATAGGGTCCATCCTCTAATAAGGAGTATTTATATTAGTACATCATTTTTGTTGACATATTACTCAAGTTTGTTATTAGTGATACACACTTATTTAGATTATATATAGCTACCAATCTCATTTTTTAGTTCTCAAATTTTTCCATGTAATTCAATTATTACTAAGTTCTACAGTTGCTACCAAGTCCTTTGGAAAAATTCCAGTGGTTACTAAGAAGATTCAATTAGTATAAAGTCTAGTAGTTTAAACCATGAATTTAAGTGTATGCTGAGTTTATTAGTGGTTACAAAGAATTCTAATACTCACCAAGTTTACATTTCATGTGATGCAAACCCAGTGTTAACTGAGCTACTTTATGCTAACCAAGTGATTCAGTGTTTGTTAAGTTACACAATATCTACTAAGTCACCAGTGTAGACTAAGTTCAAGACTACTTAAAAGTGATTAGTATGGACTGAGCTTCTACATCTATCGAGTGTGTGATGATGTTGAGTATTGATAGTGGACGTTTAGTATCAAAACCTCATTGAGTCAGTCTTTAGAACTTGAGTGTCTTCATGTGGATTGACTTTGTACTATTTGTGTTAACTTGTGTCATGGCTGATATTGTAATTATGTAATTTGGATTGGTATAGATATGTAATTCATTATACCATATCAATGTAATGTGAATATGTATGTGAAAGTTCAAGTTATGAAATCAACAAAAAAAGGGTGAATTGTAAAGGCTATAACAAAATAAGGAGCAACAAAGGCATATCTATCACAGAAAGGTGATTAGTACAAAAAAGATTCTATTTCAATAAATCTAGTTGCAAATCAAAGATCTACTACTGCTTCATTCTAATAGGTGAACTAGCCAAAATGCTTTAACAAGGTAGACCTAATAGTCTTTCATAAATCTCTTTACCAAGTGCATACTTCATTATATGTTTGTAAATCCTCTTACAAGGTGGACCTAGAAGTCCTAATTGCTCCTAATAGAGTAGATTATTAGAAGTGATCAATATAAGCCATAATAGGCCAACTTTATGTTGCAGTACTAAAGTTTGTGGGTATCATCCCTACCCTAGTTTTAATTTCTACTTGGAGGGTTTTGGGTTCATGAAATCTATGTGAAAATGTTATGGATGCTCTCATGTTTTCAGTTTCTCATGCATGTAATTATATTAGATGTGATTAATTAAGAGCTAATTAGATTATTGGATTAAAAATTGAAATTGTTATAGTTTTAGAAGTTACTGATTCACCCCTTCACTCTTAGTAACTTAACATAGTCTTGAATATTTCTAACAATTGGTATCAGAGCATTGTGGTTCTTACTAGAAAAGTTTAACAGCTTGAGAAAAAATCAAGCATATGGAGATATTTAGACTTGAAAAAGGCATTGAAAATGAAAAGTTGGATCTAGAAATGACCATTGACCAACTCAAGAAAGATAAGGAGCAACATTTCCAATCCCTAAAAAGAAGAAAGGAAGTTGCAAATCAAAGGAATCATCATCTCTATGTCGAGGAAAGAATTGAAGACATTCACAAAATAGATGAAGCAAATGATGCAGTTAAGGAACTCCTAGAGAAGAATGGTTCACTAGAAGAAGTGAGGAAACTAAGAAGAGAACAACATATTCAATTAGTAAGGTTATGTGAAGTCTTGGAATAGAGAAACAAGATAAAAGAAGAGATAGATGGAAGGAACAATGAAATCTAGAACCAATCCCTTTAGAAAGTAGACCTTATTGATCAACTCTCCAATGCAAATGAGGAAATCATGAGCCTAAGCTTTGAAAATGAAAGAATGAGGAATGATCTAAATTCTGAAAGGAAAATCAATGAAAGAATGAAAAATGATTTGAAATCTAAAATAAAAATCAATGAAAGATTGAGGAATCATCCAAACTCTAAGAAGTAAATCAATGAGAGAGTGATGAAATCTCAAGCAGACATGAATCAATTGAATGAATAAAATCTCTATAGGCAAAAAGGAAAAGTAGGAATTGGATACAAAGAAAAGTGTGAATCCTCCAAACAAGGTGCTCAAAAGAATCAAAGATGTACATGCAATCACTAAGATAAGATAGGTCATACATCAAACAAATGTTGGAGCAATAGAAAAGAAAAATTAAATGGAAAATGCTACAATTGCAATCAACATGGTTATAGGGCTAATGAATGTAAGCAGAAACCAAGATTTGAAGGCAATTTTCATAAATGTAAGAAACATAGACACACAACATTAGAATGCAAAACCAAGACATTGAATTCTGCAAAGAAAATTGTGAAAGAAATATTTGGTATGGACTCCAATACCTAGTGTAGATTTCATTATTGTGGAGAATTTGGACACATTGGTATGAATTATGTTAAACATTATATGAGGAAAAAAGATACTACCAAAAGATTTTTCATTTGTATAGAACTTGGTCACCTTTCCACAAACTATATGAATATTGGTAGAATTGAAGATGAAAAGAAAGCAAAGGCTAATATCATTCGAAAGAAAATGAGATAGCAATGGATTCCTAAGTCTATTGAGGATATTGGTCTAAGAAATGATGGTCAAGTCACTCAAGAATTAGGTGACTCTACCATTTCTAATTAAGTTCTCAAGGAAGAACTGGAACTAAGCTATCAAAGAAGACATCTGAATAAGTTCCAATTGAAAAGTGACAAAGATCCAAATCTGTATATGAGATACAAGGGGATCACTAAGAAAAATTAGTATTAGTTACTACCAAGTTACCTTCTCTATTGAGTAAGGTCAAGTCATATACTCTATTGAGAAATATCAGGAGTAACAAAGACACCTATGGTTACCAAATCATAAAGATGTCACTGAGTATTCAATGCCATGTAGTCGATGATAATCTATCCACATATCTACTTTTGTAGTGAGCATTAATGGAAAAAAAATATCGAAAGGAATGAAATAAAATTCATTTCTTACTGTGAATTTTCAAGTGCTATTAAAAAGAGTGATTTTCAATGTGATTAAAGCAACTTGCGTGAATTTATAGCAAAAGTTTTTCAAAGTTCCTGCAATCTACTAAGAAAAAATGGCATCTAGTATTAGCAAGGTTAAGCGAGTATCTGACATGTTGGTTTGTGGAGTTGAATGGAAGGCACCAAATTTCAAGCTCACTCATGTGGTTTCTGAAACCCTAGATCCAAGCAGAGCTCAAACCAAAATTCCTCCTAAGGTACTTCTTGTCAATGATATTTGTATTCATTTCAAATGTGCTAATCAAGAAATTGGTACACTAGAAATGAATGATGCCCCATGTCAGCTATGTGTAAATGGAGCCTCAAAACTTGAGCATCAACATCTAGAAACTAAAGGGTTGACACATATCCCCCATATGCCCTGAGAATTTCAAATCAAATAGATTAGGTTTATCATCAGCCAAGTGCATAATGGGCAGCTATGGTTAGAACAACCAATTTTGATAACAAAGAAGATGATTCATCAAATTACTGGCCTCCCTATCCTAGCCAAAGCCAAAATGACAAAAACCCTAGCTAAGTGGGATGGTAGAGGAATGAAAATTAGTAGTGTTACTGATGCATAATTAAAATTTGGAAATCATGTTATTGCACACAAGATATATCGTTCAAGATAACTAAATTGTGTGTCATGTGAAGCTGTGGATTTGGTATACAAGGTGGTTAAGAACAACCTTGAGATAGTTCAACAAAAGCATGGAAAGCATAGGAACATCAAAGAACAACTCATGCAAGTTTGGTTCATTGTTAACCTACCTATTCTTTTATGTACAAAAGTTCTTCCCTTGTAAAGGCACTATAGTTTGGAGAAAAGATGTGCCTATCCTTTATCAAATAAATGAGTATATTTCCAAGATTGGTGAGAACTATAGCAGCATAATGGAAAACTACTTTGATGCATTCAAGGAGAAAATGAACAATAGGTTTAGGATTCTAAAGAAGTTAGTTAAAGACTATAAGGATGATGTATGCTTCATGGTGGATAGTGACAAGGTGTATATCTAAGACATTTAGCCTAGAATTGCATGGGTGAAACCTCTTGGATATGAGGTAAATATTGATGAAACAAAAGACATCATTGAAGCTCTGGTCAATGAACTAGTTGGTCCCAAGGCCTCTTACTTTGGAACATATGATGAAGAAAAGGCAAGAATTAAACTTGAAATAAAGCTCCCTCAAGTGGTCAAAAGAGGAAAGTGAAGGATAGAAAAGCTAAAATCAAGTGCAGCTCTCTTGTTAACTAAGGGAAAAGGTGAGGATGTGGAGGAAGAAAAGGATGAGGAAGAATCTAAGAAAGAAGATCCTTTGAAGAAGAAGGGAAAGGTGATCATTGCCAAGCCACCAAGGCCATCCACTACAATCTTCACAAGGAGGTCACAAAAGAAAACTAATAAGGAGGTGACATTATATTCAAAAGACCCCCACCCTCCTTCCAAGATATGTTGAAGGAATTAAAAGATGGAGCCAATATAACAAACTTCAAGACATTGAAATATGAGATTATGATTGAGGTTGAATAGAAACAAATAGAATATTTGGTCATGGACAAAATGGGACAATAGATGTACTCCCTTGATCAGCTAGCTTCTTAGATTCCTAGTGTCTTATTGATCAAAATCAAGCCAAGGTGGGAGCATGCCAAACAAATAGCCAAAGACATATGTGCACAAACCTTGAGGTAGCTATTATTGAGCATATTATGTGCAGAGGTAAAAGAGTCACCAAAGAAAAATTAAGATAAGATGACTCTCAAATTCAATACTTGTTTGATTTTAATGAAAGATATTGAGTATGTTGTGAAGAATACAACAAACACTTGGAAAAATGTCTATCATCTTTACAAACCAAGTGAATTTCTAGTTGAAGTAAAGGATGATGATGATTATGATGATGAAAAAGATTAGGATGAAGAGGATGATGAAGGATCAACTCATTTTGTTACAATTGATTCTGAAGAATAGAAGGAGCAAGAGGCTACTGAGGAAGAAAATCAAGATGATGAGGAGACTAACCCAGTCAAAATAGCTGCAATAGTCATTACATCTCTTCCTCACTCCCCAATAAAATCATTGACCACATCAAGTATAGAGACAACTTTATCAAGTTTTATTGTGACTACTAGTTATACATGAAATGTCCAATCACTCTTTGCACCTACTTAGCTTAGAACATCATTGATAGAAGTAACTTCTACTTCATTTACCAAATTGTAGACTCCTCCTTCATTAAGCAAGTAGGCATCATCAACTACAGATACATTGGATACTTTAGTTTTGAGTACATCAGTGGTAAGCACACCAGCTTTGACTACTTTAGTTTTGGATACTACTATTTTGGCTTCATCAATTTTGGATTCATCAAGTATTTCTATAAGTATTCCCTCAGTTAGTAAAATATTAGTTTTTATTGCAAGCCCGAGTACATTTACTATTATTTCCATTCCAGATACAAAGGCAATAAGTGCAAGAATAGTTGAGCCTAAGGTTCAATTGAGCACAAATTTTTTGGGGAAAGGAAAGGAGATAGAGGAAGACATTGATTTAGATGAGGAAATAGTAATCCCAAATTGGGATATTTACAAGCTTACTCTAGACCAAATGTAGACATTTGGTGAACTCCTCTAGAAAAAGGCTAAATAGAAAAGACTAAGAGAGGAGAGAGATAAAGAGTATAAAATAGTTGAGGATGCTGAGAAAAAATTGATAGAGGCAATAGGAATTGAGATTGATTCTTCTCAACTTATTTTGTATTAGCTAGTAGAAGTAGTCCAAAAATTCAATGAGGACACTAAAGGACAAGATAAGCTAGTGGAAAAGGATAAAAATAAATTTAATAATAAAGTGTTGGAGCACATTGCTCAACAAATAGCCATTCATCAAGTAGAGCTTTATACAATTTTGGTCAATCTTGAAGTGTCCTATTCAAATGTGTCATCACTTTTTGGGAAACTATGTGATGTCTCTGAGTTTACAAAGGAAATAAAGGAAAAATTGTCCAAAATAGAAATAAATCTAAAGGATAGTACTTAGAAGTTACAACTTGACCCTAGTTCAAGCTCTACACATTTCAAGAAAATCAGATTTTTGTTAGACATGCAAGCTGAATTGCTAAGAGAAGAAGCAACATTCAGATCAACATTGATTGACATACAAAATATGATCCTTCCAAAAATGGATACAATGCAGAAACATATTGTATATTCAAAATCTCTGATCCGTGATAATAACTTCTCTATTGTGGATCATATGATTGAACTATCAACATAGGTACAAATTGGACTTTGTACATGCAAGGTCCTGGAAGAAAGTTGGGATAAAACCTTGGCAATCATTCTTAAGGAACATTTTAAATTCTTATCCCATTTTGGTGTTTCTATGTAAATAAGTTAGAATAAATCTTTGGCATTACTATCAAAAATGGGGAGAGCCACATAGTATGAGGAGAAAGATAAAATATAGTATGGGGGAGAAATATGCTATGGGGGAGAACTTGTAACAAGTGTGAAATGATCAATAAGACATGTTGTATATAGAAAAAGATGTATAATATACTAAATATACCTTACAAAATCAATTTTGAAAAATTTAAAAAATATAGTATACTCTACCAAGCCAGTATCACATTGTGATGGAAGGTATTCAGTTTTGGCTAATAGATGTTTTTTTCACTAATGCAAAGGGGGAGATTTTTGACATGTCAATCAAGTTTGTTATTAGTGACACACACGTATTCATATTATATATAGCTAGTAAGCTCATTGTTTAGTTTTTAGTTTTTTTTCATGTAATTCAATTGTTATTGAGTTCTATAGTTGCTACCAATTCCTTTGGACAAATCCTAGTGGTTTCCAAGAAGATTCAGTCAATATAAAGTCTAGCAGTTTAAGCTATGCATTTTAGTGTGTGCTAAGTTTATTAGTTGTTATTGAGCATTGCAATACTTACCAAGTTTGTAGTTCATGTGATGCAAAGCTAGTGTTAACCGAGCTACTCTATGCTAACCAAGTGATTTAGTGTTTTCTGAGTTGCACAATATCTACCAAGTCACTAGTGCAAACTGAGTTTAAGACTACTTGAAAGTGATCAATATGGACTGAGCTTCTATGTCTACTAAGTGAATGATGATGTCAAGCATTGATAGTGAATGCCAAGTATCAGAACCTCACTAATTCAGTCTTCAAAACTTGAGTGTCTTCATGTGGCCCAACTTTGTAATATTTTTTTTATAACTTGTGTCATGGCCAACTTTGTAATTATGTAATTTTGATTAGTATATATATATAATGCATTATACCATATCGATGTAATTTGAATGTATATGCCAAAGTTCAAATTATGAATGTAGCAGAAAAAGAGTGAATTGTAAAGGCCATAACTACATAAGGTGCAATAGAGGCATATCTATCACAGAAAGGTGATTAGTACACAAAGGATTCTCTTTTAGCAAATCCAATTTCAAAGAAGAGATCTACTAGTACTTCATCCTAATAGGTGAACCAGCCAAAATCCTTTAACAAGGTAGACCTAATAGTCTTTCATAAATCTCTTTACCAAGTGCATACTTCATTGCATGTTTGTAAACCCTCTCACAAGGTGGACCTAGTAGTCCTAATTGCTCCTAATAAGGTAGATTATAAGAAGTGTTCAATGTAAACCTTAATAGGCCAACTTTATGCTATAGTACTAATTTTTGTCGGTATCATCCCCACCCTAGTTTTACTTTCTATTTGGAAGGTTATTGTGTCACCAAATCTTTTTGTCAAAATATTATGGATGCTTCAATGTTTTCAGTTTCTCATGCATATAAGTAGATTAGATGTGATTAATTAAGTGCTAATTGTATTATTGGATTAAGAATTGAAATTGTTAAAGTTTTAGAAGTTACTGATTTACCCCTCCCCTTTGAATAACTTAGCATAGTCTTCAATATTTCCAATACATTTTTTGGGCATCATTCCAACTAGGGTTTTCCCTCTGATCAAGGGTTTCACTAGTCAAGACATCTATTGTAATTATCTATGTACATCTTTATATGGTTACTGTTTACTTTAGTTAAGTGGTTAAGTTTGTTTAAAGAAGATAAATATTTTAATTGTTGAATAACTGATTTCACCCCCACCTCTTCTTAGTTATCTTGGTGGACTATTGTTTCTAATAGTAGAATCTTCTTTGTCTTTCCTAGACTTCCCTTCTATAATTATCATACAACCTATCAAGTCATTCAAAATTGATGTCATACAAGAGCCAAAGGAGCATAGATGGTTGCATTGTTTATGGACACCAAAGTTCTATTCTAGTTTTCCTTCCTAGTTGTATGTATTTTGGTGCTCAGTGAAGGGATACCTCTAGGTTGATAGATTTGTATGGCTCTAATCTTCTAACTCCCTCATGTAGTCTACCCCATCTACTTTTGATACCATCCATGACTTGTTGAAAGAAAAATTAAGGCATGTTGTCATACTCTGCATACACTTTTGTTCTAGCCTCAATGCTTTATTTTCTTATTTCCTTGTGAACATCTCCATAGGTCAGCCTAAACCAATCCCTAAGGATTTCTTCTAGTTTATTTCTCTCTCCTCATCTTTTTAATTGTTTAATTGTCTATCATATTTGGCCTCATTGTGCATCCAAGACATTAAGGCCCTAAGGTTTATATTCCCTATGTAAAGTAAAGGGTTCCATTGAGTTTCTATAGGGATAATGAAATGATGCACCTATAATTCATAGAGTAAATTTTTCTGCCATGATGGAAGAGCTTGGTACAAACTATAGAATTCCTAGGCTAACATAAATTTTGTATGTATATCTTTGAGGGTCATCACCAACTAGAATAAAAGGAATTGTTCTTTTCAACAGATGGCATAGATCTTAGGTAGCTGCCTACAAGTAATTATTTGGTCAACCAATTGAAGGGCATGATCCATCTTTTTCTTCTATCTCACCAACTACTCTTTTAAGTTTGAAATTTCTCCACCTTGGTCTATTATTACCTTTTTCATTTCCTTTTTCTCTTCTTCCTATAGGTTTGTTGTTAACACATGTTTATTATATGACTAAAAAAGAAGCATTTATATGGTAACTAGGCGACTGTCCTCTTCCTAGTTATTTTTCTTCCATTGTTCCCTCCATGACCATTCCAAGAAACCTTTAAAAAGTGTTTTCTTATATGGAACTAGGGAAATTTTTGAATGAGCTAACTAGTGTGCTATTGGGAATTTTTCTTCTTTATGGCCTGGGGTATCTTGTTGGCTTGTCAGGAAATTATTTTGTCTTTCATTCATCTCAACCTTACTTTTCTCATGAGGTTTTTGAGGAATGTCTAGAATTTGAGGTTAATTGGGGGAATCATCTGGGACAACATGTACTGAAGATTGTTCATTAGATTATTTGGGTGGAGTGGACTGGGTTCCTATAGACACTTTTACCCTCTCATTCTAGGGTTTCTTTGCATAGGGTTTCTTCAAGTGCCACAACCTTTTTCATGCTAACTCTTTCTAATGTCTCTATTGCATGAGTAGCTACTATAGGAATCAACTTTGTTTTGTTTTGTTTTAAGACTGTAGGGCTTCATTTTTCTACTACTGAAACTAAAGTTTATTTTTGTAACTTCTATTTTCTATTTTGGGAAAAGTAGGTACATTTCTCATTTGAGTGAGTGAAGGCACATTTTCTTGCACATTTTCAATTTTTGCACATTGGGTGCTTTGCTCAGTAGTTGTGTCAATGGGGACTGCATTATCTTCATTGGGATTTTTATTAGGGGCATTATGAGGTTGTAGGGTTTTATGATGGACAAATTCTACCCATCACATAGGAGAGACATCCTTGAGAGATCTTTCTACAAGAAATTTGATTAGGACATGGTGAACAATAGAATTTTCCTTCCCTTTTTGGGTTTCCTCAACACTAATGCATAACATATTGTACAAGAAATTGGGGACATTTACTAGAAAGTTATGCCTTATATAACTGAGTAACTTAAAATAATGTGCATGTAAATTAAAAAATTTCATTCACATGTAAAATATCTGATAATATACATGGCCAAATCATTGTATGGTGATAAAAGAGACATTCTTTTGTATCCCTACTTAGTAATATCCAATGGAGGGTCAATTAGAATGAAAAACTGGGCCCTTGTTAATCTAGCATCATGCACATTGGGGTAGTGTTCTCCTATGAGGCCTTGCCCCAACCCACCATAGCATCATGATACATTATTATTTTGATACTCATGACTTGATATGTCGAGACACTATCAGATACACTAAACATATTATATTATTTCATATTGTGTGATGTTTTACTTTTAGATGTTTGACTTTGTCATTTAATGCTTTATGAACATGTATACTAATGAAGTACGTGAATGTAGAATTAACAATTTGTTTATGCAACTTTAATGTTTGAGAATTTGAGTAGAATGAGCTAAACAACTGATTATTTGAAAGATGGATGTTTTAATTCATGTGATTTCCCTAATATGTTATATACATATGTACATGTGATTTTCTTGAGCTACTAATGTGTGCAATGAGTGTGCAAGATATTTTAGTAGAGAAACCTAATGGAGAAATGAAACTAAACCCTATGTACCATTTATGGAAGCCCTATTGTTCATATTTTATTTGTACCGTGAGATGTATGAATATATCATTCTGTAATTAGTAAATGTTAATGTTTCGTAATAGTGTTTTTATAGTGTCACTTGACACTCTTGAATTTTTTATATGGATTCTAGTATGGTAGTTAGGGTTAACCATGTAACCTAAAGATCTAAGTTAGACTAAATTAGTGACCTCTTTGCTAGTTAGGTTTTAATCAAGATTAATTACCCCTAATCTGGATTAGTGTTTTGTCCGCATTTTGAAGGTTGTTAGATAGTCTTAAAATTTCCTAGCTTTTGTTAGGTCCCTAATTAATCCTAAAGGCCTAAAAATATGAAATCTAAGTACCCAAGGGGTATGGTTATGGGTTGGGGGCATTTTCCACCCCACTAGCCCCTTTTGTTGACTTGTATGGTCACTCAAAAACTCAATTTTTTTTTTATTGCGAAAATTGATAGTTTTCATCATGAGTTGGATGACCTTAACTCCACCTTGAGGTTAGCCTTAGGTCTAGTTGTGTTAGAAGCCTCTAGAAATTTTGGGCAAGTGGGGGAGTTATTTCTTATAGAGGTGGTTGAGTTTAGGATCTTATTTAGAGGCAATTTTGAGAGGATTTGGGGTGTTCACCCAACCTCTAGTTTTAGAGTGTATTTGAGAATTGAAGGAGAAGGACAGGAAAGTAAGCTCATCTCAAACTTTTTCAATTTTTCATAACCAAAATTTTGAAGGTAGGAATACTTCACCTCATTTTTTTCATATTGTGCGGCTTCATATTTTAGTTATATTATTTATGTATGTTTGTGTGTGTGTTAAGTATGTTGGGAGGGATTGAAACAGGTTTTCTTAAATATTTTTGTTTATGTTTTTCTTTGAATTTCAAAGGGATTTTTGTATGGGTGTATTGGCATTACTCACCCTTGAATAGGATAGAAGTGGCCATGTACAGGGGAAGGTCTTTAGTTGGACTTCAATAGTGTAGAGTCTCTTCTCAGGATGAGAAGAGGGAGAGAGGGTAGGGTGTTATGGGCCCCTACTCATCAGCACAAACCACGTATGATATTTGGAATGTAATAATGAAGAATTAAAGTTCTTGAGTTATAGCCCCAAAATGACACCTATTTTGGTGTTGTATCCAATGCCTTCTATTAGAAAAATCCACCTTCTCCCTAGTTTGGTTCAATGTCAAACTTGTTATGAAAACTCGAGATGGGAGTGAATGTCTAATTTTGTCTTCATGTTATGTTTGGTTATCTCCCACTTAGTTTTCGTTCTCTCCACAATCACCGTGATGGTTTGCAGAGTTCAAAATTGATCCCTTGTTAAGGGCCAAAAATAAAATTCAACTTGTTATTGAAATTCAATTATGTTGAGGAGATTTCTCCTCGGGATTGAAATCCTATGTAAAAATGCATCTAAACTTATTGTTGAAGTGACAATGATGTCAGGTTTTCTTCTTAGTTCTTTCTCGATAGAGCCTTTGAATCAGATGGTTAATAAAATAATGATTAAGTAATATCCTTTCTTATGAGATTTTTCATATTTTTCAGTTATATGTATGTGCATCAAAAAAGAGATAAAATGATGTTTACTCTTTCGATGGTAATCTTATGTTTAATTTTACTTATATATAATTTTGCATCTTAAATTCAAAATATGATAAAGAAGATTCATTGGTTGAATTGCATCTCATTTAGTTACTTTCGAGAATATTAGGAAGTTAAATGTGTTCAATTCAAATATTCATATGTTACAATTAATCCTACAATAAACTTAGAAAACAATATAGGACACAAAAAAAATTTATTTCCCTTTGGTAAATTTGCATAACTTAAAAATTCGTTACTTAGACAAAAAAGCTTTAAAAAAAAAAAAGTGTTTCCTAGAGCAAAAAGCCCTCTAGGTTTTGCATGAGCAAATGTTTTAATCTTTTGGATGCAATAGAGAATATTCCCTCTTTGATTCTCTTTTAAAATCATTTCTGTAATTCTATTAAATCATAAAAATAAAAATCTCACCTAATAAACTTTTAATACTAATGCCCTTACCCCCACCCCGCCCCCCCTCTCACCGCCAAGTCCTTGCCTACCCCTTGCATACTCCTAGGCACTAGTTTGGAGTAACTGGGAGTTTACAGCAAAAAAGGAATCATAACATTAGTCAATGCTTTTAGTGCTAGTTGCACCTTGCCACCAATCCCTTCATTTGACAAGGGGTCATTAATATTTCTTTCCCTTGCCATGCAAAATTGATTGTCAGCATAAATGTGATTGACTTGGGACACATGTGCCCATTTCATTTCACTCATGGCACTTTCCTTGCAAATGGATATCAGGGTGGGCAACAAGTTTAAAAGGCATGTCATAACAAATAAAACTTTATTTAATTATTCCTTTGAAACTCCCCACCTTTCTCCTTTCTTAGCACCTTGCTTGAGGAGTGTTTTCTCACACGTAGGAGGGGATAGACCTGCAAAATTGCAGGTTGGGTCAACACCGGGGGTCTTGGGGATCGCCCAAGATTTCATTGGGTTGTGGGGAGCAAGGTGGCCAAGTGGTCTTAGGAGGTTAGTTTCTTTAGTTAAGATTAGTAGGATTGTATAGGTATTAGTTTAGTTAAAAATTTTATGTTTTATTTTATTTTAATTTATATTCTTTTAAATATTAGCTTATTAGAATTTATTTTATGTTAATTATTATGTTTTTTTTTAAATTATCGTGGATGATAATATTAAAGTTTGTTTTAAATATAGTTAGTAATATTTTTTTATACATTTTAATAAATGTTGGTTTGTAATAAATATTAGATTCATAATTAATGTTAGTAAAAGTTTGATTTATGTAAATTTAGTGTTTATTAGATAAATAAAGTTAATTACTATGTTTTGAATATAAATTAGCTAAGTATAATGTAGTTTAGATTTTAGTTAATTTAATTTTTTCTATATTATTATTATTATTATTATTATAGAATAAATCATAAATTTAAATGTATTTAGTTTTAGAATTGAGTTGATTTATAGTTTAGATAATTATATTCATGTTATAAAAGTAATTAGTTCTTTGATGCCTATGCTATGAAATAATTGGACTTATACTTCTCTTAAGTGATATTTGAATAATTACAATATATTGTTCATTAATACTTTGCATATTAATGTTTAGACCTTTAAATTAATTACTTTAAATTTTAATAATCAATTTGTCAATGAATTTTCAATTTAACAACCTATTCCTACACATTGATTTTAAACCTAAATGGAGAGTCAAGTTATTGATAGGGGAAATTGTTCCATCTTATAGTGAACCTATACTTTCACTTGTGAAACAGACATTTTAAACTTAGTGGAATTAACTTTTAAAAAAAATAAAGAATTGTGTCTGTTTTTTCCCTGAATTTTGGGCACGACATCTCCTGCTACTAGTAGCCCAATTACTTCTACTATTCATTCCTCTATGGAAACAACTATCAATCCCCATACTGTTGCTTTACCTTCCTCAAATATATGTATAAATTTAGTACCTACTTCTTCATCAAACTTTATTAGTTTCGAGAAATATCCTAGCTAGCCACATGCATTAAATATTCTTGCTAATTATACACCAGAAAATAAAAGACTATATTCTACTGGTTTACGTCACTGCAACTGACCTCCCATTTGTGCTTACTAATCTCAATATCTGCTCTATTTGCAACAATAACCTTCTTCCCTTCTATGAATTTCAAACTCTCTTTTTTCACATTCTTTTATGTGAATTTCCATTATGAACAATAATAATGTGGTTTTAATGGAAATAAATAATAGATATGTGAGAATCACTTCAAAATTTAGTTTGGGTCACATCTTAGTTTGATAATAAAGAATTATTCGGGAATAAAGGTACGATACTTGACACTTGAATACTATGGCAACTAGATTTTAATCAAACAAAGAGACTATAGATTTGAGGATCTTTAATGAATAAATAGAAATGTCATTAGGAATTAGTAACCTTCCTTGCCCCCTACAAACATAGACAAGCTTCCTCAGTTATCATACTTGGCATGAGGTACAAAACTAGCATAATGTCACAACATTAAATTTAATGTAGCAATAGATATAACCAACTAAAAATATGTGTTAAAAATGAATAAAATTTATAAAGCTTATACCTAGCAATTTGATCACTGCACATGTTAGATAGGGGTGGCAAGAGTCAAAGAATGGCAATGACAACATATGTCATTAAACTCACCATATTATTAAAAGCATAGGAAAATGATGACATGGAAAATGGGTGGGTGGTAGAGAAAGAAATGAGATGAGTTGAAAAAGAAGAATTTAGAAAGTGAATGGAGAATTGAACTTTATGGAAACATAAAGTTTTCATTATGGTTATTCTCAAAGGAATTCTTGTTGAAGAGTTGTAGGCAAAAGGTTGACATCATCTGCTGGAGGAAGTGTTACTTGTTATGTGTTTAAAGCTACTTGTTGAAATTACTATATTAATTCATCTTTTGTTTGGGGTTGTTTATACAACTTTAGCCAATGTTTATTGACTAATAACTTGAAGTCTACTAGATCAATTATGGTTAACTGGACGACTCCATTTGCAAATACATTGCCATGTCCTTAATATTGGTGTATATAGGGTTATGAATAATCAACTTGTGGCTATCTTAATCCTTAATTAAGTCATGTTATCATTATTATATTATTATTTAAGTAGGTAGGTTAGTCTAGGTGTTATTTAGGGTTTTGGCTATTCAACCTAAGCATAATTAGGTACATATAAGAGGTTGTGAGTCTTATTTCATCATCAAATTGTGAAGTCTGTTCTCATTGAAGATATTTTGAGGTTGCCTCCTTGAAGTGGCCTATTACTCTCAGTTATTATCTAGTATTTGTATAATATTTTATATTATTTCTTCTCTTGTGCAAGTTATTTAATTACAAGTGGTATTAGAGCATGATCTTGGCACCATAGAGGCAAGATTTTTCCTCAACTTTGGGGCGATTTTGGGAAGAGCATAAATTTAAGATTTTACCAAATTTTTCAAATATTTTTAAAGGGGTTTTGAAGACCATATTAAATAATATATAGACCAAAATTTAGAAGAATTGGAGAAAATTATTGTAGAATTACTATTTCTACATAATTTATTTAGATCTTCATATCTCTCACATCCTGCCAAATTGGAGTATAACTTGTATTGGGTTTGTCAATACATAGTAAAGGAGCCTAAATTCAAAGGTTAGAGAAATTGAAAAACAAAAATAAGAAAGATATTGCAAAATTAGGAAAAATCTCTCTCAAGGTAGCAAATTTTGCTTTTTTTTTGGGATTTTTTCTAAGGATATCTTGGCCCTAGTAAGTTACAATAAAAAATAAATAAATAAATTAGAGAATTTACATTTTATTTGAGATTTATTTCAAAAACATTGGTTTCCATCATGATGATGCCTTCAACAAGAGGCAAAAAGAATGCTACCGCACCAAGGAAATCCTTTAATCAAAATTAAGAAGCAGCAAAGGATAGTAATCCTAATGAGGAATTTGGTAAGTTCAAGGAAGACGTTAAGAGGGATATGTGTGACCTACAAGGGGATATATCAGATATACGAAGCATGTTAATCACCTATATGCATGAAACAAGGAAGGATCTCTTAAGAAATCAAAATGAAACCTTCAAATTGACTAATAATGACACAAATTTTATTAATCCTATGGGATTCAAGAATTTTTTTCTAAAGGTGGATATGCACAAATTTGATGGCTAGTATCCTCTAACATGGATAAATCAAATGGATATTTTTTTGAGGTACATAAAATCTCATATAGACAAAAGGTTACAATGGCTTCCTCATATCTAGAACCATATCAATTCATTTGGTATCATTAGCATTTTACTCATAGGAGGAAAAAGGGTCTCATTGTATCATGGTCAATTTTGATAGAAGAACTCCAAGAAAAATATGTAAATAGTGTGATGGAAAACTTCTTTAGCCAACTTGCTAAGCTTCAACACATAGGATTAGTTAAGGATTATATTAAAAAATTAAAAAATCCATGTTTAAGAGTGGATATAATTATAGAGGAGAACTTGAATAATTTTTATTGGGTGGTCTCAAGGATCACATTCAACATGAGGTATGCATGTTTTGTCCGAACTCAGGAAATGAGTCTTTTATATTGGCACACAGGGTAAAGGAGAAGTTCTTGATTCATAGAAATCAAGGGGCTAATGCAAAAAAAGAAAAAGGATATTCAACATCTTCTCTTCCTCAACCTATTAGGTTGACTCCACAACAAATTGAGGAGAAAAGAGGAAAAGGGTTGTGTTTCAATTATGATAGAAAATATGGTTGAGGACATAAATATAGTGAAGAGTAATTGTTCTATATTAAAGGCTCAAGTGAGGAAGAAGAGGATGAGCCCATATCAAAGGAGGATAGGGAGTTAAGCAAGGAATCACATGATTCTCAACCAATCATTTCTTGTCATGCACTTTTAGGTTTCAGTGCACCACAAACTCTCAAGGTAGTGGGTTTCTTAAAAAACTAGAAATTCATTGTGTTGATTGGCTTAGGTAGTACTCATAATTTCATCAAAAAAATGTTGGAAACTATTCTAAATTATTTTATATATCTATCCCAAAAGTTTTAGGTTTTGATTGTCGATGGAGGCATAGTTAGTTATTCAGGGAAGTGTCATAGCATCAAATTATCCACGTGAGATTATCAACTTGATACCCTAATGTATGTGATATCTATAGGTATACTAGATATTATTTTCAGAGTATAACTACTTACTACATTGGGAATAATTGAGATGAACCTCAAGGAACTATTCGTGGGATTTCAATCAAAAGGAAATGTAGTGGAGCTAAGGGGATTAAAGGAAAATCCCCCATAGATTGTAAGCTCTCATCAAATGCAAAAACTTCTTAACAAAGGTGTGGGTGGATTTGTGGACCATGTGTATTCATTAGAAGTCTCTCAATTTAATGCTCTTATCCATCAAGATTTACAAGAAATAATTGATCATCACTCAATGATTCTTGGAGATATGCGTAAAGGACTTCCTCCTAAGAGGGATCATGACCATGCCATACAATTAGTTTTAGGGAGCCATCCACCAAACATTAGGCCTTATAGGTTCTGATACATACAAAAAAGTGAGATAGAAAAAATTGTTGAGGAAATAATAGAGGCATGAATTATCAAGCATAGCCAAAGTACTTACTCCTCACTTGTTGTGCTAGTGCATAAGAAGGATGAAACTTTTAAATCTAGGACTAGGTTTTGACTATTTTGTGTCAACACACTTAAGATGTTTACTCAGTTCATGCCAAGCTAGTGACACATGTTGAGTAACATATGTATAGATGCTGAGTAAATAGTTGATGCCGAGATACAATGTATGCCAAGCCAGATAGAACTACAATTGGTTCTGAGTGAAGATCTAGTGCTGAGCAAAGTATAGGTTCCAAGTGGAACATAATTGCTATAGGTGTCGAGTGAGAAATTTTTTCTATATGAGCCGAGCATTAGAGGTAACAAGTATTGAGTAACATAGATTGGACATAGTTGTTTGTAATTGCACAAACACCTATGTAAACCATTTTTTAAGCCGACATAGATAAATCTCAAAGGATATTAAGGATAAGAATGAATCTTTTATATTTCCAATGCAATTTGTATATGATAAATATGTTAGCAAGAAATACTAATATATTAAGAGAACAAAGCATTAACTACCATAAAAATCATAACATATATGAGAGAAAAAGTGAAACCCTCAAATGAGAATATGAGCCATAGAATGGCTGTCCCAATGAGGATGGTCACTTGATTTAGGGATGAGTCTAAGCAAAGGATTGGTATGTATGCTCAAACTTTCTCTATGATTCAATGGTGGGGATGAGTAAATGGCAAATTGGTAGCTTTGTGAGCTCTCAATTTGGCATTATAAGGGTATGGTTGATGGCTTTTGGTTCTCAAACTAGCATTACAACTTTTTCTTAAAGCTTGTGATGAAATGGCTTGGGAGGGGATTCAATTTATAGGCTAAGGGCTTGAGGGATGGAGGGTTAAGATGCAAGGAGAGATGAAAGCTTAAGGAGGGCTAGGATACACTCAAAGGGGAGCACATGGATTGTGCTTGTTTAGCACCAACCAAGGAGTGACACATGTGACAGGGTGAGTGGATGGAGGCAAGGGGATGGATGAGTCAACAAAGCAGGCTCAAGGGATAATATCTTCATAAAGACCCTTCATAATGGCTTGTAAGAGCAATGAATGGGCTTGTAAGAGTCTTTATGGCCTTGTAAGAGCATTAAAGGCTTAGTGGTTGGGATATTTTGGAGGGAGTTGAGATTGTTGACTTTTCTTGGCTTAGGAAAGTCTTAAGCTTACTTAGGGAATGTGACAAGGTTAGGGGGGGATTAGAGGTGATTTTGGATTAGATTAGGCTTGTTAGAGATATTCAAGTGGATGGCATTCAATGAGGGTGGGTGAGTTAGTGGCTAAGCTTGGTTAGTATGGGTGGATGGGGTGGATTAGGCTAAAAAAGGGGGTTTAGGATAGTTTAGGGGTTATTAGATTTGAGGGCTTTATTTATCAAATAGATTTATTTAGTAAATGAGGATTTTGGAATTAGATAGAAGAATAGGATTAATTGATAAATAATAGGTTATTTGATTTATCAATTAGGACTATAGATGATTAATTAAATTAATCAGCTAGGGGATGGCAAAGGACTAATTAAATAGGAATTTAATTAATGATGCCTTTAGAGATAACTAAATAGGATTACCAAAGCGGTGTAATCAAATTTAGGTGTCTACATTTTCCCCCTCTTTGACATAGTGTTGAGACAACACTATTTCAAAGAAGTTTGAATGTAGACGACATGAGTAAGATGTTTTAGCAACAAGGTTGCCCCAGTCTCGGATAAGAAGAGGAGAGACTAGACATAGAGATGCCCCCTCAAGAAGGCGACGGGGAGAGAAAATGAGGCTCGACGACTTCTTGAAAAATACAAATATCTGGGATGGGAGGACGAAGAGTGGCTTAAGAGAAGAGGCTAAATTAGCTCAAACTCTCACTATGGGAGAATGATCAAGGGGAAAATCTGAGTCACAAGAGAAAATAAGCTTAAGACTTTCAGGATTGGGGGGAGGATGAAGGAGCAGAGCGCTATAAAAAGGAATCTAGGATAGGGAGATGGATGAGGAGATTATAAAGCTGATGCAACAAGATTTCAAAAAGTCAAATTGGCGAAAGATGGGTTTCGAAGATCTCTAGGACTAGGATTGTGGATCTCGAAAGATGAGGCTTGGTGGATTGATTGGATTGGTGGATCCCTAAAGCTAAAAGTCAAGATTGATTCAAAGAGATACTGATGCATAAGCTGGGGTAGGAGAGACAGATGTTGGATATGGATGGGGGATAATGGATATGAAGGGAATCCATTGAAGCTTTTGAGTAGGGGGATATTTCAAAGAGAAGTACCACCATGTAGTTGAGCACTAGGTTTGCTATAGGAATGTTGGTTAATTGCCAAGGGTACCAAGAACATCAAGGCCTTTTCACCAACTGTCTAGAGCACTGACGAACTGACTCAAAAAAACATGCAAGGATTGCCCTAGCATCACACATCAATCTTGGAAGAATCAGAGTGGAACTGACACTGGGTAACCCACAAGCAGAAAAGAAAAGCAAACAAAAGACTTGATCAAGACCTTATGCCCAGATTGCCCCATTCGCAGCATACCATCATATGGAGGATCGTGGCAACCTTGAGGAGGGAACAAAAAGATTGTTTGGAAAAGATACTTCAAGACCCAAAAGGGAAGATTCCAAATCAAAAGAAAGCAAAAATCTAAAAGAGAATTGTTTGCCAATGAGATGGGTGGGATGAGGTACTAATGGACCAAGATCAGACATGAGGAAAGCTATATCCTACAAGGATCTATCTGAGAGGATGTAAACTGATGGATCTAGATGAGTGATGTGTTTGGCAAGCTGAACTAAGAAGGATAACAATTTGGTGACAAGAGATCTAGCTAAAGGATGCATTGGAATAGCTAACCAAGGGTTGTGTGATGTGTGCAAGATGCTGATCAAGGAGGAATGGACACGAAAGTTGGATAGATACAATTCTACTAAGCTAAAGAGGATGTACAAGCTAATAGACCAAGATATGTTACAAATGTACAATGTTTTTTTGGACAAGATTAGATATACAAGCTATGATACAAGGGATGATACAAGATTTACAAGATTTGGTACAAAATTTACAAGCTGTACAAGGAGCTCTGGATGATAAGATAGCGGGATGGTTCGATGTTGTGCAAGATGTGAAAGCTAAGGATGGGGTGATAGCGAAATGTATGGATTTGGCAGGATGCATCAAATGATGATGATAGATGTGCAACCAAGGATGGGGACAATGCTAAGGTTGGTGGTAGCTGAGCTAATAGATGGCACTAGAGTGAATGGCTAATGAGAGGATGACATTGGATTTGCATGAGGATAGCCTAGAGTGAGATACCAATGACAAGGGAGGATGGACAAGACAAGATCTCCAAGGAATACAGTGCCCCTAGTCAGAAGATGACATGTGGAAGGAGGTCTTACAATGGATGTGAAAGGATTGAAGCTAGGATGGAAAAGCTGAAGGCGCTACAGAGATGGATGATAGCTGGGATGATTGGCTGAAGCTGCAAAAGATAAGTGGATGGTGATAGATAAAAGGTGGAGGATGAAAGATAGGTGGATAAATTGGAAGATGGAGCTAGATGACAAGATGTGACCAAAAGCATGAGGATGATAGGCTAAGCTGGGGATGGCTAGATTATGCATGACACTTGTTTGCCAAGTTTTCATCATGGTACTTGTCCAAGGCACTTGAATTGCCAAATTTTCACCAGTGGGCGCTTTATTTTTCTTTATTTTTTTGACTTTGGACTTAGCTGGAATGATTTTGGCTTTCTTTAGCTATTTTTGGCTTTTTTAGGATTTTTCACTAGCTATTGGTACACCGGATGTGTGATTTATGTAAAAGATTGGATTAGATGGGATTGATGGTAGGAGATGGAGGGATGAAAAGGCTGGAAAGGAGCATGAGATGGGGATGCTTGCAGGATCAACATTGGCACATGTTGGGATAGGTGTGAAAAGAGCATATGGGGGATAGATATTAGATGCGGGCTTGATGGTGGATTTTTGGAAGCGTGCTTGGGGATATAGGCACCCAAGATGGAGTTAGGAGATGGGGGACATGAGTCATTGGATGGGGGATTAGCAATGGTGGATGCTATTATGCATTGGGTTTCAACTTTTTTCTTTGGGATGCACATGGTTTTGGATTTTCTTTTCATAGGCTTTTGCATTATTTTGCATTCTTTGATTGGATTTTTCCTTTTTGGAGTATGTCTTTTAGAATAGACATATGATTTCCTAGGATGTGGATTTTTAGCTTTATACGTTTTGAAGTTAGCAGTCACATTGCTATCTAAGCTTTGGGAAGATGGTTAGGAGAAGCTTTGTGAGATGAAGAGGATATGGAAGAGCATGTAGGGGGATGATGATGGATGATGTGCCCTGATATGTGCCTTTGTTGAACTTGCGTAGGAATGGAGGGAATAGGACTTTTATCATGGCTGATAAGAGGATGGAGGATGGTAGATTTTGGGACATAGGGACCCAAAATGGATTTAATAGATGAAGGGGGGATATGGTAGGTTGTTTTGGGTTGCAAAGATGGTGGAGGGGGGATGACATAAGATTTCTTGAAGGAGTGATGGGACGCTGGCATGGTGGGCCTAGAGATAGGCTTGGTTTGGGGATGGCATGTACCAACACTTTTAGATGGTGAGCCTTTGGATACATATCCAAGACCATGAAATCTTGGATTCTTTTGTGCAATAATAGGCTTTCTAATTCCTTTCTCTTGTGGTCCTAAACCTTGACCTTGATAATGCCATCAATTGAGCATTTGAATGAGCTGAGGAAACTTTTTGCTTGTAGAAAATGGTAGAAGTGCTTTATTAGATGTACTGCAACAAGGAGATACTATTTTTAATTCTTCTGCTGAGAGGGGGCCACCATGGATGAATGTAAGTGAACCAAGAGGGTAGATTATAGATGGTGGAATAGCTTGGATAGGTGGTAAGATGGAAGCATGGAGCAGAGGAGATGGTAGGATAGGATCTTGATTTAGTTGATGGGATGAAAAGATATCTTGTAGTAGAGGAGGTATGGCTTGAGTTTTTGGAGATGGAGGGGATGGTGATTGCACTATGGATGGAAGACATGGTACGATGCTATCTTCATTTATGCTTTTGGGAATGTCAACATGCTTTTGGGTAGGATCTTGATAGGATTGGATTGGAGTGGATGGTGCGATAAGAGGTGAAGGGATGGATTCTTCAAAGGCAGCAGATGGATAGATGGGAGTTCGGTAGTGGAGATGGGTGAGTAAAAGATTGATGCATAAGGGTCATTATGAGAGATTTTGGAAATTCTTGGAGGTGATGTGGATAGGATTTGGAGGGATTTGATAGGTGTTGGGATTTTGATGCTTGTGGGAAGTGGAAGGATTTTAAGCAATTTGATGGATGGTATGGGGATGATAGCAATGGGAGATGGAGGTGATATTATAGATGGGGAAGCTTCATCACTGACTACTTCACATGGTTGGATTAGATGACATGGCTTATCAACTGCTGGAGGCGAATTTTCTTGTATTTCCTCTAGGAGATTACTTGGAGACTCATGTGTCGGAGGTGGAGGTGGATTGATAGGAATAGCTAGTGTGATGGGGGTGGAAGATTGGAAGCTTGGTTGATTGGGTGATGGAGGAGAAGCTAGGATATCAGATGGCATGACTAGATAGTTTGGAAGAATACATGGATTTTGGGGGATGCTTGGGGGAATGTTTCTAAGGCTTTTAATATACCTATCATAGTCAACAAGATTTTCATCATCATTGGAATAGGAGGTGGTAGGAGCAAGGACAATATGACCAAACACATCATGATAGGTTTGGGATTTCATGTTTTGATGATGAGTCGGATGGGGATGGGGTCTTGCATATGGATGAACATGGAATCTCATGGTTGGATTTGGATTAAGCACAGATTTTGGATTGGTTGATGAAGGATTTCCTAGGGAGAGTCAAAGCTATATGACAGACCTAAGGAGGATAGGGTGGAGTTTGTTGGCTTTCCTGTGGATGGAAGACTTCAAGGGCATGCTGTCAAAAAGTGAGAGTTTTGCTTTCCTTTATGTTGGATTGGTGGAGATTGTGTCAACTTAAGGATAGACTAATGATAAAGTGTAAAGCCTTTAATAGGGAAGGCCTTTAACAAGGTAGACCATTAGAATTGGTCAAACATTATTGCTACAATGATATTTTTTGGTTATCAACCCCACCCCAATTTTACATTTTCATTTTGGAGGGTTTCTAGGTTACCAAATTTGTGTGTTGTCTATTTTTCATGCATGTCTTTACTTTTAACTTTAGTAGATAAATTGAATGCATGTCAGTGGTTTTATTTAAAAGAATTTCAAAGGGTTAAAGAACTACACATGATGCCTGATTATCGGGTTTTCATCATGGTACTTATCCAAGGTGCCACAAGGGAGTGGTTTTCACCATAGGAAAAATTTATTTATCTTTACTTTTGCTAACAAGGTGCCTAATTACCAAGTTTTCACCAAGGCACGTTTTCAAAATTTTCATCTTTTTCTTTCTTTCTTTTTTCAATTTTTTGGAAGAAGTCAAGCTTTTTATATAATGCTCCTTGAAAGTTTAAACCATGAAATGAAAAGGAGTTGAAATGATATGCATTCAATTTGAAATTAAAAGTGGGAAGATTTGAGAGGGAAAAGTATTCCAGACTTCTATTTAAGGAGTCACAGACCAAGAAGCAAGAGTGGCTAGGGGTGCCAAGTTGCAAAGTTGCTGAAGTGTATCAAGGAGAAAGCATTGAGAAGGAACAATAGAACATAGAGAATCTGCATTGATAAGTGGCCATATAATAGATTGCACTAGTACATGAAGCATGGAGAATCAAGGAGATGAAGCTTGAAAGGAGAACAAGCTATTAGAGCTACAAAGACTGAAAGCTAGGCAATATTGTGAGCTAAACTGAGATTTGAAATCTGCAAGTTAAGTTGTGAGTTGTATCAAGTCAAAAGACCTTGTTGTCACTCTCTAACAATTGTATCAGTTAGGGTAAAATCCAATGGATTTAGGCTGGTTTAATAGCTATTTGTAAATCCTTTAATAGGGTGTCATTCCAAGTGAATGTTCTAAAGTCCTCTAACCAGGCCCAGTTCTAACAAGGTGGTTAAATCCATTAACCAGGTGACATTTAATAGTGTGTTGTAACCTTTAAGAGGGCAAGCCTTTCACATAGCATCACTTTAGAAGAGTAAGAATTAAGTAGCATGTTATTGGTGGTTTTTCCCAAATTAGGTTTTCACATAAATCACTGTGTCATGCATTGATCTTTCATGTCTTATTCTTGCATGTTGATTTTTAGTAACTTGCTAAGTAGGAAAGTTTAAGCTTGGATGCATGAATAATTTAATGGGCTCACTATACTTGATGAAAGAATTTTATTTGGATACTTGGACCTTGAATAACCAATTCACGCCCCCCCCCCCCCCACCCCCCCCCCCCCCCCTCTCTTAGTTATTCTAAAGCATTTCTAACAATTAGAATAAGTAAATGACTAACATTTAATTCTCTATTACAAACTTCATATATTCATTTGATTTAAAATGATTTTTGTTACTAAATAATTGTTTCAATTTGTATCCTAACTAAGAACCAGTGATTCATCCATTGTTACAAAGAATCATATTATTAAATTTTGATCTAATTTTTTAACTTGCAACCAAACATATTACCTATTAACCCTAAATTCCATTCTTATCATATCTGTCCATATACTTAGAAACTCTATTAACTCACATAAGTATTAACTTAATTTCTTGAATTAAATGCAATAATAAGTTGATATACAACATACTGAAGCTGGACTAAATGAAATGAACTTTGTTCATTTAATCTCAGAATGACAAATATATGAAAATGGAGACAAAAATTAAGAACACAAATATTCATTAATTACCCCTTTTTAGATTAATTTTCTTGAGAATGATACATGTATCTTAAAAAAAACTCAAAAAGATAATTCAAGATTTGACAAGTATTTCATTCTTTCATTCACCATGTTCTTGAGATACAAACTTGAAACATAATCAAATTAACACAAGAAATTGGATTCATTTCCAAATAATAGTATCATTAAAAGAAAACATAATTCAAACCCTCACTCCATATCTTGGAAATCCTTTCAGAGAAACAAGGATTGCAACTTGCTTTATATGGGAGGACATGTGTTCAAAATTTAGTTATAGAACTTTTGCAGATGAAACAAAATAGTTACAAACAAAAATATCAGAGATAGCCAAAATTTGAACATCTATTAGTTCTAATGTTCATGATCAACTCTATGATTTGTAATAGGAGCACACACACAACAAGTGAACAACAACAATAAGGTGTCTCTATTAGGTAGTTGTCCTCCCTCTTAAAGTTTTTTGACTTTTATGCATGCTCAGTCACTATCTCCATATGGTAAAGCTTTACTTCTTGCTATGACCTCCTAGATAGAAATGTCACTATCAATATCCATCTAGGTAGCATCTCTGATTGTATTTAACTCATCAATTAACTTGCCCCATTTTGCATCTATTATTGCCTTTACCAATGCAATAACTTTTCCCATTTCTATTTCAGTTTTGTATAAGAGATCAATCATCTCATATACTACTATGACATTTGTCTCATTATTTCTTGATATGAAACAAACCTTGCATGTCTCAATATGTCATCAAAAAGAGGAAGACTACTTCTACTATTCCTTCACATTTCCACTTTCATAAACTATACTTGCCACAAAACTTGGAGTCCCTATGGAAATTGTCTTCATTTTATTTGTGACCAATTTTAATTTCCCCAAGAAAAAACCATTTATCTCTTTAAATATATTAATCAATTTTCTAGAAGGAATAACTACTCTCTTAGGTAACTTCATTCTCTATGGGAACATTGGTAGACTGATATAAAAAAAATGTGAATATGGCCCCCATGTTGTAAATAAAGGGAACAACAAAGATACTACTTATTAGGATTGATATTCAACTCCTTGCAAAGCAATATAACTGCTATGCACACTTTGTGTGGAGTACTTCAAGGAGACTATATTATGGATCAACAAATTGTGAATTTTTCTAATCTCTTACTTCTTTTCAACATCCAACTCATCAACTTCAATTTGCTAACTAACATCCACATCTTTTGCATCAACCTTAATTTGGATTTCCTAATAAATGACCTCTGTAATTGGCTTAGTAACATTCCTCAGATTCCTCACCTCATCTTCAAGGGAAACTATTCACTCTTCTACAAAACATGTCTTCTTCAGATCCTTCTCATATTTCTTCCTTGCATCAATGGATATGTTGTATGTTTGGTATAGTTGCTCTTCAAGAATATCCATTTTTCTTTTCCCCATTAATGATGCAATACTTGTTAAGTTGTTAATCTTGTAACATAAAATAGTCATGACATTCTGAAATATCACATTTCCCTAAGGTGAATCTCTTAGCTCTATCAGATTTGGTTTATTTAACTTAGAGGCCATGCTCTATACTACAACAGTCTTGGAATCCACATTGAATCTTAACCCTTATAGCTCTCTAGCAATGTTTGTCTCCTCAAATGAGACAAACTAATCTTGCATTCTAATCTTGTCAAGCATAAAAGATGAGCTAAGATCCCACCCTAGGAAAAGTAGCATTTTTCTTCTTTGAACTAACTCTTTAGCCTCTTCCATAGTGAGAGTCTCACTACTTGGGTCATATTTTTGCAATTTCTACATTGGTTTAGTTGTTTTCTTTGGTGAATGTCCTAGCTATTGTTACAATGTTAGCTCATTATGTTTAACCTTAAACAAGAATGACTTGAATTCTTCTGAATTTACTAAATCATCATCCTTCATAAATTCCTAACCTAGGACTATCGTTTCATCCAACAATCTTATTTGAATCTTAGTTTTCTTTGAGATTCTTTCATTTTTGTTAACCTAGCTGATTAAGAAATTATGCTTGATATTATCAAAATATTTTGTGCCCTTTGGTAGTGTTTAGAATTCCTTCTCCTTGGCCTTATTTTTTATCACTATTAGTTTCTTCTTTTCCTGCATCCCTCGGCCCATGATGAGCTTTCAAGTTGATCATCCTCAACCTTTATCTTAATCACATCCTCCTATTGTGAGGATTTGGGCTCTACATTGTCCCTTATTTCTACATGCACTAGGGATATTATGATATCAAAATTGTCTAGGAACTTTTTGTACCTATCTAGGTACCTTTCCTCATAGTAAAACCCTTGAAATGAGGGATTAGCTTTCTTTATTTCTTATTTAACCATCAAAATTTCTCTCCATCTTATGGTCTTACTCATACAATCTTCTATCTCTAGAAAATTCATTATTACATCTTCTTCCTAGTAAGGCTTGCTATTTTTGAGACTACATTTCCTTATTTATTTGATGGCTTGCCTGATAAAATCATTATGATCATATGTCCTAGCTGGAGCACTAGTCAGTAAGAATTCACCAACACATTCATCTATTTCCTCTACAACATCCTTCCCTATAACAAAATCTCCAATATTTGTATGACATAGTGCAAGGTAGGAGTATCCCCAATAAATATGTCCTAGCCCCCAGCTATACAACCACATAGTAGAAACATAATAGCAAGAAACAATATTACAAGATCTGATACCAAATTACAATACTTGATTTATAAATAGATAACTAATTACATGGAATATGCCCCATTGTAAGGCCTTCTAGGTTAGGGCCAAATATAAATAAAAAATTACAAAATTAGTTCTACAAGATCCAACATGATTCAACCTACAACTAATCTCAGCTAGTCTAGATACATAACTAGATAAAAACACCAAGAAGAATCCACACTTGTACCTGCAAGTGCATCAAGAGATCCTCTAGTTCCTAAGCCGCAACTCTAGCTTTGCAAATTTGCATCTATCCTACCTTCTATCCCAAATCCATAATGAATAAAAGACTCACCAAGAACCCTACTTATACTAATCTAAGCCAAAAATTTTCCCATAACACAAATTAAATATGAATACATAAATTAAATGCCACAAGTTGGCCTGCAACAACAATTAAATGTCTAGAAATTGATATCCAAGTAAAATTGTGATATCTCCTAGCTCTGATTGAATTAGAATTCATGCTTCAAAAAATATGTAGAAATCTAGGTCCCTTACAAACCCTTAAATATTCAAAGGCTGATTCCCCAAGGAAAAGTGTGCATCCATCATGAAAGTCATCTACAGTAGACTATTGTGTGAAACTGCTTGAAATCGATGATTTGGGAGAATTCCTATATCTCCAAACCTATAACAAATTAAGACTTTCACTCTTAATAAATGATATTAATCTAGGCCATCTCCAATGTTAAAAGTGTACAACTTCTCATTCATTAAGGAAAATTATTTACATGCCTTGCAACAGGCACCCAGAAACTAGAAAAATGCAGTTCTAGCAGCAAGGTTCAAACAGTTCAAACTTCAACTCATTCCATCCAATATCTATAAAATCATGAGGAAAGATTCTCTAATGTGTCTAAAACACATCACTAATCATGAAAACATAGCTCTAGCAAAATACAAGCTTAATGCTCCTCAAAACTTGACCAAAATCCCTCCAGACATGTAGGATTACAAGAAAGCCTAAGATGCTCCTACATCAAACACTCTAGGTTCAAAAAGATGTTCTAGTAATTGAAATAACATCTTTTGGGATTTAGCACATAAATCCCAAATTGTTTCTTCACATACACATACTCTATTTCTTCAACTTGTACACTCTTTCCCTCATTTTTCTTCTTCTTCTTCATATCCACCATAGGTGTTCCATAGGTCTACTTTCCATGTTGATCCCCAACCTTCTTAGAATTTTCCAACTCAACTCAGCTTCCAATACTCAGGTACCTCTTACAAAGCTCTTCATTCTACAAAGGAATTAGGGAAAACTTCCTACCACCTTTCTCAATAGTAAACACATTCCTAACACAATCATGCGTAGCCCCCCAATCATACTGCTAATGTTTGCCAAGTAATACATGATAAGTTTTCATATCCACAATACCACACAAGACTTGATCCTTATACTGCCCAATCTAGAAATCAATAAGGCATTTTTCCCTCACTTCAAAAGCATTGTCACCTTGAAACCACCCAATCCTATAAGGATAAGAATGTCTCATTCTCTTCAAACCAAGTTTCTGAACCATCTCTTCAATAGCAAGGTTATCAGTACTACCACCATCCATAATTACCTTGAAAACTTTACCACTAGACTTACAAGAAGTTTTTAATAAACTAGTCCTCTGATTTGATGTCCTCTCACTAAATAGTACTCATCGAGCCAATAAACTCTCTCCTTGCTCTAGCTAAGTGCCCTGGGCTTCAACCTTGTTTACAACAATAGTTGTCCTACCAACCAAACATTCAAAAGATCTAAGCCCTTCCTTACCACACTTGAAATAATTACCTCTAAACCTACCTTGACCTATCCTCTTTTTCTAATCAATATGTTTTGGTTCACCTTCTTCTTTTGGTTTAGCTTGTGCTGAACTGTCTTGCTTCTTCCTCCCTTAGGAACTACCTTGATTCTTCCTTTTTAGCTTCTCTTCTACTCCCAAAGCATACTGATAAGTATTCTCAACTAAAGAAATATTCAACATACCAACCTCATCCTGAATATTGAATCTCAAACCATTGATATACCAAGCTACCTTCTCTTTTGACAATTTTGTATACCCAGACTAAATAGTCAAGTTGTAGAACTCCTTTGTATAATATTTCATAGTCATATCCTTCTGCTTCAAATTTTGTAACTTCTTAGACAACTCTTGTTCATAATTAGTAGGAATGAACTTAGCCTTCAACTTAGTCAATATCAATTTCCATCTAGTAATCTTCATTTCACCTTACTCTTCTTTGTCTCTTTGCATTTCCTTACACCAAAGAATAGCATGTCCCTTGAACTTAGTTTGCGTCAACGAACTTAGTTTGTGTCAACTTTAATTTGAGTGGATCCTTAATATCTTCAAGCTCAAAGTATTCTTCCAATTCACCAATCCAATCAATTAGGTCTTAAAGATTCAAAGTACCTAAGAAATCAGAAACCTCCATCTTATTCTTCAGCTTCAACTGAGATCTAGGTCGAGCAAATTGACCAACCCTATTTCCCATAGGTCTTTCCATATGACCAGTTCTAGCCTCACCACTTGATTCAAAAAATTAAAAGTTTTCAATAGCTTTCTCATAACCATCTTCAGTACTAACATGTCTAGGTACACCACCTAATGTACTTACAATTTTAGAAATCATGTCACTCTTCATCAATGCAATCTTAGATCTAAATTCTTCTCTCATCTTCTATGAGATTCATTCTTCTACAACATCACTAAGATCATTAATTAGCCTAGGTTCCAAAATTCTTAAATGAATATTCCAAAATTTTAGAAAACTCTAAGCAAAAATTTACCAATAAAGAAGATTAATCAGCCACAAGATCAACCTTCTTCAACCCAAGTCTTGGTACAAACAACATCAGATTCATCAATCTATCTACACACTCGGGAGAAACCTTCACTCTGATATCACTTAATATAATACAAGCTAGGAGTATTCCCAATGGATATGTTTTAGCCCCTATCTATACAACCACACAATAGAAACACAATAGCAAGAAACAACAATGCAAGATCTGATACCAAATTACAATACTTGATTTATAAATAGATAACTGATTACATGCAATATGCCTAGCTGTAAGGCCTTCTAGGTTAGGGCCAAATAAAAATAGAAAATTAAAAAATCAGTTTTTCAAGATCCAACATGATCTAACTTATAACCAATCTTAGTTAGTCTAGATACACAACTGGATAAGAACACCAAGAAGAATCCACACTTGTACCCATAGGTCCACTAAGAGACCCTCTAGTTCCTAAGCTGCAACTCTAGCTCTGCAAATTCACATCTATCCTTCCTTCTATCCCAACTCCCTAATGACTAAAAGACTCTCCAAGACCCCTAATTATTCTAATCTAAGCCATAAGTCAGCCCATGACACAAATTAAATACAAATACATAAATTAAATGCCACAAGTCGACCTGCAACAACAATTAAATGTCTAGAAATTGATATCCAAGTAAAATCACAATATCTCCTAGCTTTGATTAAATTAGAACTTGTTCTTCAAGAAATAGGTATAAATATAGGTCCTCTAAAAACAGTTAAATTTAAAAATTCTGATTCACCACAGAAAAGGATGTATCCATCTTGAAATTCACCCCTTGTAGATTGTCACGTGAAATTGCCAAAATTCGATGCTTCAAGAGAATTACAATATCTCCCAATCTATAAAGAATTAGGACTTGTGCTCTTAAAAAGAGATAAAAATATAGGCCCTCTTTGATTATTTAAGTTAACATATTCTCATTCAATAAGGAAAATTAGTTAAATCCCTTGCAATCAGTATACAAAAAGTAGAAAAATGTAGTTCTAGTAGCAAGGTTCAAATAGTTCAAACTTCAACTCAATCCATCCAATCTCTATGAAATCATGAGGAAAGGTTCCCCAATCTGTCTCCAACACATCCTTGATCATGAAAACATAGCTCCACCAAAATATAAGCTTGATGCTCCTCAACACTTGACCAAAATCCTTGCAAACATGTAGGATTGTAGGAAAGCCTAGAATCCTCCTGCATCATCGTATTGCTAGGGAAAAGGAAACCCTTCTTCATTGTGGGATTTAGGTATTTCCAATTCATCATTATAAGCTACTAAAATAATTATTTCTGTTATATATCTAGGTAATACATGAGGTGGCTGCAGACATTCATAAGCCTTTATCAAGGAAAAATTGTCAAAAATAAATAAACTTGCCCAATCATGGCTTAGTGTTCTATCCCCATTTGGGCATACAAAAGGTCTTATTAGCATGTTTAACCCCAAGGATTTCACTTTTTAATGTCCACTATCATATTAGAAATATGAAATAAAAAATCATTATAAAAAGAAATGGAATTAGAGTAAGGATATAACCTTTGCAAAAATTGAGTCCAAAGCTGCATGTGCAAATTCTCTGAATTTTGCTTAGTCCCTTTAATGAAATATGGATTTATGTGCTATATATTCTTATACAAAAATAATGTTCATTGATAATGAGTAATGGTGGAACTTGAAGTTCCCAATCTCTCCCTTTTGAGCATTAACAATTACATTGTGTGTTACATTAATTATGTGTGTCACAAAGGCATACCTTGCATTATGGTTTGAGTCGTGGATGTCTAGGGCTATAATATATATATATAGAAAATATAACACAATGTACCAAAAGTATATACTAAAAAAATCCAAAGGCATGAAGTCACCTACCTTCTTGTCCTTATAAATATGCTTTCACATAACCTTCTAGCTGAAGAAACTTTTTTTTTTAAGTCTCACTGATTTTCTCTTGTTGAATAGGCCTTGTCATTGATCTTCCAAGGTGGATGAATTCAATGGAAGTTTCTCTATCCAATTTTCAAAATATACTCATGTGTTTCCTATGAAACCCATGAGTGGTAGGATTATAAGACCTTATCAAGGCTTTTACCAAGTCCACATCCACTATTACCTATGGAATAGTTAATTATGCTAGGTTATTGATCCAAGGGTTATAGATTGGTGTCTTCACATATTTTTTATTGTAGAAATACCAACATAACTCATTTCCATTTATCTCTAGCACAATGATATCTCTACAAAAATTGTATGTATCCTTGAAAATATGAGAGTTCGTTGTTTGTGTATGGGATGATCTTGGGCGAAAATACACCCATTCCTTAGCATAAAAGTTGGCTAATTTAGTCTTAGCCTACTCAACATCTTGAAAAGTTTCTTCCACATTGGCTTGAGAAATCATCCTTCCCTTTTCTTGTGCCATATTTTTTGAAATCCTTAAAATACTCTTTTTGTAACTAAGAACTTTGAAAACTTTGAAAACTTTTTGCACTCAATCTTTTTTGCTTTGAATTTTGTGGATGTTGTAATTAGAAATCTATTGCATCAACTCATTATTAGCACTTAAGTAAGAGAAAAAAATTTATGGTATCTCTAAGTTATCATGCATGGGAATCCTCAAAATCTACAAAAGTATCATAGTCTAGGTTTACAATACTTTTATTGCTAGCCTTTCAAAATATTTCTTGCAATTTCTCAAAAAGCACTTATGTGTAAAATCATCATGAGGTTTCAACATTCATTTTTATATTAATATCTCATGTTTTCACCATGTGAACACTCTAAACTATTTGACTATTCACAACTTCATAAGGCTTATTCATTATTTGAAGCTTTTGCCTGTGACCATGCAAATCCCATTGGTTACTACTTCATGGTCTACATTTATGACTGACTTCTTAAAACTACAACCCAACAATCATTTCTTCCAAATCCTTGTCACTATGTCATAGCTTCTTTTCTACTCCATGCACTTAACCATGTGACTGATTACCTTCATAAATATTGGCATCTTCTTAGTTTCCTGACATGATTACCTTTCAATCTCAACCCTATTATTTCTTTCTTGCAACCATGCAAAACTCTTTAAAACTAAGAAGTCACTCTATTTTTTCCCTTGGTTTTTCTTGATACTTTTACTTCATGACCACTCAATCAAACAATAGTTTAGGAGTTCTTATTTTTTTCACAAGTTTGCAATCTTTCATTTAGCTTAAAACTTCAAGTGCCTAACTATGTGATGAAGAATCTTTTAGAAGTTACAAAAGCTTTCTCTAGGTCATGGCTTTATTGAATACTTCACATCTTAACTACATGACTGCATGACTAAGAACCTTTTGTGTTTTTCTTAAGAGCTTTTCGAGGACACAACATAAGTTTTTAATCTACCTTCTAACTACACAACCACATGTTTGAACAATAATTAAAGGGCTCTCAATTGTGTCACCTAGTGCTAACTTATGTCTCTTGTTATCTTTTAAGACTTGCAACCATGTGATCAAGGATTTTTACCTCCTATACTAATAGTTTCTCTCTTTTGTTATTATCCTAGGATCCTCTAATTTTTAGGCATTGAATATGGGATCATAGTTGGTTGCTTCTTTGCTTCAAAATTTTAACCTTTTGAGATTGAATTAGTGAAATAATGATTGGCACTTTGCTAACCTACGCGACATAGTTAAACTATAAATTCATTGTTATGTCAATTAGATCTCTTCAGAAGTGTCCATGTGTCAAAATGTTGTAAATGCTAAAAGGGTTATGAATAAGAGATAACCTCTCTTTGTGTAATCACTAATTTGAATTATGACATCACCTTTTACTTCATAATCACATGACTATTGTCTCCTTAACTATTTTGCTAAAAAAAATTTGTCTAGAATGATGTTTTGCCACAAACAATTGTAACCCTATGATCAAAGAAACTTCTAAGTATTTTGTATAGTAGTGATGTAAAATGTTAAGAGCTAGAACATAGAATGATCATGTGATCACCTTTTTTGTATGGTTGCACCTTAAAAATTTCAAAGGTCCCTTTTCTTAAATGCATGAAAAAATTATTTTTTAAAATAAGAGGAGGGTTTCTAATCAAAACAAGGGCATGAATTGTGAACTAGGATTTTCCTAGGGTAAATTTGTAGAAAATATTTGCATACCCTAACTACCTACGATGAGAACTAGATTTTTTAGAATAAATTTTCAAGATTTCAAGCCACAATAAAATACAAGCAACTAGTGGCTCTATCTAGGGATGATGGATAGCTAGCATCCATACAAAGATTCAAATTTTTTGGTTTGAGCATACCACACACTTGGTAAATGAATTTTTAAAAAAAGAGAGATGTACATATAGGAAAACACAAAAAATATATATAGAGAAACACACACATATATATAAGTTTTACAATTTCTATACAAACTTAAACTATTGTTCATGGAAATAAAAGTACCTTCACTAGAAGTACCTCTTGAAGAATTGTCCATAAAATGGCAATTCAACAATATCTCCTGATAATTTTTTTAAGACATGAATCTTCACCCCTTATGAACTCCATCAAGTATGGACCAAGGTATATTGGATTAAATTCTCTTTGCATTCCTTTATCTTCAGTCAATGCATTCTAAAGCAAAACTAGATCCTCTAGTTTAAATTTTCTTTCTATTCTCTTCTTGTCATATAAGTTCTTGACTTGGATATGTAGCTTAGCATTTCTAGTAGAAGCATCTCTCCTAATTTCATACAGTTGCATAATATCATCCATCTTGATTCTCATTTCATCAGTAATATCTTCATCATATTGTTTCACAAACTTATACAACCCACTTAAATTGATTTGGAGAACTCTATCTTGTATTCCATATACTAAATCAAATGGTGCACATCATATTGCCCTCTTTATTGTTACCCTATTAGCCCATAATTCCAATGTTACTTTGGAATCCTAAGCCCTCTTTTTTTCATCTAAGATCCCCTTCATGACCTTTAGTAAACTCTTATTACTTGATTATTTTTGTCCATTTCCTTAGGAGTGGTATGGAGATGAAGTGGATCTGGTAATGACATATTTTTAAGAGAAAGCTTCATATTCTTCAAACATAAAACACATTGTGTTATCTATGAATATCCTAATAGGACAAGGAAATCTTATAATGATGTTGTTCAAGATGAAATCCATCACTACTTTTCCATTAGATTTTATGGTAGGGATTGCTTCTACCCATTGTGTGAAAATATTAGTTCACACCAAAATCCAAGAATGTGCTCCACTTGATTCATTTGTAATTTCACTTATAAAATCAATTCCCCATGTTTTAAATGGTGCTTGCACCTCCACTGGTCTTAATGGTAAATTATCATAGAATTTTATTTTACTAGTGAACCTCTAACAAGCATCACAATTTCTTACAAGCTCATATGTATCCATAAAAGGAGTAGGCCACCAAAAACCTTCTCTACTCAACTTATGAGCTGTTGTCTTAGCCATGTAATGGCCTCCACATAATCCACCAAGCATCTCACTTAGGATTTTTATTGAATGTTCTTCATCAAAAACTTAAGTAGCACACCCTCTGTACTCCTCCACCATAATTTCCCACTTACAATAATATATCTAATAGCTTGAAATTTTAGGTCTCTCTTCTAACTATCACTTACCCATAGTGGAGCTTTCATATATTTTATGTAAAATATTATTTCCTTGTACCAATCATTGACATCCATTTCACAAAATCCACTTTTGTAATCATCATCAAGCTAGTTTATTTGGTTTGATTCAAGATTAGCTTCTATCATTAGCTTAGCAAGTCCCTGTCCTCTTACCAACTTGTTTATCTACATATTTATATTAAACTCTTAGATCCTACTAATAAATCTAGATCTTCTCACTAAGACTTATTATGAGAATGTATCTTTTATTATAGCACTAGGTACACAAGAAATCACAATAACAACTACTAGATAACATCTAAAAGCTGTCACAACTTTGCCAAGGGCATATGCCAATTTCTCAATAATTTCATATTTGAACTCTATAGGTTGAAGTGACTTACTAAAAAATGCAATATGTTGTTCATATCCTTCATTCTTTTGAAGGAGGAATATTGCAATAGTATGAAAGGAAGAAAAAGGAAAAAAATATGCATGGGTTTTGCATAATCTGGTGTTCTCAATATTGGAGCATTTTTTATGGCTTCATTAATTTCTTGGAAAGTAGTTGATGATTCATCTTCCCAATTTATTACTACCCCTTTCTTAAGTATTTTGGAGATAGGCCAACTGATCTCTACAAAATTAGTTACAAACCTTCTTAAAATATAAACTTGAACAAAGAAAGATTGAATACCTATGATATTTTTAGGCTTAGGAACCATGTCTATTGGTGCCACCCTTTCTAGATCAATTTTAACTTTATCTTTAGATTCAATATGACCAAGAAATTTCCCCTCTATTACTCCAAAGGTACACTTCCTTGGGTTGCATGAAACTCCATACTCCAATGCATTTACAAAATTCTTTTCTAGATGTCTGCCATGACCTTTATCCTTCTTGGAATAAGTTGTCTGATCATCTTGGTAGACAACCATTAAATTATCAATACAACATCCATGGCTCTCTATAATGTAGCTCTTGCATTGATCCAGCCAAAAGGCATCCAAAAAAATACATATGTTCCCCAAGGAGTTGTAAAGGTTGTCTTAAACCACTCCTCAACAACCAACACTTTGTTATATCTAGAAAAGCCATCCATAATGGATATTAGTTAAGAATTAGTAACCTATTAAAACATGGCTTCCATATTTTTCAAGCCATAATTATCTTTTAGTGAACCAATGTTCAAATTCTTGAAGTTTACAAACAATCTAATGTCACTATTTTTCTTTCTAACTGGAACTAGATTAGACCCCCATGAAGAATGTTTGATGAACTTGATTACCCCCCCCCCCCCCCCCCCCCCCATTCCTCAACTTCATAAAATTTTCTTACATCTTGGTGGTTGTTGTGGTTTCACAATGCATGCCTCATTTCTCCTATAAATGGGGACCCCCTAACATACTTTTTTTGTTTCCTAGACCCCTAGTCTAGGGTGTGAGTCTTTTTAGGGTTCTACCTAGTGTCTAAGCCTAGTTTGGCCCTCTACCTAAAAAACTCAGTTGTCAAAAACTAGAAGCATTTAGGGAAAAGTGAATTTTGGTGTCTAGGTGAGCACTATCACATCTAGAACACCCTTAAATATGCACTAGATGAATTAGTGTGGGAGCACTTCCCTTTGGAAGTGGATAGGTGCACACCTCCAAAAGTGTGCTCCATTGTGGGCCTATAAAATCCTAGGACCCCTTCTCTTCCTTACCTCATTTTCACTTATACATCTTTGGTGAGCACATCTACACACTTCATTAAATGCAATTATCTTCTACACCTACACACACATAACACACCAAGAAAAATAACTAAGAAAAAAGTTTCAAACCTTGTGCACCTATCCAAGGTGTGCAAGGTGCACATCTTTTTGAACAAAAATTAATGAAACTAAAAAGAAAAAAGAACACATTCACCTAAGTGAAAGGTGTACATGTACACAGCTACCCAAGGTGCCCACATGTGCAGCTTTCAAAGATAAACATTCTCCTTTCCATAATAGGGTGCGCACATAACACACCCCACAAGGTGCACTATGTATGCACCCTTTTTCCAATACTTTGACCAATTTTCATTGAAGGGTACACACCTAGTGCACCCCTCAAGGTGCACTATGTGCACACCCTTAATATCTCAAAGTTTTCCAAAGTAGAAAGGTGCACCTAGCACAACCTTAGGGTGCACAAGTGGTTCCAAAGTTTTGCCTAAAAGAGTATAAAATGATGTTTTAAAGCTATTTTGTGGTGATTTAGGGTTTAGGGTTTTATTTTTTCCTAGCTATGGTTTCTTTAGGATTGTATTTTCAAATTTGTAGAACAATGTACGTCTATTTTGTGTAGATAAAATAGCTTCCTCCTCATCTTCAATCACTACAAAGATTTCTCGAAAACTAGTGTTTTTCAAATTTCAAGGTGTTCCATCAAAATCATGCTTCCAAGATGTGCATTTAGATATTCAAGATATTGAGATGGATCATATTGACTAGAATTCATTCTTGGTTCTATGAAATAAACCAAATGAAAGGCCTCCAATGGTGTCTACAATCATCAAATCAGGATTGGTAAACACATATTCACATCTTACTTTAGTATAGTCTTCAGAGTTAGTTATGGCATTAGTAAAGAATTATGTTTTGGAAGTAAGATTAGTGAAAAGAATAATAGGGGAGATCATCCTAGATCTGAGGCCCAAGAACATTGAAAATGTATTCCATCTTTTGAGGGTAGATCATTATATAAGACTGACATATCATTAAGTAGAAAGGTAGTATAGGGACCATGAACAAGAAACCACAAAAATTATTCAATCTTCATGTCTCATTGATAAAACACCTTTGGAAAGAAAATTTGGGAAATTAGATACAACAAGAGACTATATGAAGAATGATATCAAACATTCCATAGTGCTCTTGATTATAATCATGGGATTACCAAGAACAAGACACTTAAATATATGGATAGTACACTTCATTAAAACCATAAGAATGACAACGATGCAAATTTATTGGGCCAAAATTATTTGTGAGAATTTAGATGAATAGCTGGTGGTGGTCAAAATTGATCTAAGGTTTTATATGACATCTTATTTGGTGTATTAGTTAGTAGCAAGAACTATAGATTATGTGGTAACTTGCAAGATGCTGATTCATGGACTTATGTGGTATACCCAAAGCTAGTGAATAAAAAGCTATTGGATCATAGAAAAATAATACATATAAGTGAATGATGCTTTGATTTCTACAATCATCGAGTTCACTATGGAAGACTATGTAAAAAGGATGTCAGAAGAGGCATCAACAAAAAATATAGAAATAGGTGCCAAATGAATAAGAACATGTTGCAAATCACTAATGAGTTGACCTAGTTGGGGTTATCACAAGGAAAGAATAACAAATTTTAGAGGAAAAATCCTAGTCCCTACAACAACAACAATTATGATCAACACTACAATAAGAATTACAGTAGAAACAACAATGTAGGAAACAATAATGTAGGAAACAATTCTACTTTGCTTGATCACAACAAGAAGTTCCAAAGACATAATTTAAAATGGAATGCCCATCTAAACAATGGAAGTATTCCTATAGATAATAGCAACAAAAATGCATAGTATATAGACATCAATCAGTATGACAATAATTAGAATGTACCAAATGATGATGGCACATATAACAATAGAAATTAGCAAGTAAATCAAATTCCAAAGGGAAATAATAATAGGCCCCCCATGCAATTCAATACAATGATGGTAGAATCCTATGATACTTCATAGAACATAGGAATGGAACAACTAACCATCAAAGAAATCTCTTTTCCATTGAGTCAGAAACCAAATATTCAACCCGAAGAAATAATTTCCTTCTAAAATGATAATCAAAATACCTACAACTTGTGATGTCAAAAGGAACCCATGATTGATGTTATTCCTCCCACATTACAACCAAATCCTCTATACTTGAGAGAAACTAACAATCCAATACCTACAAGACCCCCATATGGAGGAAAAAAAATCAAGGAAATGTTCCTACAATCTTTAAAAATTCCTCCTTGTCTATTGAAAAGTATAGTGCAATGGAAGATTTGAAATGAATGAAGGCCAACATGTCCATGTTCAACATTCTAGAAAACTATCCTTATCAATGAGAAGAACTAATAAAAACTCTTGATCATACAAAGATAACCCATAATACAAATACTATTCCTCAAAAGGTAATATCTTGATAGGTTAATGCTTCAAAGGCCATGCCAACTATGTTAAAAGACAAGGTTGTGTTGCCTCATTTTTTTCTTACCATCAAAATATATGGGAAGAATCTTCATAATTTCCTAATTGATTCTAGAGCTTCTTGTAATGTTATGGCACTTTCGATAGTACAAAGGTTGTGAGTCACTTCTTATCCTTCTAATCAAATATTGATCCAGTTGGATAAAATGTAAGTAAAGGTTATTGGTGTGTTGAAAGATGTTTAGATACAACTAATAGAAGATCCCTAAATTTAACACATCATTGATATACATGGGGTTGAGATTCTTGAGACATATGGATTTATATTAAGTAGAGAGAAGATGAAATTTTTGAGATGATGGTTTTCAATGGATTTTACTCAACTCTGGTTACCTTGGAAAGGATTGAATAATCAAATAAAGGTTGATGAAGAGCCAAAATAAAAAATGATGATTATAGAATACAATGCACCAAATGAGGTTGCATTCGCACAATCTGATTTAGGCTCTTACAAAGTGATGGCTTTTGATACAACTTCAACTTAAATATCAAATGATCAAGGTGGAAGATCCATGATTTCAATCCCAAAGAAAGAGACCATAACACAATTCATAAACAACATGGTGGCCAACTTACAATGTTTAGGGGAAAAGGCTAACCCTAGGATTTTGTAGATTACATAAAGTTACTCATTTAGAGTTTGAATGTTCACATTGCCAAGAAGTAGTTGTTAAAGTATTAAGACAAATAATGGAAATAAGGAGTTGTAACATTCTAAAAGAAGTATCCATAGAAAATAAAATTTCTACAAACATATCTGAATCTATAAAAAATGTTGGAGAGGAAATTGAAGATCTTAATGCATCATACATTGATACCTCTTTAGATGGTGGCTCGGTTTGTCTTCTCCCCCACCAAGAATGATCAAGGTCCAAAAGAAGGAGATGATACATAAAGTGTCAAGGTTGAACTTTATTAATCATTCATCCTAAACCCAAAATGGATAAAATTTTAGAATTAATTATGCAAATTTAGGGTGAGAAACATACATGTCTCGTATCAAAGAGTAATAATTGAGTTAATTAACCCAAAAGGTAAGTCATTCTATGCAACATATCAATTATAGTTTAGATGTACTAATAATTTTGTAAAGTACGAAGTATTTATCCAAGGACTTCTTTTCGCACTAGAGAAAGGAATCACAACTCTCATAATTGAGAGAGATTCCTAGTTGGTTATAAAATAAGTGAAATTGTTATACGTTTGCAATGATAGGTGGTTTCTTTCTTACTAGAAAAGAGTCTGGGATCTAATGGATGAATTTGAAGTTTTGAACATGAAGGCCATTCCATGGAAAAAAAACATGGTAGTAGATGTCCTCCCCATTTTAGCTAGTGCATTACAACCAGTTGAGAGAACAAAATTGAATAGATTTTTAGTAGAATTGGTTGTTGCCCTATCTATCCTAGACAATATTAAAAACTTCCAAGTTTTTTAAGATGATCAACATATACTTGAATTTATCATGTGTAATGGCCACTTTAAAGGGATAGAGATTGATGACACTCTAGATGAGAAACCAATTTGAAGATGAGGATGGGATTGTCAATTTGAAAACTAACACTATTCCTAAGTGAATGGTTGAGTTGGAGTGCATTTTTTATCCTGATGAATCAATGCTTAAAAAGATAATGGTCAATGAAAAGGGGATCAAAGAATGTGATCTGTATAATCTAGATACTAATGAAGATCCAAAAATGGTAAGGGTTAGCAAGGTATGTAACACTTAGGAAAGGGAAGATATGCTCAAATTTCTTATAAAATACAAGTATGTCATTGCTTACAACTATAAAGAGATCAAAACATACGATCCTAAAATCATTATGTATGAAATTCAATTAAAGCTAGATGCCAAGCCTTTTTGACAAAGGGAAAGACTTATTAATCTTATTATTGAACCATTAATAATGAAGGAAGTTAAGAAGTTTCTTGATGCCAAGATCATCTTTCCTATGCACTATTCTACATCAGTGGCTAATTTAGTCCTAGTGAGGAAAAATATAGGAGAGATTCATCTTTGTGTGGATTTTTGTAACTTGAACCTAACATCTCAAAAGGACAACTTTCCCTTTCCCTCACTAGATGAAGTACTACAAATTGTAAATGGATCTAGGATTATGTCTTTCTTGGATGGATATTTGGGATTTAACAAGGTAATGGTCAAGGAAGAAGATAGGTTAAAGACTACTTTCATGACTAAACAGGGCTCTTTTTCTTATAGAAGGATGCCTTTTGGGTTGAGTAATGCAGGGGCTATATTTCAATGAGCCATGGATGAAGCTTTTAAGGGATTAATGAATAAGTATGTAGTCATTTACATGGATGATTTAATAGTCTTTTCAAAGGATCCAACCACTCATATTATTGATTTCAAACATTTATTCAATAGATGTCATAAATATGGCATATCACTCAATGCCAAGAAGTGTTCATTTGGGGTTACTAAAGGAAACCTCTTTGGCCAGATCATCTTTGAAGCTAGAATCTCCATTGATCTTGATAGAATTAAAGCCATTGTAAAGTTGTCACCTCCTCAAAGTCAAAAGGAACTTAAGTCTTTCTTAGAGAAGATTAATTTTGTACAAAAAATTCATATGCAAATTTGTAGAGATAGTTTGCCCCTTTAACAATTTACTCGAAAAGGGAGAGAAAATAGAATGGGTTCCAAAAGTTATGGAATCATTTGAGGATATCAAAGTGGAAATATCCACAACCCCAATACTAGTGAGTCTAGATTATGGAATACCTTTCAAAATATACTCTTTTGCTTCATAACATTCATGTGTTGGGATTCTTATGCAGAAGAAGGATAAAGAAGATTAAAGACCCATTTCTTTTATGAGTTTCCCTCTAAAAAATTCTGAGTTAAATTATTCCATTCTTGATAAACAATCCTTTGCCTTGATCAAAGTGGTAAACAAATTCTACCATTATATACTAAGGAGCAAGTTATATGTGATCATGCCTGATCCTATAGTTAAGACATTATTGATGCAAAACAAATTAGGCGAAAGACAAGGAAAATGGATGGAAATCCTTCAAGAATTTGATTTAGAGATTAAAGAAATGAAATTGGTAAGAGGGCAAAGATTATTAAGAATGATAGCCAAGAACTAGATTGGGGATGAGAACAAATTCAGGTTTGATGACAAAAACAAATGTGGAAGCTCAAAAGAATATTGTAGTATCTCAAGTTGATATTGACCAAGGTATAATAATAGATGTTTGGTACTAGGATATTGTTTACTACCTTTTACAAAATTAGTACCCCAATTAGATAAATAACTCATAGTGTAGGGGATAGAAAATGAAGTGTGAATCTTACATGCTATAAGATAGAAAATTATACAAAAGGAACTATGAAGAGATTTATCTAAAGTGTTTGGGACAAGAAGAAGTAAAGGAATTTTTTAGAACTATTTCACAATAAATATGGTATAGGGCATGGTTTAGTAGAGGCTACTACACATATGATTTTTGGATCAGGTTATTTATCACCTATGATCTTCAAGGATACTTCTAAACATATTTTTGCTTACCACATTTGTTAAACTAGTGCTAACAGAGAAAGACATCCTACAATACTATTACAAATAGTGTTTAAGGTATCCCCCTTTTCAAAGTGGAGGATGGACTTCATTGATCTAGTGAACCAACCATTGTCAACTAGACACACTTTTTTCCTCATAGCTATTGATTGTTGCATGCATTGGGTAGAGCCTAAGACTTTTAGAAATTGCACGACAAAGGTAGTTATAGACTTCTTTGAAAAACACATTGTTACTATATTTGGAATGCCATTCTTTCTAATGTATGATAACAAATAAAATATTGTATCAATGTTATTTACATAATGGGCATTGGAAAAATAGGTTATAATCAAGTTTTTGTCAGATTACTATCCCCAAGGAAATGGTGTGGCTGAATCTACAAATTAGAACTTGATCATGGTAATAAGACATTTGTTGAAGGAAATTCATAAAGATTGGCATACTCAACTCAAATATGCACTATGAATAGACTGATTTAGGGTCAAGAAAACTTTTGGAACATCTCCATATTTGCGTATCTACAGATAAGAGCCAATATTCCCACTTAACCTTAGGATTCCTATTATGAAATTCATGAGTGGGTACACTAAAAATGTTGATAGGGTTCAAATCAGACTAATGAATCTCTTAGAGATGGATGATAAACAAACAACTACTTTGGAGCATATGGAAAAACATTAGGCTATCATCAAGAGGTGGTTTCATAAGAGGGATACGATAAAATCTTTTAGAATATCTAACCTTGTTCTTCTAGTAGACAAGGCAAAAGAAAAGTTAGACAACCACACTGAGTTTCACTGCTTGTGGATAAACTGTTAACATATTGTGGAAATTAAGGGAGAAAAAATAATTTTAGGCTAAGTTCCTTACAAGGGAAATTGGTTCCATTTCCATTTTATGGGTAGTTCCTGAAACATTACTTTGACACCTAAAAGAAAAAAAACAAAAAAAAAATCCTTTCTGAAAGTGTGTTTATTTTGCAAATGTGTTTACTTTTAGTTGTGTGTTTTCTTTTAGTTGTGTGTTTACTTTCAAAGTCATGTCAGTCTGGGGGTTAGGCGTGCTTAATATTTTATGTTGATGTATCTCATTTAAACTATTTTTTGGTTTTGACTTTTGGGAAGAGGTCTTTCTTTTTCAAAACATTTAAATGATTTTTCTTTTTATGCCAACTGAGGAATAGATGTTACTTGCAATAATAGAGGACTTTGAGTCCTAAATTTAGAATTGTAGATCAATAGTTTTCAAAACTTTCCAAATTTAAAGAATTATTATCTTAAGTATTTTTCAAACTAAATTCAATGGTAGAAAGGGATAGTCCAAACTCTACTGGTTCAAACAAAAGGGTCTTCTTAAAGGGATTGCTAAGATCATTTTTTGGTGTGAGAGTTTTCATAAAGTTCTTGAAAGAGGAATGCAAGGGATGTTAACTAAAGATTGAATCTAAGAAATGACACCAATGTCTTGGCCACCTAGTCTAAGTGTGGTTAGGGTATAGAAACAAAATTTAAAAAGGGAAATATGGTGTTAAGAATGAAAGATTCTACAAAGTCTAAGAAAGGTAATCTGACTATAGGGATATGTGCTCCAAATATGCTATCCAATATCAAAATAATTGCTTCATCAAAGAATCAAATGTTGACATGTGAGTTACGTAAAGAAAATATTTAGAATATTACCTAGGAATTCAAATGAAAAGTGATAACCATTAAGAGCAATCGAAACTAATTCTCTCATCTAGTTAGACAAGTGATTAATTAAAAACTTTTGCCAGGATTCCCATTGAATTGACTAATAGGATGGAAGATTATTTCCAAGTTATTGCAAGCTTTTGATAGATTGCATTTTGAAATTGTCAAAGAAAATGGATACACTAAAAACATGCAAAACTTGGAGATTTGAGATTCTAAGGTTTTGACTATGAAGTGACTTGAAATACATTTGGAGTATTCAAGATTTAGTTGGTGTTTGACATATATTAGAGGAATGCTTTCTAATGAAGAAATGCCCTTTTCAATTCTTCCCTTTTTTTTGGGGCCATTTATTGTAGTTTCACAAGGCACACCCCTTTTCTCCTAGAAATGGGGACCCCCTAGTATAATTTTTTTGATTTCCAAACCCCTAGTCTAAGGTGTAAGGCTTTTTAGGGTTCTACTTGGTGTCTAAGCCTAGTCTAGCCCTCTACTTGAAAAACCTAGTTGTTAGCGACTGAAAGCTTTGAGGGAAAAGAGAATTTTCGTGTCTAGGTGTACACTAGCACACTAGATGCATTAGTGTGGGAGAATTTCCCTTTGGAAGTGTGCACTTGTGCATATGCGTGGGTGCACACCACTAAAGGAGAACTCCATGCTAGGCCAATAAAACCCTAGGACCCCTTCTCTTCCATACCTCATTTTCACTTCAACATCTTTAGTGAGCACATCTCCACACTTTCTGAGGTACACCAATCTTTTGCACCAACACACAAATAGCATTCTAGGGAAATAACTAAGGAAAAAGGTGTGCACCTTCTTTTTACAAAACTTAATCAAACTAAAAAAACAAACAATGCATTCACCGAAGTGAAATGTGAGCATGTGTCATGACAACTCTTGTTTGCATATGACAAAGTAAAGAAGCAGATAAGAAGATCTAGGTATGGCCCATCACCATTGGTCCATTTAGTGTCAACCAAAAGTAGGATATCATGACATTTGAGTTAGAATGAGATCAATATCCATTAGAGGATTATAATTCTCTTCATCCATATTTTGATAACATTGGTAGAGTTTAGTACTTGGTAGGAAAATAGTTCAAACATGAAGATGCCATAGAAGATCATTGGATGAATGTAGTAGATGACCATGAGATCCGAATAAAGGTTTATTGTAGGATGACTCTTTATGTGGTAGGAAATGTCTTGAAAATAAAGGTCCCATTAAAGATTGTGTAGTAAGACATTGAAAAAGACTTAGATCTCTTATATAGCTAAGATACGATATATGATCAACCTATCATGACTGCAAATATTCATAGAGAACAAAATACAAATATCAATCATAGGGTGAGGTAGATCATCTAATTGACTAAGGAATGGATTAAGATACCATTCAAGCTAGATCTGGTTCCATAAATAGTAGTTTTCCAAGCTACAACTTGCCTAGTGAAAGGTAGAGGAGTGAAGGTTACAATACCAACATTCATAGCCCAATAATTAATTAGGCCAGAGATAGTGTATCAACACATTTGGTAAGTTGTGTACTTTAAGGCATAGAAGGGAAAGAATAAAAGGAAAAGAGTTTCTCAATAGCAAGTTGAACCTAAGGGTGAAGGGACTCAAGCCCAAGAAGAAACTGAAGCCCAAGAAGTTATTCAAACTCAAGATAATTTATTGCTACCACTTACAAAACTAGGGAAATAAGTTGAAGAAGAAGTGAAGGGAGCATTCTACCTACCCAAGAGTAAGAAGCCTCTCAATTAGCTCCAAAGAAGAAAAATATGAAAACTCCAATTAAAAAGACAAGGAGACAAAAGGTGATAAAAAATGTTATTCCTTTTTTACAATTCCAAAATTTATTCAAGAAGAAGAAGAAGAGGATAACCTTCCCATAAGTTAGAGAACTCGTCTTGAAAAGGCTACTAATGCATAGAAGATGGAGTTTATGAAAACTCCACCATTCATTCCTACATAATCTATTAAAGTTACAACTATGGAGGATGAGTTACAATATTGGATTAATGAGCAAGATGACCAAGGGGATGATGTCTTGAAGATGTTAGATTTTGATTTCATGCTTGTAGGCACTAAACTAGTAGGTGATCAGATAAGGGATACACCAAAAAATCAACCTCCACAAGAGGATTGGAGTTAATTTTCATCTTTTCTACAAGGGCCTCTAGGTGCTCTATCATAACCAGCTCAAGATGCATCTTTAATGGATAAAGGCTCAGCCACTCCTCTCCCTCTGGTCAATGAACAACATGTACAACTAGTGTAAAAATAAGAGCCACAACAAAGATGCATTGATGAAGTATCAAAGGAGGGGGAAATATATGAAGAATTCTAGAAAACTTCCCAAGATATAGAGGTAAGGAAAGTGGGCTCAACAGATATAAGGATGCTGAATATAGATACCTCACAGAAAGAAAGGACTCCAAAAATAAGTGATAAGGGAAAGGGTCTTGCAAAAAAAACTTCCTATTTTTCTAAGTCTCTGATGGAAAGTTATCAAGGTGGTTGAGAAAAGAGGTGATGGTTAGGCATAGAAGGCAACTATATTGTACCAAGGAAGAAGGAATGAAAGAATTAATTGAAGCCCTAAAGAAACCTAAGCCACTTGTGGGTGATGCATGAACATTGACCTTCATTATGAAGAATCAAAATTAGGACTTGATCTCCCATGTCACTATCCCTCCTCCACATGTAGATATTGAGGATTTAACCCAAAATGATTATCAAATTAAAGAGGTCTTTCTTGGAAAACCCACTATGGATGCTACCAAATTGATGGTCACTACGGGGATCAAAGAAGTGTATAAGCACTTAGAATAGGATATTTTTAATTACTAAAGCTCCAGAAGAAGAATGAACTCTTATGAGGCTATTTTCATAAAGTAGTTGGTCCATTGGATCCTAAAAATCCTTAGGATACTTTAGGTGTAACATTCAATATGAGGGATAAGGAAAATGTAAATTAGATCCATTTTTGAAGGCTTGTCACCAATGGTGAGAAAGTTTTGAAGAAAAAGGTGTGCAGATCATACAAGGAAATCTTAAACTTCTACAACACATGAAGAATAATGCAAAAAAGATGGTTTCTATATTGAACTATGATTTTGGGTTGATAGATTAGATACATACTTGGGGTAAAGACTTGCATGTGTTACAGTCAATAAAGGGTCAAAGGTACTGGATGCTTGTAGATGTATATACAAGGGATGAGTTAGGTAAAATAGATGACTAGTAATAAAGTAATGGAGACATTAGATACAAATATTCATAAGCTCAAGGATCAAGCCCAAGAGAAAATTTTGGAAGCAGAAAGATATTATAGTGATGTTTGCCTTGAAATTTTTGAAGATGAGTCAAGGGATACACTCATGACTGTGCAAGTAGTTGTTGAACAATTTTAGAAGACTTTTGAAGAAGCTTCCACTGATGAGGATATTATACAAGAATTTAAGACCCAAATAGGCATTGCTAGAATTAGATGTGAAATTGGGAGATTTTGAAGAGACTCATATAGGGGTGAGAAACTATTAACAAAAGGTATAGGATAAATATGATACTTTAGATTTTCTAGATGTAAACCAAGCGATGGAAATCATAAAGAAATTCAAGAGAAAATACCTAGACATAGCTTTGGTATGAAGGGGAACAAAACCCACAAGCTAGAGTTTTAGTTTTAACACTTGGAAAAATTTTGCATTTTATGAACCATGTCTTGTAAGGTGTGCTTCTCCCAAGGTGTGCAAGGTGTGCAAGTTGCACTTCTCCAAAGGTGTACTAGAAGTTTTGAAGAAGTCAGAAGTGTGCTAAAAGTTAACTTCCAGTTCCAAATTTAGAGCATTCCATGCACTAGCAATGTATTTTGACGGCAATTTAACTCCTACAAACATCTAGAGAAGGTTAAAATTTTATTTATGGTATCTCTAGAGACTCCTACATCATCTAATAGCTTTCTTTTTCTTATTTTCTCGTGCACCCATTAAATGATATAAACAAGGGTGGAGTTTTACTTAGCACCAGTTAGAGAGTTAGTTTGTACATAAATATATTTGTTTTATTATTTTAGAAGCATATATTTGCATGAAGGAATCTCTCTCTTTGAACACCAATTAAGGAGAAGATTTACTATAAATTGAGGAATTAAATATGTATTTTGGGCCATTATTTTGATGCAATAATATATGTTATTGGTGCTATAATTCAAAGTGTAGTTATTCTTTCCTGATTGTGTTATATTTTGTGAATGTATATTCATGGAGTGTAATGTAGCCAATATTTTTTTGTGTTATTTTAATTGAGAAATATTTTAATTCTAGTGTTTTCCACATGTTTAAAAATTATGTTGTTTTAATTAGTATTAGAAGAGATGACCTTATTGTTCCTACATAGCTTTTTGTCTCGCACAAGTGCACTTTTTGTGGTCTTGCAATTTGATGAAAATTGAAGTAGCTTACTATTACTAAATTCCCATCGACAGTTGTATTAGTGGAGTTAAGGAAGCATTCCTCCTATTTTCATTGGTTACCTACTAATCTTTTCAAGGCCTTAAATCATAACGTTTTATTTTCATGGCTTATATCCATTAGTGATTTATTTTTCAAGTCATTTGCTTAACTTCTTGTTACGCTATCTTTGGTATTTTATTTTAGAAACACTTAGTTAACTTAGGAATTCTTATAGTTGCATAGTTAGATCTACATTCATTATTAAAAAAAAAATACAAAAATATATTTCATCTTTTTTGTGGTTATCATTCTTTTGAGATAGCTAGAAGTTCAACATTTTATTCAAAACTGGTCACAAATAGTAAAGGCCTCCTCATGAACACTCACATTTATATTTTACTAAGTAGATTCCAGTAGGTCACAAGATCACCCAGAACCTTGGAGTTGATCCTAGATTAGCCTTTCAAAAGAGGAGTTTGAAAGGATTCCCATCATTAAGCATCATGAAAAATGACAGCTCAATAGGAGCTAATGTGGGGTTAACAGGTCTTTTTTTTTTTTTGAAGGGCTTGACATTCTCTTTTAGGGGTATAATATGTTGAAATAATTCTTCCCCTATAAGCTTTAAGGTCATCATATGACCATACAAAGACATTCCTAAATTTTTTTAATAGGTCAACTAGGGACTTTCTTATTAGAGGTGAAATAATCTTACCTATATATACCTTTTTGGGAGACTCACTAGTCCCTAGATTGAGTTCTTCTAGTTCTTGTGGATTTTTGTCAATGACAACTAAGTGAACCCTATCTTGATTGTCAAAAAAACTCTCTAAAACCATTATTCCTTTAAGAACTTTGTTTGTTTTTAGTTTTAGAATTTCTTTACCAAAGATGGTATCCTTCCCATCTATATTCCCAACAAAACTATTGCAATCCAGTTCCTAACCATGGTATTTATCTTCATTTAGGAGAAAATACAAAATTTATTTATCATCCTTAAATACCTACTAGTTCTCTATGTTATCAGGAATGGATGGTCTATTTTCCATTTCAATATTAGAAATACTAAAAATGACATGTCATTAGACTTAATGGCTCCATTAGCTAGTAGATCAGTTATTTTTTTGTTACTTCTATCCATCCAAGAAATTGAAAAAGTATCAAATGCTTTAATTTGATCCCAAACAACATTCCTATACTATTTTAACCTCTTATTCTTGGATATGTATGTCTCCTTAATCTAAGACACAAGTAATTCTAAATCTCCAATTACATGGAGCTTCTTTATACCATGGTTTCTAGCCACTTTTAATCGAAGTAAAAATGCTTCATTCTCTTCAATATTATTAGTACTAGTGAAGTTTAGGGTGAATGTGAATCTAAATGTATTCCTTTTTGGAGATATGAAATAACTACTATAGCTTTTGATCTATCTTTGGAATTAGCCCCATCAAAATACTAGTCTGAAGATTCTAAGAATATAAGCATTTTTTTGATTCCTATGAAATTAAAGGGACTACCTTTTCAACTTCATAAATGATGATCTAAGCTCTAAAAGTATTCACTTCAGTATCTAGGAAGAAAGTGGAATTTGTATAAATATTATCCTCAAGCATGTACATAACCCTTGGCTCTCTATCAATCTTGATGGCTTTATCTCCTATGTGAAATGTGGAAAAAGACAAGTCATGCTGTAGGCTACCTCCCATTGTAATGCTCCATTTTCTATAGAGAAACATTCCATATTGTGGAGGAATATCAACTATTAGGAAAATCATAGTTAGGTCATTGTCGAGATAGGTAGCTAGTTTAAATGGCAAGACATTAACTGTACCTATGACATGGACTTCTCTAGCATCCATAACTCTACACCTACCTTGCTCTATATCCACTTTCAAACCAAGATCTTCCATGATTTTAAATAGCATGACAATATTTAAGGCTCCTAAATCAATCATGTAGTTCTTTAAGGTTTTACCATTTATACTTAAGCTAAGGAAGAAAGGGTCTATGTTTTCTATATAGGTTTTAGAAGAATTATACAAATAAATCTATTGTATTTGGGACAAGACTCCTTTATATTCCTTCTCTTTTACTATAAATGGTTCCTCTTGGCCTCTCGACAATTCTTTATTAGTAACATTACTATTTCCAATCCCCCCTAACCAAGAAAGGGCTTCACTCTTGCATTCTTATATCCTAAACATTTCTCATAAAGGAACCTTAAAAATAATTTGTGATAGCATAGCAATGATGATTTTCAATGTTGACAACTATTTTGAAAGTATCTCTTTATGTTTTGGGATCTTCATCTCTTAGAATATAAGCCAACTTGCTATCGAAGGAAATGAAATAAGTAGTGAGACATACATTCTCACCAAGTCTCATAACTTGAAATAGTTTATATATTCCCTTCTGGAATCCTACATTAAAATCAAATGTTGACTCATTCTAATTTTCTTTAATATTATTAAACTCATTTACCATAAAATTTTTATTAGAGTAATTATCTATTTACACTTATTAATTAGATCACTTTGATTTAGTTAATTAAGTTGTCTATTACTCCAATTTACTTAAGCTATCTCTTAGGTGCATATAATTAATATTGTATATTAATTATAATGTGCAACCTAGCTTTTTCCCTTTTTAGGGTTTCGTTCACCTTTAAGGTTGAAATCTTGTAATTATTGTTTTTTTAAATCTTAGAATACATTTTTCTCTCACTCCATTGAGATTCTCAAGCTTTGCTTTTTTCTCTTTGGTTTCCTTCTAGCAATAGGTTATTTTGCATGTAGGTGTTCTTGGTGACCTTTGAAGTTAGTTTTCTCAACTTCTACAATGTATTAGAGCTTCCCTACTAGTGTCTAGTATGGAGATCTTGAAGCTATGATTCAAAGACAAAAGACCTAGCTTTTTGTGGTTGTTTTTCTTTAATCTAGAGGAGACATTTTCTTTTGATGCACTTTCAACAAAAATGGATGCCACCATTGCACTCAAAAGGCTCGATACAATCAAAATTGATATAAATTTTTCATTTTTGGCCATAGTAATCCCTAGGATAAATTGTTTCCCTACCCTAGGCCATATGGTACACAAATAAAAAAAATAGAAAAACATTTTTTTTTGGGCCCTACAATGCGCAGCTAGTGCACTACTAGCACGCTCTTGTTGTGCCACCTACACACCATCACAGGCCAACCCCTACTCTACTCCCACTAATGCACAACCAATAAATCATGATCACTACTATCATCACCACAGTGCCACCGACTGCCACCTTTACCTACCAACACCGCTTAGTCACTACCTGTCGGCCGTTGATAGGTGACATCAACAATATGATAATTGACATCATTTTGCTTGCAAGTTTTCAAATTTTTTAGCAACTAGAATTTTTTCTTGGTAGACAATCAATTAAAAGTTATACAACTATCAAATTTTTTAGTATCTATATTTTTTGAGAGAGCTTATTATTTGGAGGTGCAGTTTGTTTTTGGCTATATCTTTTGCATATGTTGTCCATTTTCAAAAAATAAAATATCATCAAAAAGTTGTTTCTAAGCTAGATATGATGATGTTGGTTCCAATCTATTATTTGGCTATTTGAGCTCCTATTTTTGGCATTGAAGTAGAGGCTTCAATTTCCTACATCTCTACATCTGGCATCCAAGTTTTCTTCTAGTTTTTCTTGTCCTTTCCTTAGTTGTTTCCTTGGTATATGAGGGATAGATTTATACATTGTGGGGGCTGCATTTTTCTTTCTATAATTTAATTTAGAAACAACCATTCTACTTCTATCTTCTTCTCTCAATGTCAGAACCCTCCATGGCCTGGTTGACACCACATAACTACCACACTTGGAAAGCACACATTAATTGACTTCTTATGCCATGTAGCTTATGGTCATGTCTAGATCAATATCAACCTATCCTATAATGCCCTTTGAGGTTCTTCAACATAGAAAAAAAATGGATGAAGCCATGGGCTTGATTGCACTTAATATCTCTAATAGTCTCATGTTTCACTTGAATGGTTTTACCAGTCCTTGGGCTACTTGGACCAACTTTTTGAACTTTTTTGGCATAGTAAATGAGTTTTGGGCACTACAACTTGATGCAGAGTTGACTACTTTGACTCCTACCAACTTTCCCACAATGGAGGACTTCTTGATGAAGTTCAAATCTCTACATTTAGTTTTTTAGGGATGTGGGAAGAGAAAGATAGATGATGAGTTTTTTTTTGATACTCTCAATGATGAGAGGATAGTATCAGATCTTTCTTTGCACTTTCTACTCCATTATGGATGCTTTGGGAAATAGACATGTCATGCCTTCTTTTGAGACATTCTGTGATTGGTTGACATGAAAATAGGCAAAGATCTAATAGATGGATGTTTTTGGCTCTTCCAACCAAGCATTGGTTGCTTAATCTTCACAAGGGAAAGCATACCAAATGCCAAAATGAAGAAAGATTCTTAGAAAACCAATTCAAAACCTCTAGCTAATCCTTCCAAGGGTAAATCTTCTTTGAAGTCTACTAAGTATTCCTCCAAGACTAAGAAGAAATTAGTTGAGACTTTTAGTTTTTGTGGAAAGGATGGACATCCCATTTCTAGGTGTTGGAAACATTTGGATGCTTTAGAGGAAGTCATGGAGGAGCATCGCATTTCTACTCCTCAATCTTCATCCCCCCCATAGGGAAAGGTCATGCTCTTACTACATGAGCACTAGATTTTGGGCCCACTTGGTGTCTTGATTCTGGTGCCTCTCACCATATGACTCACACTTAGTAGTTAGTTACCTCACTTGCTCCTTGTGCTACTTTACAAATTGCTATTGTGAACTCATCACATCTTCTAGTCTTGGGTTCTGGTTTAGTTGCATTATCTGGGGATTCTCTTTAGGATGTTCTCTTTGTCCTTGGGATCTTTACAAACCTATTGCTAATTTATTAGATTTTCCACTCTAGCTCTAGTAAGATAGTTTAGTTCTTAGCACATGATGTGATTATTCAAGACTTACAATAGTGGCTACTAGGAGTGTTGACTCTGCATCTCGCCTATAAAGATTTGATAGATTTGAGTCTTCTGATGGCATAGGTTCATATCTTATAACACATACAAATTTAGTCAATAGACTTTGGCATGAGCATTTGGACCATGTCAATTATAGATATCTTTAGCAGATGAGCACATAAGCACTTGTTCTTGGGATTCCCTAGATTTCTTACATCAATGGTGTTCATCAAGGTTGTGCTCTTGAAAACCAACATAGGGATCATTTTCTTTATGGATGAGCTACTCATGTTTTGTCACATTGGAGTTGATTCATAGTGACCTCATGTTATTTCTCACTCCTTATTTGTTTAGTGCTAGATATGTGCTTACTTTCATTGATGACTTCTCTAGGTGTACATGGGTGTACATTGTAAAGTGCAAGTCTAATGTATTTGATTCATTTTGAGCCTTCAAGACATTTATGGAGAAGAAATTTGGTCTTTCTATTCAACAGATATGCACAGATAATGGGGGGGAGTATGTGAACCAAGCTTTTAGGGATTTTTTCTATGAACATGATCTTTAGCATCAGTCTTTAGTACCCTACACCCCTTAGTAGAATGGTGTGGTAGAGAGAAAGAATAGAACATTTTGTGAGATGGCTAATTGAATTATATTGTCCAAGTCCATAGATTCATCCTTTTGGGAAGTGATGCAGGAGCATCTAGAGGTATAAGGGAAATCCTATGTCACCCAAAAAAATGTAGTTATACTTAGTTTCTATTTCATGTGTTTTAATTTTTGGATACCCATTTGGGTCAAATAAAGGTTCCAACTCTCACAGTTCCACTATTAGTGTTCTAGGATAGAGTATTTGAGCACCTTGGGATACATGTAAATGCCAAAAAAATAGGAGTATGTAATTGAGCCATCATTTTGGTGAACTAGAAGGTGTCAATTGGTTGAATGATTGTAATTTAGAGCATTCTAGAAAAAGAATTAGGTCAAAAGGCCCCACGGTTTGAAAGTTATCACAGTTTTTTAGTTTCTAGAGACCTCCTAAGAATGCTTCAAAGTCAAGTAAGGGGCATTAAATGGCCTTGAATAGGTCCAAAAAATGGAGGACAATAAAATCTAGTCCATAGAGCTATAGAGTGCTTCAAGAGCTTTCCAAAAATGTAAACGGTTTGTCAATCAGAGCTACGGTTCAAAAGTTATGCCTCTCAAAAGTTTGGTTACCATTTCTAGATTCTTCTAAATTTGTGCCAACTTCTAATGCGACTTTTGGAGCCTTCTATTTGGTTGGTGGATGCCAACTAGCACTTTCTATAATGTATTCCTAATCTTGAACCCTTTGGGGTCTATTTAAGAACATTTCTAGCATTGTAAAAGGTAGTTCAGAGTGGAGTTTGGGAGAAGGTACTGGGAGAAGAATTCATCTCTAGATTTATGCTATTGTAAGCCCATAGGGCATATTTTTGAGTCTATTTCTCTGCACTAAGTGTACTAGCATATTTTTATAGTAAATAAAATTTTCCCTTTCTTGTTGTGTCCATTCTGTGCTTGGGTTGTGTCCCCATAAAGTGGTATCAGAGATGGTTTTCTTGAGTGTGTAGATAGAGCGCCGACTATGAGGCAGTTTGCATGAGGACTGTGTGGTTTTGGGTTTGACTTACAAAGATGCCTCCATGAAGAGAACATGGTGGAAGGGCCGGAGCTATTAATCCTAAAGAGGTTAGAGCCCTCCAAAGGTAGGTTCAAGCATTGCAAGAGGAGCTCCGTAGAGGAACAAATGTTATTGTAGGTGATGAAAGTGAGGACAACAATGAAGAATAAGAAATTGGACTAGAAGGAGAAGTTGATAGGGAAGTTCTAAATTAGGTAGAGGAGAGACTTTTTAGAGCCATTATTAAGTTTGGGAAAAGACCTACAATTGATGTGGGTGTATTTTCATGAAATCTGAAACTAGATGAGTTCATTGACAGGATTAATGAATTGGAAGAATACTTTGAGTATGAGGATATCAGGGACCCAGATAAGGTTAAGTTTGCAAAGGACAAACTGAAAGGACATGCCAAAATTTGGTGGCAAGAGGTTCAATTGGAATGAAATAGATGAGGAAAGGATAAGATCACAAGGTGGGATCGTATGGTGGACAAATTGAAGAAGCAATTCATTCCTGTTGATTATGAGCTTGATTTGTTTAAGAAGATGCATGGGTTAAAGCAAGCAGAAAAATCAGTCTAGGAATATAAGGAGGAGTTTTATCGACTCTTGATTAGAGTAGGGTGTGCAGAAGCAAATAAGGAGAAGGTTGCTCATTATATCAGTGGGTTGCGACCTAGCATCTAGGAGGAATTATGTCTGGTAAGAATGACCAGCATTGAGGAGGCATACCAATTTACCCTATGAGTTGAAGAGAAGCTAAATAAAAGGTTTGAAGGGAGACAAAGAGGGCATGGTCAAGGAGGAAGGGCTAGTGGCATGTCATCTGGAGGCTAAAATGAAACCCAAAAGAAAAATGAAGATGTGGGTACTAGCAGCAACCAGAGGAATGAGGGTTTCAACCATTCCTGTGATCAAGACTTTGGAAATCAGAGAGGAAGAGGTAGAGGATGTGGACAAGGAGAAGAAGGCTTCTGTGATACCTATTTCCATTGGAATGTAGAAGGTCATCATGCCTTTGAATGCCCTCAATGACAAGGAAGGACAGATAGGAGAGCTGAGGGTCAAGCTAGGGTTGCTCATGTGGATGAGGATGCACAATCATCACATTTATAGGATGCAAAAAGAGGAGAGACTTTAGTAAATGAAAGGGTCCTACTAAGTGGTCAGATTGAACAGGGACAAAGGATGAGTTTATTTTGTACCAAGTACAAGTGTGAGGATAAATGTTGTGATGTGATCATTGATGGTGGTAGCACTGATAACTTGGTATCAGAGGAGATGGTCTCTAAGCTAAAGCTCAAGAGGGAGAAACACCCCCAGCCCTATCAGATTGCTTGAGTGAAAGATGATCATAAGGTCTTGGTAAGTGGACAATGGTTAGTGGAGTTTAAAATTGGGAGTTACCATGATGAAGTTCTCTGTGATTTTATTCCAATGGATGTTTTCCATCTATTATTGGGTAGATCATGGCAGTTTGATAGGCATGCAGTACATGATGGTCATGCAAACACATACTCTCTAACAAAGGATGGAGTTCACCACAAACAAAAGCCCATGAAAAAGGAAGGTGAAAAGGTATGGATCAATGCTAGGATTTGTCTAGTTGATGGAAGGAAGTTTGTAGATGGCATGAAACATCAGCGTATGTGTTATGATTTGATTCCTAGGAAAGATAAAGAAGGTAGTAGTGAAATACCACTTGAAGTTTCAGATTTATTAGGTGAGTTTGGAGTTATCATCTCTAATAATGTTCCAGAAGGATTGGCACCGATAAGGCAAATTAGTCATCAGATAGATTTAATCCCAAGAGATAGTTTTCCTAACAAGGATACTCACAAGATGACTCCTATTGAAATTGAGGAGTTAAATAGATAGGTTTAGGAGCTATTGAGGAAGGGCTTGATTCAGGAAAGTTTGAGTCCATGAGTAGTACCTGTAGTACTGGCACCAAAGAAGGATGGAGAGTGGAGGATGTGTATAGACTCTTGAGTTATAAATAGGATAACCATCAAGTATTGGTTTCCTTTTCCAAGAATGGATGATCTTATGGACTACTTGAGTAGAGCTCAGTACTTCACAAAGATAGATCTCAAGAGTGGCTATCACCAGATACAGATATGAGAAGGAGATGAGTGGAAAATAGACTTCAAGACCAAGGAGGGTCTTTATGAGTGGTTAGTCATGCCCTCTGGATTGACAAATGCCCCAAGCACCTTCATGCGACTTATGACTGAGGTACTTAAGAAGTTCTTGGAAAAATTTGTTATTGTCTAGTTGGATGATATTTTAATTTTTAGCAAGACTTTGGAAGAACATTTATTTAATATTCATAGTATCCTTGAAAGGTTAAGGGAAGAGAAAATATTAATTAATCTGAAGAATTGTATCTTTGCAAAAAGGGAGTTAGTCTACTTGGGGTTTGTTATAACACCTGAAGGTCTCAAAATGGATCCAGAGAAGGTAAAAGCCATCTTCGAATGGCCTAATCCAAGTTTTGCTACTGAGGTAAGATCATTTCATGGTCTAGTTAGTTTTTATAGGAAGTTCATTAAGAATTTCAGTGCCATATGTGCACCCCTGACTGACACAATAAGAGGGGATAGAAAAGAGTTCAAATGGATTGCGGCAATTGTGAGAAGTTTTGAATTGCTGAACAAGAAGGTAACATAACAACCTGTGTTGGCACTTCTAGATTTTAGAAAGGTGTTCCAGGTGGATTGTGATGCTAGTGCCAGTGCTATTAGGGCTATATTAAGCTGAGAAGTTAAGCCTATTGCATATTTTAGTGAAAAATTGAATGACGCAAAAAAGAAGTATTATGTTTATGATCAAGAGTTCTATGCAATAGTTCAGGCCTTAAAGAAATGGAGGCATTATTTATTTCCAAAGGAATTTGTTTTGTATACTAATCACTAGGCATTACAATACCTAAATAGCCAAGGTAAATTGAATTAGAGGCATATGAAGTGGCTAGAGTTCTTGCAAAGCTATACATTTGTGTTGAAGCATAGAAGTTGAAAATCTAACAAGGTTGCAGATGCACTAAGTAGGAGATAGTTATTGCTTACAGTAATGTAGGTTGAAGTAGTTGGGTTTCCTGAACTCAAGAATTTGTACCTTGAGGATCCTGATTTTGTTGAAGCATGGAAAGCTTGTAAAGAACCTGTTGCTATAGACAGAACTAAGTGGTTAAACTATCTGATTCAAGATGATATGTTATTCAAGGACAGTCAATTATGCATTCCAAGGAGTTCCATGAGGGAAAATTTGATTAAGGAGAAACACAGTGGAGGGATGGTAGGATATTTTGGTTGAGATAAGACCATTTCCATTCTTAGAGAACATTACTTTTGGCCTCAAATGTCACAGGATGTGAAGAAGTTTGTACAGAGTTGCCAAGTTTTTTAAGTGGCCAAGGGATTTAGTCACAATACTAGACTATATCAGCCATTGCTTGCTCCATCAAAGCCATGGGATGACATAAGTATGGATTTTTTTCTTGGATTGCTGAGGACACAAAGGGGTAATGACTCAGGATTTGTGGTGGTTGATAGGTTCTCCAAAATGGCACATTTCATTCCATGCCACAAAACTCATGATGTTGTCCATATTGCAGACTTGTTTTTCAGAGAGGTGGTAAGACTACATGGTCTCCCAAGGAGTATAGTTTCTAACAGAGATACTAAATTTGTGGGGTATTTCTGGAGAACATTGTGGAAGAAGTTGAGAACAGACTTGAAATTCAGTTCCATACATCACCCGCAGACTGATGGCCAAAAAGAAGTGGTAAACAGAAGTCTAGGAAATTTGTTGAGATGTTTAGTTGGGGATAAACCCAAGGGGTGGGATTTGATTCTACCACAAATAGAGTTTGCTTACAATAACTCTATAAATAGGAGTACTGGTAGATCACCATTCCAAATTGTATATGGAAGTAGCCTAAGGACTACACTAGAATTGAGGAAGATAGAACAAGGGGAGAGGACAAGTGTTGAAGCTGAAGAATTTGCTGAACATATCAAGTGTCTACATGAGGAGGTCCAAGCACACATTACCAAGATGAACCAATAGTATAAAGCTAGGGCTGATCAAAGGAGAAGAGATAAGGAGTTCCAAGTAGGGGATCTAGTCATGGTACAATTAAGAAAAGAAAGATTTCCAGCCAGTACTTACAACAAGCTGAAGATGAAGAAATTTGGCCCTTGCAAATTTTTGAAGAAACATGACTCAAGAAATGCATATGAAGTAGACTTGCCAGATGGAATTCACATTTCTCCTATTTTCAACATTGCAGACTTAACAAAGTATCATGATGATGGTGCAGATGAGGAGCTGATGTTAGAGCCATATCCAATTCCTACTTCTAAGAAGGAGGAGATAGAGGAGATTCTAGATAGTCATGTGGGCAGGATTACTAGAAATAGGTAGTATCAAGAGTATTTGGTTAAGTGGAAAGGCCGACTGATCGAGGACTCAACTTGGATATCAGTAGCTGAGGTTTCCCATTTGGGATTTCCTCTACCATTCATAAAGTGATAGGGTCACTTTTTAATCTACCCTGGGTGTCTGATGCAAGAGCATCTAGAGGTATAAGCACAATCCTATGTCACCCAAAAAATTATACTTAGACTTAGTTTCTGTTTCATGTGTTTTCATTTCTGGATACCCATTTGGGTCAAATAAAGGTTCCAACTCTCACAGTTCCACTATCAATGTTCTAGGATAGAATAATTGAGCACCTTATCATATGTGTAAATGCCAAAAAAATAGGAGTATGTAATTGAGCCATCATTTTGGTGAACTAGAAGATGTAAATTGGTCAGTTGATTGTAATTGTAATTTAGAGCATTCCAGAAAAAGAATTAGGTCAAAAGGCCCCATGATTTGAAAGTTATTGCATTTTTTTAATTTTTGGAGACCTCCTAAGAATGCTTCAAAGTCAAGTTAGGGACATTAAATGACCTCAAACAGGGCCAAAAAATGGGGATGAGTGAAGCTAGTCCATAGGCTATAGAGCACTTTGAGAGCTTTCCAAATTGTAAATAGTTTGTCAATCAGAGCTATGGTTCAAAAGTTATGCCTCCCAAAAGTTTGGTTACCATTTCTGGATTCTTCAAAATTTGTGCCGACTTCTAATGTGACTTCTGGAGCCTTCTATTTGGTTGATGGATGTCAACTAGCACTTTCTAGAATGTATTCCTAATCCTTAACCCTTTGGGGTCTATTTAAGAACATTTCTAGCATTGTAAAAGGCAGTTAGAAGTGGAGTTTGGGAGAAGGTACTGGGAGAAGAATTCATCTCTACATTTATGCTATTGTAAGCCCATAGGGCATGTTTTTGTAATGCCCTGCCAAGGGATCCAAAAGAATTAACCTAAAGTTTCACTAAGTTTTCTAAACATTTTTTTTTTTAAACTAAGAAAGTATAACATACACATCAAATCCATGATACAAAGTACAGTAAAAATATATGAAACTATTCACCGTACATGATACATCCATACATCCATAATGATAAAACATCTATCATAAAAACTAACCATCCATCATAATAATCCAAGAACATACTGAAAGTAAATCGCAATCACGAAAACTCTAGCCACGGTGACCACAAAATGGATCTCAATGGTAAGAGTAAAAGCACTACCACCCGACCGCGTGGAACCTAAATGGTCCACTCCCACTGCGCTAAGGAGATAGTCTCAAGTCCCAAATAGGATAACAAAACCTATAATCATAAATAATCTCTAAGTCCAAGAAATCCTATAAGCATGCTAACTCAAGGGTTCCTAAAAAGATCGACATCTAAATCCCAGAGGTACCACAAGACACGTAGGAAACCTAATATGCAAGCGGGAAAGTGTCATCGCAAAAGTCACGTAGAAGTTACCCGAGCAATCCCTTAGGAATCTCAGGTCCCTACTGATCCTGCGGCCACTAGTATCCTCTTGTATTGACAAGGCCTACTATGGAATGCAAGGTCGTAACCAAGCATCCTCTCTACCCCATCCTAGCCTATACTAGCACTCAAGGCATTGGAGAGAACATACAATTATCTTGTTAGGTTCATTTTCTCTCATTTAGTGTAAATGTTTTCACTTATTAAAAATGAATTACAATGGGTTTCTCAAGGTAGCCTCTTAGGGCTCCGACCCCCATTGCAAGCCACTTCTTGACTCTACACATAGATAACCTACCCTAGGCTCATGAAAATATAAATCAAAGAATCATAATAAAACCACCTTATTCCTATACAAGCAACTAAAAAGACATCATAAAAGATAAGCCACAAAATTATATCAGTTCTTCATGAGCAATGGATAATATCAAATAGTAATCATATGATGACGATAGTTCTCTATCAGCAATTGAAGGCATCAATGATAAGTCACAAAATCCAATGGTTCTTCAATGAGCAACCAGAAAGTATCCCAATAGTAAATTACAATACTGATCGAAGACTCCAAAATGGTCAAGTCAAAACATGACATCATCAAGAACCTAACAAACACTTCAGTCCTCTCAAGCGACCAAAAAGCAATCCAAGTATAACTGATCGAGACTCAAAAATGGTTATCAAATATAACTGATCAAGACTTGAAAATGGTTAAGTTAGGTATCTCAAATACATACACCTTAGCTTCACACAAGGAAACTGGAAAGCAATAACAAACAGTAAATACAATCATGTCATAGAGCACTTCATCACATTACCATGGTCAGGTTAAGAAAGATCGAAACAAAATCATCATGAAATCACATTCACAACCCCGAGTCTCTGGAAACAACCTAAACTGGTCAACGCTAAACCAACCCCATAACATTCAAAGCACAAAGAATACATCAAAGTCTCAGAGATTGGATTTGAAAGTATATTATTGAGTTAAGGTAAGGTTTATGTTTCAGTTTCCAGTGTTTATATTCAAGTAAAAAGTTTTATAGTTCAATTTGATTGATAATATACTATTGAGTTAATGTGAGGTTTCCATTTCCAGTTGAATGTAAGTTTTAAATAGATAGAACCCATAGTTCACCTTTACAAATTATCCTGTGCCTAACTCCAAATGAAACACCTAATTACCCTTAATTGATTTTAAGACAAAGTCCTAAAACAATCTAAGGTAATAATTAAATTATTAATAATCCTTGTTGATTATAATAATCTACGCTTCCATTAAAATCGATGTTATAATATTAAATTTGCTTAAACAAATTTTCAATTTAATTAATCCTAATTAAGTCAAACCTAAATAAGATTAATTAATGATACATAAAGAATCATATGATGTTTATTAATAATTTATTTATTTATAAAATTATTAATAAACAATAAAATTTCAATATAATTTAAAGTTTAATAAATTTTAAATTAACTAACAATAATATTTTATAATTATTAAAATGATTTTTAAAAAAAAGGAAATTGTAATATGATTTTATGAAATTACGGCATTTTTAAAGGCCCGCCAGCCTGCCATCTACCTGCGGTCGCAGGTGTTACTACTGCCGCAGGTAGCAGTACCACCTACTGCGACAGCGTGGGGAAAGGTGTGGGGCGTGGGAAGTGGTGGCCTCGCCCCACCCCAAATATATTATATATATATTTTTAAAAAAATTTCTTTTATATTTTAAACAAATCTCCAATTTCGATTTTAATAAAAGTATAAAATAAATTAATTTTATTTTAAATTAGATTTATTTAATTTTATTAAAACAATAAATATATATATATATAATAAATAATGTTTATTTTAAATTTAGTTCTATTTAATTTTTTTATTAAGACAATATCCTTCATGGAAAATATATATATATATATATATATTTTTTAATTAGAACTTTCAATTTTACATTCAAAACCCTTACCCAATTAAATCTTAATTTCTTAATCAAGAAAACAAGGGTTCTAATAACTCTTCCAGTCTCCATGGATACAGAAATTATTGATGAACAATTAATAAATTCACAATATTGAAAGCTTAAAACTTTCATCACAGAGAATTCGGATTTACAAACCCCAGACACGAAAAAGACAAGAAAGATAATTGCGTGTTTAATTGATAAACAAAAACAAAAGACCCTACCTGATCCTGATGCTATTATGCAATCTCCAGGAATTGTAAGAGAATTCGCTCCTCTCAATAACCTTCTTCTGGAAAACTTTCTTGGTATCAGCCTTTTGAAATTCGCTTCCAAAAATGGTCTCCCAAAAATTCTCGTCCAAATTCGTGTCCCTCAAAAATGAACCCCCAAAGTTGTGATAAGCAAATTCTCCTCAAATCGGGGCACTAGTTGTGCGTTCACCCGAGAAGACTCATTGCATAACTCAGTTAACTCCCCAATTAACCTTTATTATCTTTTATTTTATTTTGCATTCATCTTTCATGCACATTAAGTTGAATTATAAAATAACTTTATTTAATAATCCACTTGACTTCTATTTTAAATTAATTTATTACTTTAATCTTATGTGCACTTTTAAGAAATTAAAATAACATTATTAATTTCTATAATTTAATCTTTTAATTTATTACTCAAATTTAAACTCCTGCTTAGATCATGTGATCTAAAATCCTTTAATAATTTAATGTCTTTCAACTTTTTAAATTAATTTTAGAAACATAATTGATAACATATTTAATTAATTTAATTAACAATAATATTTAGCATTTATTTAAAAATGAACTCCAATTATATTATTATTAAATTAAATAAATATTATCCTGTTCTAAATTTATCTTTGAACTTTAATCTCCAAATTTAATTCTTTTATTTGATTAATTTCTCAATTAATTAAATATTAAAGATATCATATTAATTCTCTATTAAATTAAATCATTAATTAATCTTTTTAATTAGACTTTAATTAGTAGAAAATACATCAAGGACTCATATAACAACATACGAAAACCCTACCTAGAAAAACACATACCAAATCAAAACAAAAAGGTTATAATCCCAAAATTACATCATTTGATGTATTTAGAGGGTACTTAACTCAGATACTTGTCCTAATTATCAATTAGGACAATTGGCTAAAGGGTTTAGGAATTGAACTTAAGAGTTTATCTCCCCTCTCTTACCATTGAGACAATGCGATAGGGTACGCTCATCCTGACAATTCAGAGAAGTCGATACCCGATACCTGCAACCTGCATAAAATCTACGCATGTACAAACACAATATTCTAAGCTAAACAGACAATGGCAGGAAGTGGTGCATCATGTAGATCCTGTCTAGCAAGTGACTATGACTCCCTTCCTTAACCACATCAGAAACACCATACATAAATAAAACAAACACGCACACCATACACATGCAGTATGGGGTAAGTATCCATAAGAAGCACATGGAATAATAAACCATCTAACTAATCATCATTGATAACTAAAACCATTTAATAATCATCATACATGCATGAAATATAGAGTACCAAGTAATCTCATCATATAATAAACTGAGTGTAAAACAACATCTGATAATCTCTAAAATAATAATACTAATCACCAAACATAATTTGTCCTAAAAGAGTTTGGCAATGATATCAGGAATGTAACTAGAAAATGTAGACTAGGGGTAGGCACTACATCCACCCCCCCTAGACTTAGGCTTACTCCTGGAAGCCTATAAACAAATAGGGATATAAATCTCGTAATCTAGATGCATCCTCCCATGTAGCTGAAGAGTCATTAGTAGGTTCCCATTGGACCTTTACCTGCTCTATGGTTCGATCCCTAAGGGTCAACTCCTGCTGCTCCAGAATACAAATTGGCTCCAAAGCCAGCTGCCCGTCCTCTACCTGCAATGCATTCCAATCAAGAATATGTACAACATCAGGGATATACTGTCTAAGTACTAAAACATGAAAAACATCGTGAATGCGAGCAAGGCTAGACGGTAAAGCGAGACAATAGGCAACTGGACCAATCCTCTCAAGAATATCAAATGGTCCCACAAAGCGAGGTGCTAGCTTTGAGCCCTTTCCATAACGGATTGGACTCTTCTGCGGACACACTCTCAAGAAAACCTTCTCTCCCATAGCAAACTGCTTATCTGTCCTATGTGCATCATCATACTTTTTCTGCCTATCCTGTGCCGATGTCAAGTGCTCTCGGATATGCACAACCTGTTGCTCCATGTCACGAAGCATCTCTGGACCCAACAAGATGCGATCCTCAAGGCTATCCCAACTCAAAAGTGTATGACAAGGGCATCCATATAAGGCTTGGAAAGGTGCCATGCCAATAGAATTGTGATACCCGTTGTTGTAAGAAAACTCCACTAGGTAGAGATAGTCCTCCCAATGAGTCTACCTATCCATCACATACATCCTCAACATATCTTTGAGAACCTGATTCACTCTCTCTATCTGCCCATCTGTCTCTGGGTGATATGCAGAGCTGAAATTCAACTGCGCTCCAAGATCATGCTGTAGTGATGTCCAAAATGCCGAAGTGAAAACATGATCCCTATCCGAAATGATCTTTTGGGGAATACCATGTAGTCTGACAATGTCATGCATGAAGACATTAGCTACTGAAGTTTTAGTGTAGGAAGACCTGATTGGTGCAAAATGTGCCACCTTATTCAATCGGTCAATGGTGACCATGATAGCATCATGACGACGAAGAGTCATAGGTAATCCTACTATGAAATCCATAGAGATGATGTCCCACTTCCAAGAAGGAATGAGATTTGGTTGCAAAAGTCCTGCCGAATGCTGGTGTTTTGCCTTGAGTCTCTGACACTCAAGACATCTAGCCACAAAATCAGCAATGTCATGCTTCATCTCGGATGAATAGAATAAACCTCGTAAATCTGCATGCATCTTCTTAACACCTGGATGTGCTGAGTAAGGTGCACGATGGGCCTCTGATAGGATCAATATGCAAAGCTCATCCAGTAGCGGCACATAGATCCTTCTTGAATGTCTCAAAAGGCCATCTAACTCTAGGAAATAGCCTGAAAACTTACCCTACAAGGGTCTCCCTGAATTGATCTCACTGCACACCTCCAGATACCATGAGTCAGTGGGGAGTGCCTAAAGTATCTGACACCTCAAATCGACACTAAGAGTCATAGATGATATCACATGTTTCTTGCGACTCAAAGCATCAGCTACAACATTCTCCTTCCCTTGGATATACTTTACCTCAAAGTCATACTCGCAAAAAAACTTCATCCAACGCCTTTGCCTAGCATTCAGATTAGGTTGCATGAATATGTAATGAAGACTACAATGATCGCTATTCAGTTCAAATCTATGTCCCAACAACAAATGTCTCCATCTCACTAAGGCATGAACTACTGCTGCTAACTCAAGGTCATGTGTAGGATAATTCAACTCATGATCCTTGAGTTTGCGTGATTCATATGAATCACTCAACCATTTTGCATTAGAACTACTCCAATAACCTCAAGGGAAGCATCCGTACACACCATGAAATCACCTTCTGGATCAGGTACTACTAAGATCGGTGCACTGGTCAGAAGCTCTTTGAGTTTCTGAAATGCTTCTACACATTTTTCTGTCCACATAAACTTCTTTCCTTTCCTCTGAAGGGAGGTAATAGGGTGTGCTATTCTGGAGAAGTTTTGAACAAATCTGCGATAATAACCAGCTAGACCCATGAAACTACGAATCTCTGACACAATAGTGGGTGCAGGCCAATCTACTATTGCTTGGATCTTCATAGGGTCTACAGAGATACCTTCACCTAAAATAATGTGTCCCAAATACTGTATCTCTGATTGAAAGAAATCACACTTTTTCGCATTGGCATAAAGTTGATTATCTCTCAAGCACTGCAAAACCAAACTCAAATGTTCGTCATGTTCCTTCTAGAACCTAGAATATATCAGTCTATCATCAAGGAACACAAGAACAAATTTATCAAGATAGGAATGAAACACCCCATTCATTAAGCACATGAAAACTGATGGAGCGTTCGTCAGCCCAAAGGGTACCACTGTGAACTCATAATGCCTGTAGTGAGTTCGGAAGGCAGTCTTATGAATATCAGCCTCCTTGATGCGAAGTTGATGGTATCCTGACTTAAGATCAATCTTAGAGAACACTGTAGCCCCCTTGATCTGATCAAATAAATCGTCAATCCTTGGTAAAGGATACTTGTTCTTTATTGTCACCTTGTTCAGCTATCTATAATCAATGCAAAGGTGCAAAGAACCATCCTTCTTCTTCATGAAGAGCACTGGAGCTCCCCATGGTGATACACTAGGTCAAATACTACCCTTGGCCAAAAGTTCCTCTAACTACAAACGCAACTCACTTAACTCCTGAGTGGTCATACGGTAAGGAGCTCTAGAGATAGGTTCCGCTCCTGGAGTGAGCTCAATGCTAAAATCAATGTCTCTCTTTGGAGGCATGCCTGCAATCTCACTCGGAAAGACATCAGCATACTCCTATAAAATAGGGTGATCTAGGGTCTTCCTCATAGAGTCTTCCTCATCTAGCTCATTTACCGTAACGGAAAATACCTGACATCCCTTACGAAAGCTTTGCTTTAATTGCATAGCAGAGATCATCCGTTGCGATATAGGCCTCGGTATCCCCACAATCTCAACATCCTTCCCTTGGTCATCCTGACACATAATGGTCTTCTTTCTGTAGTCTATACTAGCCCTATGAGAGCCAAGCCAATCCATACCTAAGACCACATCGTAGGAGCCAAGAGGAATAACTCAAAAATTGACTGAAGTCTCAAACCCTCCTATGCTAAGTCCACACTTATGAACTACAGAATCTGTGGAAACTTTAGCGCCTGAGGCTAGTTCCACTTGCCAACCATGATCTTGCTTAATCGACTCCAGCTTACACTTATCAACTAGAGATGGAGAAGTGAAAGAATATGTAGCACCTGAATCAAATAAGATAGAGAGAGGTGTGCCTCGAATAGCTCCTATAGTCTCAACTACTATCCCCTAAAGGTCTGCCTGACGGTGATCCATCACTACAAATACTCTATGAGATCCATCTCCATTTCCAACTGTAGGCTCAGATGTTGCTAGCCTAGGTCCTGAATACTGAGATGCTTGCTGTGGGTAGTATTCTGCAATATGACCAATCTGTCCACATGAATAACATCCCGTGCTCCTACTAGATCCTCTCCCTATAGGTGGTGCATTCGACCATTGGTGGTTACCCCTGCTAGCAAAATACTGGATACTCTGTTCAAGCCGAGACTGCTGATTCTGTTTATTATGTTGAGCATTGTGATTGATCCTAGAGTTGGACCCACCGCCACCACTCTATGCCTGAGGGTAAAATCCCTTATGCTACTAAGGCTACTTCTGAGAATGTTGATTCCTCCTAGGGAAGGGAGGCTTCCTGATTCCACCAGAGTTGTGGTTGCCCTTAGATCCTGCTATAGTAGGCGCTCCCACAAAACCCCCTTGCCCAAAGTTGACACTCTGCTTTACCAAGATAGCTCGATGTACCACATCCTTGAGGGTCTTAGGCTCAAATACCTTAACACCCCCAATAAAATGGTTGTTCAAGCCTTGAATGAAATGTTGTGCCAACTGCACTAGGTTGTCACTACATCCCAAAAAAGGCATGAGCTCATAGAACTTGCCCTCATACTCTACAACGGTCATAGTGAACTGTCTCAGGTTATGGAACTCATTTGCTCTATCTGCTTCAATTCCTCTGGTAGGAATCGCTCATGAAAACTCTCCAAGAACATCTCCCAAGTGACACTACCCATGTTAATGCCCAACTTCTTCTCCTCAATAGTCCACTAGGTGGCCCCAAATAACTCTAGATTGGTAATGGCAAACCTCGCTTTGACATTACTGTCAAAGTCCTACATAGCAAAAATCCTGTCAAGGGCAATAAGCCACTGCTCAGCTACATACCCAGAACCTTTCCCATTAAAGGGCTTGATCTTGGACCTCTGAAGGTCCTTCATCTAAGAAGATACTATGGATCTATGTCGATCCCTCTGAGGACTCCTAGATCTGTGTCTATGCTCATGTCCTGCCTGGTGTGCTCTATCCTGCTGAAGAACAGGAGGTAAGCAATCAATAAGGGTTTGCATCATTTTCCTCAGATCAACCTCCTTAGAGTCGGCATGTCCCTCTCCGTGGTTCTCTTCCTAATGTTCACTGACATGCTCTTCCCTATTCTCTTCCTGAATGGGGCTCTCGTGGATAGACTCATGAACACTAATATCTCTGCCTCATCCACGGCCAAGGCTACAACCTCTAACGGAAGATCTCATCCCAGATACCATCCTACAATAATATCCAAGACACAAGATGCTAAAATAACCATGAAACATACTACTGAAACACATAGATAAAAGACACATGTTTTGCAAACAAGATATTTTCAATTTTCAGTTTACCTATAATTTCAGTTTAAGTATAATTTCAGTTTTGAAGTCTTAAGTGTTGAAGTATGAAAAATAGGTAACTAATAGTTTACATAATGTTTCAGTTCAACTAGTTTCAAGTTCCAATTTAAGGTTTGCATTTTTGTTCAACTAGTTAACACTAGTGGCGTTCCAATATACCCAGAGCTCCCAATGTAGAAACTCGGGCTCTGATACCAGATGTAATGCCCTGCCAAGGGATCCAAAAGAATTAACCTAAAGTTTCACTAAGTTTGCTAAACATTTTTTTTTTTTAAAGTAAGAAAGTATAACATACACATCAAACACATGGTAGCAGAAGCAATAACATGTAATCATCGACAACATACATTGTAAGTTACATTTCTTAAAGATCCCAAGACATTGAGTCACGTTTAAATTGAATTAATTCTAAGTCTAACAACTATCACATACATATGAAAGAATAATCAGAAAGTCCCATGTCCATAATATACATTTGTTCCAAAAGCCTCTCGGCAAATTAATTCAGAATGCTCAATCATCCACTGTACAAGTCACAGGGTATGAAAGGCTTAAAAGAATATACATATGTAAAGATAAAGATACAACATCCTCAAATCCATGATACAAAGTACAGTAAAAATATATGAAACTATTCACTGTACATGATACATCCATACATCCATAATGGTAAAACATCTATCATAAAAACTAACCATCCATCGTAATAATCCAAGAACATAGTGAAAGTAAATCGCAATCACGAAAACTTTGGCCACGGTGACCACGGAACGGATCTCAATGGTAAGAGTAAAAGCACTACCACCCGACCGCGTGGAACCTAAATGGTCCACTCCCACAGCACTGAGGAGATAGTCTCAAGTCCCAAACAGGATAACAAAACCTATAATCATAAATAATCTCTAAGTCCAAGAAATCCTATAAGCATGCTAACTCAAGGGTTCCTAAAAAGATCGACATCTAAATCCCAGAGGTACCACAAGACACGTAGGAAACCTAATATGCAAGCGAGAAAGTGTCATCGCAAAAGTCACGTAGAAGTTACCCGAGCAATCCCTTAGGAATCTCGGGTCCCTACTGATCTTGCGGAGTATCCTCTCGTACTGACGAGGCCTACTATGGAATGCAAGGTCATAATCAAGCGTCCTCTCTACCCCATCCTAGCTTGTACTAGCACTCAAGGCATGGGAGAGAACATACAATTATCTTGTTAGGTTCATTTTCTCTCATTTAGTGTAAATGTTTTCACTTTTTAAAAATGACTTACAATGGGTTTCTCAAGGCAGCCTCTTAGGGCTTCGACCCCCATTGCAAGCCACTTCCTGACTCTACACATAGATAACCTACCCTAGGCTCATGAAAACATAAATCAAAGAATCATAATAAAACCACCTCAGTCCTATACAAGCAACTAAAAAGACATCATAAAAGATAAGCCACAAAATTATATCAGTTCTTCATGACCAACAGATAATATCAAATAGTAATCATATGATCACGATAGTTCTCTATCAGCAACTGAAGGCATCAATGATAAGTCACAAAATTCAATGGTTCTCCAATGAGCAACCAGAAAGTATCCCAATAGTAAATTACAATACTGATCGAAGACTCCAAAATGGTCAAGTCAAAACATGACATCATCAAGAACATAACAAACACTTCAGTCCTCTCAAGTGACTGAAAAGCAATCCAAGTATAACTGATCAAGACTCAAAAATGGTTATCAAATATAACTGATCGAGACTCAAAAATGGTTAAGTTGGGTATCTCAAATACATACACCTCAGCTTCACACAAGGAAACTAGAAAGCAATAACAAACAGTAAATACAATCATGTCATAGAGCACTTCATCACATTACCATGGTCAGGTTAAGAAAGATCGAAACCAAATCACCATGACATCACATTCACAACCCCGAGCCTCTGGTAACAACCTAAACTGGTCAACGCTAAACCAACCCCATAACATTCAAAGCACAAAGAAAACATCAAAGTCTCAGAGATTGGATTTGAAAGTATATTATTGAGTTAAGGTAAGGTTTATGTTTCAGTTTCTAGTGATTATATTCAAGTAAAAAGTTTTATCGTTCAATTTGATTGATAATATACTATTGAGTTAATGTGAGGTTTCCATTTCTAGTTGAATGTAAGTTTTAAACAGATAGAACCCATAGTTCACCTTTACAAATTATCCCGTTCCTAACTCCAAATGAAACACCTAATTACCCTTAATTGATTTTAAGTCAAAGTCCTAAAACAATCTAACGTAATAATTAAATTATTAATAATCCTTGTTGATTATAATAGTCTACACTTCCATTAAAATCAATGTTATAATATTAAATTTGCTTAAACAAATTTTCAATTTAATTAATCCTAATTAAGTCAAACCTAAATAAGATTAATTAATGATACATAATGAATCATATGATGTTTATTAATAATTTATTTATTTATAAAATTATTAATAAACAATAAAATTTCAATATAATTTAAAGTTTAATAAATTTTAAATTAACTAACAATAATATTTTATAATTATAAAAATGATTTTTTTTAAAAAGGAAATCGTAATATGCTTTTATGAAATTACGGCATTTTTAAAGGCTCGCCCGCCTGCCGTCCACCTGCGGCTGCAAGTGTTACTACTGCCGCAGGCAGCAGTACCACATGTTGTGGCACGTGGGGAAAGGTGTGGGGCATGGGAAGTGGTGGCCCTGCCCCACCCCAAATATATTATATATATTTTTTTAAAAAAATTTATTTTATATTTTAAACAAATCTCCAATTTCGATTTTAATAAAAGTATAAAATAAATTAATTTTATTTTGAATTAGATTTATTTAATTTTATTAAAACAATAAATATATATATAAAATAAATAATGTTTATTTTAAATTTAGTTCTATTTAATTTTTTTATTAAGACAATATCCTTTAAGGAATATATATATATATATATATATTTTAATTAGAACTTTCAATTTTACATTCAAAACCCTTACCCAATTAAATCTTAATTTCTTAATCAAGAAAACAAGGGTTCTAATAACTCTTCCAGTCTCCGTGGATACAGAAATTATTGATGAACAATTAATAAATTCACAATATTGAAAGCTTAAAACTTTCATCATAGAGAATTCGGATTTACAAACCCCAGACACGAAGAAGACAGGAAAGATAATTGCGTGTTTAATTGATAAACAAAGACACAAGACCCTACCTGATCCTGATGCTATTATGCAATCTCCAGGAATTGTAAGAGAATTCGCTCCTCTTAATAACCTTCTTCTGGAAAAATTTCTTGGTATCAGCCTTCTGAAATTCGCTTCCAAAAGTAGTCTCCCAAAAATTCCTGTCCAAATTCGTGTCCCTCAAAAATGAACCCCCAAAGTTGTGATAAGCGAATTCTCCTCAAATCGGAGCACTAATTGTGTGTTCACCCAAGAAGACTCATTGCATAACTCAGTTAACTCCCCAATTAACCTTTATTATCTTTTATTTTATTTTGCATTCATCTTTCATGCACATTAAGTTGAATTATAAAATAACTTTATTTAATAATCCACTTGACTTCTATTTTAAATTAATTTGTTACTTTAATCTTATGTGCACTTTTAAGAAATTAAAATAACATTATTAATTTCTATAATTTAATCTTTTAATTTATTACTCAAATTTAAACTCCTACTTAGATCATGCGATCTAAAATCCTTTAATAATTTAATGTCTTTCAACTTTTTAAATTAATTTTAGAAACTTAATTGATAAAATATTTAATTAATTTAATTAACAATAATATTTAGCATTTATTTAAAAATGAACTCCAATTATATTATTATTAAATTAAATAAATATTATCCTGTTCTAAATTTATCTTTGAACTTTAATCTCCAAATTTAATTCTTTTATTTGATTAATTTCTCAATTAATTAAATATTAAATATATCATATTAATTCTCTATTAAATTAAATCATTAATTAATCTTTTTAATTAGACTTTAATTAATAGAAAATACATCAAGGACTCATATAACAACATACGAAAACCCTACCTAGAAAAACACATACCGAATCAAAACAAAAAGGTTATAATCCCGAAATTACATCATTTGATGCATTCAGAGGGTACTTAACTTAGATACTTGTCCTAATTATCAATTAGGACAATTGGCTAAAGGGTTTAGGAATTGGACTTAAGAGTTTATCTCCCCTCTCTTACCATTGAAATAATGTGATAGGGTACGCTCATCCTGACAATTCAGGGAAGTCGATACCGGTACCTGCAACTTGCATAAAATCCATGCATGTACAAACACAATATTCTAAGCTAAACAGACGATGACAGGAAGTGGTGCATCGTGTAGATCCTATCTAGTAGGTGACTACGACTCCCTTCCTTAACCACATCAGAAACACCATACATAAATAAAACAAACACGCACACCATACACATGCAGTATGGGGTAAGTATCCATAAGAAGCACATGGAATAATAAACCATCTAACTAATCATCATCGATAACTGAAACCATTGAATAATCATCATACATGCATGAAATATAGAGTACCAAGTAATCTCATCATATAATAAACTGAGTGTAAAACAACATCTGATAATCTCTAAAATAATAATACTAATCATGAAACATAATTTGGCCTAAAAGAGTTTGGCAATGATATCAGGAATGTAACTAGAAAATGTAGACTAGGGGCAAGCACTACAGTTTTGGAGTCTGTTTCTCTGCACTAAGTGTACTAGCATATTTTTATAATTAATAAAATTTTCCCTTTCCTGTTGTGTCCATTCTATGCTTGGGTTGTGTCCCCATTAGGAAGAGGCAGTTAATTGTGCCAAGTATATTCAGAATTGGATGCTTCACAAGGTAGTTCAAAATATGACTCCTGAGGAGGCTTGGTCTTATGTCAAACCTGATGTATTTTCATTTTGAGTTTTTAGTTGTGAAGCATGGGCCTTTTCACTAGATGCTCAGAGGAGAGCAATGGAGTGAAATAGATGAAACCTCATTTTTGTTGGCTACTATGGGCATGTTAAGGCATGCAAGTTGTTTGATCCTAATTCCAAATAAATCCTACTTCATCAGGATGTCCAATTTGATGAGTGCCTTTCTATAGTAGATACCCTACCTCTAGAGTCTATTTCACTTACCACTACTCCCTCATCCTTACTAGTCTTTCTAGATGATGAAGATGATGATCTTGGTGATCCCCATTTACCTCGATCGTAGGATCCTCCATAGATGTCTAAATGGGCTCATGCTATAGTCAAAGATATAAGATCTCTAGCTAGTGACCCTTCCACTTTCCATCACATCCAATCTCATATTGTAGGTTCTAGTCTTCTAAGTCATGCTATTTGTAGTGATCCTCCAACATTTATAGTAGTGATACAACATACTGAGTGGGATAGTGCCATGGAGGAGGAGTAATCTTCTTTGATGAAGAATCATTCTTGGGATCTTTTTTCTCTTCCTAAGGGAAGAAAGATAGTGTGATGCAAATGGTTATATCATACTAAATTTTCCATTGATGGTTCTATTGATAAGTACAAGACATGTCTTGTTGTGAAGGGTTTTTCATAGGTTGTGGGCACTTATTACACTAAGATATTTTCCCCTATCAAAAAGATGAACTCTATTTGCCTTGTTTAATCCCTCACAGCTTCTCAAGGATGGCCCATGTTTCAAATGGATGTGAAGACTACATTCTTGCATGGTGATCTTATTGAGGAGATTTACATGGAGCAGCCTTAGGGATTTGTGTAGGATTCCTCCTTGGTTTGCAACCTTCAAAGCTCATTATATGGTGTCAAATAGGGCCATCAAGCTTGGTATGAGAAGATGGACTCCTTTCTAGTTTCTACAGGCTTTACACACTACCATTCTAATCCTACGATATGCATTCAACGTCTTGAGGATGAGGTTTTGATCCTTGTCCTATATGTTGATCATCTTCTCCTCATAGGTATCTGATTCTCTATGATTCAGAATGGTCAGCGTGCATTGATGGAATATTTTGAGATGACTAACCTTGGTCTATTACACTACATTTTTGGTCTACAAATTGTTTAGTCCTCTATTGGGATCTTTGTTTACTAGTAGAAGTATGCTCTTGACATGATTTGACACTTTGACATGCTTGATTGCAAGCCTAATCACACACCTTTTTAGTCTGCCTCTTACACTTCATCTTTAGTAGATCCTACATTGTATCAGAAGTTGGTTGGCTGGTTTTTGTACTTGACACATACTCATCCTAATCTCTCCTTTGTAGTTGGTCTTGTCTCTCAATTTTCACATGAGCCTCATGAGAGTGATTGGAAAGAAACCATGCATATTTTGAGATACATTCAAGGTATACTTATGTATGCTATTCATTAATCATTAGGGACTCCTCACATAGTTGGCTTCACTGACTCAGATTGGGCTAGTAATGATGATTAGAAGTCTACTTCTAGCTTTGTCTTTTGTCTTGGCTCTAGTCCTATCACCTAGTTGTGTAAGAAGTAGAATTCTCATGCACTTTCATCTATAGAGGCTGAATATAGAGAAATAGTGCATGCTAGTTAGGAGATTTTATGACTTCAATAGTTGATGACTAAGTTTTGTTTTCTTCCTGATCATCCCACTATTCTGTGGTGTGATGATCAAAGTGCTTTTCACATTTCTCGCAACTTGGTGGAGAATTAGTGCACTAAACACATTAAGCTTCATATGCATTTCATCCATCAATAGATTTAGGATGGTGTTATCTCTTTGGAGTATATTCCCATTGACGTGTATGCTACTGACATCTTTACCAAACTTTTTGCATCTCCATGCTATCTTCAGTTTTGTTCTATGCTTGGGGATATAGAATTTGTCCTCGGAAGGTCTTGTTGAAGCCTGCCTTCCTTCCTTCTTTCTTTTTCAGCTTGTTTATTCTATCTCTTCTTGGATTAGGGTTTTTCCCATTGGATTTTCTCTATTTCTCTATTTTACAGAGATTTCCTTATTTTGGGTACTTGATCAGGCCTTGTTGTTGAGACCCATTTTTCTACTTTCATAGTTATGCTAGGTTAGCTTACCTCCTAAGGTTTTCTTAAGGGGGGTGTTAGATTAATTATCTATTTACATTTATTAATTATATCACTTTGATTTAATTAATTAACTTGTCTATTACTCTAGTTTACTTAAGTTGTCTCTTAGGTGCAATATAATTAATATTTTATGTTAATTATAATGCACAACCTAGATTTTTCCCTTTTTAGGGTTTTGTTCACCTTTAAGGTTGAACTCTTGTAATTATTATTTGTTTAACATCTTGGAATACATTTTTCTCTCACTCTACTAAGATTTCCAAGCTTTTATTTTTGCTCTTTGGTTTCCTTCTAGCAACAGGTCATTTTGCATGTAGGTGTTTTTGGTGAACTATGAAGTTGGTTTTCTCAAGTTCTACAACTCTCATTAGTGTTAACACCATATTTCTCCTTGAAGAGCTTTTCTAAATCATCCCAAGAACCAATACTATTATCAAACAATCTTTTGAACCAATCCCTTGCATCCTTATTAAGTGACTACACAAACAATTTCATGACCACATCCTCATACTCCACTACATAGTCATTTAGCATATATGTGAATTTTGTGTGATTCTCTTCACCAATTATAACATTATTTACTAAGAATTTAGTGACCTTATCTCTTAGGTCATTTAAGATTGGATGGGGAAAACCATAGATATCTACAAAGGTCATTTTATTGTATCTTTCCATGTAAATAGGCCTCTTTTGGAAACCTAAAATATTTGGATTACAAGGTCCAACTCTTTGGATCTATGCAGGGATGTGAAATTGTTGAGTTGTTCTTATTTCACTATTAGTCATAGAAAAAGAAGTTGGTATTGACTGGGAAAAACTTTGGCTATTTACTATTGGTGCACAAATTGGAATAGAAGGCATGACCTATGAAGGTTGGTTTGGCCAAGATGTTAAATAAGAGGTAGATTTGAGGAAATGTATCTTCCTTCTCATCTCTATAGCTTTGACATCATTTTAAACTTTCTCTAGCTCTTATCTAGATCTTCCCTTTTTCTCTTTACTATTTCCAACTCTAAGTCATTTTTTGACATGACAGGTTTGTTAGAGGAAACTTTGGGCTCATTGATCTATATCCCTATAACCTTTTGTTTTCTTTCATCAGGGATTTCAATGGTAAGATCAATAAATTTTCTTCAATAGGGCTATATGGTTGGATTTGGGAAATAACAATCCTTCCTTCCGTCTTAGAAGGTGTTCTTGGTCTTGGATTTTTGACCTTATCTCCTCGACATCTCCAAAAATGTTCAAATGAAGAGTAGCAGATTGTTCTTCTAATTTTTTATTTTATTTATCAGAGATTCCATTCTTAAAATCAAATATTCTCTTTTGATGAGATCATTAATGGTGATAGCTTCATTTTATTTCCCTAAATGAATGTGTTTGACATCCTGTTCAGCAACATTCTTCCTTAATATCTTAATCTTTGATGAAAATTCATCAAGGTCTACTAAAGTAGTTTCTAAATCTAGTGGATCATTTAGATCTATTAGATTCCTTTCAATATATGTCCAACTTGACTTATGTTTGGTCTAGCATTAAAAGTGTTCTTAGACACCCACCTATGCTTAACTTCTTTTGAAGCATTGGGTCTGAAAGAGATGTCTCCTATAGAAGAGAGGTTTTTGTCTTGGTATATTCTTGTTAGTTTGTGGTGACTTATTAGGAAAGTACTATAAATACTTCATAATTCTTTGGGGTTTAGGGCATGTTTTATCATGAATATTTTATCTATGATTTTGGGTTGACATATTGTAATTAACTATAACCTTGAAGTAGAAAACATACTTGTATAAAAGGGCTTAGGGTTAGGTATATTTCCACAAGGTATGATGTACAAATTTCTTCTTATAGTTGTATTAAGCTATAAGGGATTATAGATTGTAATCAGGTTATAATCACTAGATCATAATAATATTAGACTTGCTATTAGGTGGATGTAGCCCAAGGTTTAGGTGAACCATGTTAAATCTTGCTGTCTTGTTTTCTCTTATATGTGATCTATTATTTTCTAATATTGTTTATATTTGTATGTAACTATTGTTTCTATCTAAGGCTAATCCCAACAATTCTCTCTTTAGGTAATTTTTTATTAAACAAATCACATAAGAGTCTAGTATTCTCAGATTTAGAGTTTAGAGATGAAGATTCTGTTTTTGATACTAGTTGATATTGTGGATTGACATAAACACTATCTATAGGCTTCTATGTGTTGTTAGGATTTCCTTTTCTCTTTGTCTAGTTCTTCCTACCCACATTAACTAACTTTGTGTACATAAACACTTCTAGATTAGCCTTTATGTATGTGCTTGTATTTTTCCTTCTATCTACCATTTAAAACAAATATTTAAAATGTATAGCACTAGCTACAAAACCTTTGATTGAGCTGCCACCCAAGGAATGGAAAATTTTGATATGGCTAGAAGACAAAAAATATCATGGGAAAATAATCTGTTACCATAGATCTGACACAAAAGCCAAACATAGAAAGACTTTGAATTGGAATTTTTTAGATTCCCAAGGTTTGTCACTTAAAAGAGACCAATACAAGAACAGGCAAGATACAACTAAAAATATGATTGTAGATGTATAATTTATAATAGAGATTCTAGTATTTTAAACAATGATATTCTTTATACTTGTTACCAACAAAGTCATCGTGTTGTTGTTGTTTAAATCTAAAGATTTAAAGTAACACTAGAATACAACAAAAGGTTACATATAGGGATTGGTACTACCCATTTTCAAAAAAACTTATTTGGATCTGGACTAAATAATGAAGAAATAGTGCTTCTCAAACTTTAGGCTATGCTAACCAAGGCAGGTTTACCTAGGGATTTTAACATTTCCTGCATATTTTCACACTAGACATGCATTTAGAGATGATTTGGTCTCTTAAATTTTTTTGAATTGAAATCAAATATTAAATTATAGAAACTAACTACAAATTCAAAAGCTATTACAATAAGTGAATGACCAACATATAATCCTCTATTACAAACTTTAGATATTGATTTCATTTTAAATGATTTGTATTACTAAATGACTACTTCAATTTGTATCCTAACTAATAACCAATGCCTTATCTATTGTTAGACAGAGTCATATCAGTAAATTTTGATCTATTTAATTTACTTGCAACCAAATATATTAGATGTTAACCCTAAATTCAATTCTTATGATATCCCCTCCATATACTTAGAAACTATATCGACTCACAAAAGCATTTACTTAATTGCTTGAATTAAATGAAACAATGGATTGATATGCAACCTATCCAAGCTACATTAAATGAAATGAATTTTATTTATTTAATATCTGAATGACAAGTATATGAAAATGAAGACATAAATTAAGGACATAGATATTCAATAATTCGCCTTTTTTATATTAATCTTCTTGAGAATGATACATCTATCAAATACAAGACTAAAAAAAATAACTTAGGATTTGACAAGTATTTCATTCATTAATTCACCATGTTCTTGAGATACAAACTTGAAATAGATCAAATTGACACAAGAAATTTAACTGACTATTAAATAGCATTATAACTAAAAAAATAGAATTCAGACCCTCACTCCACATCTTAGAAATCCTTTCCTATAAAAAAGAATTGTGAAAAGCTTTGAATGGGAGGACATGTGTTCAAAACCCAATTACAAAAATTTTGCAATGAGAAATAATAGTCGCAAATAAAATATCAAAGATAGCAAAAATTTGAGCAGCTGCTAGTTCTGATGTTCAGGATCAACTCTATGATTTGTAATAGGAGCACACCCACAGCATGTGAACCACAATGATAAGGTGTCTTTATTAGGTAGTTTTCATCCCTCTTGAAGTTCTTTTACTTTTTTGTATACTCAGTCACTATCTTTAGATGGTAAAGCTTTAATTCCAACCATGACCTCCCAGATGGCAACGTTAGTGTTAATATCCATTCAGGTGGCATCCATAAATAAATTCATCTCATCAAGGAACTTGATTCATTTTTCATATTTTATTTCCTTTACCTCTACAATAACCTTTCCCATTTCTATTTCAAATTTGTATAATAGATCAATCATGTCATATATTGTTGTGACATCTATCTCATTATTGCATTATGCAACAAACCTTACATGTCTTAAAATGCCATCAAAAGAGGAAGACCACTCCTTCCATTCCTTCACATTTCTTATAATGCCTCTCCCATTTGATTTCTATAAGTTATCTTGATTTCTGCTAGCTTGATCATCTTTCTTTGTGATGTGGTTGTCCTAAAAGTATTTACATCATTCTTATAGTAATCTTTTACTATTGTGATAATGAATGATTTAAATAGACTATTTTACTGAAATTAATTAGATTCTTTAATTATGTAATTTTGTATAATTATTGCTTTGGCTATTATATATTGTAAATCTACATGTAATTGTGTTAGTTTATTATGTAGGACTTATATCCTTAGTAGTGACATATGGAGTTAGTGATCAAATGTGTAGTCAATATCATCCCTGTATGGACGATGTATCTTTTATTGATATTTTCATCCTTTGGTAATAGGTAAATCCAGATTCATAATGCATTATGTAATTAAACCCATGAGTGTGTTTGTACATTTAGAAATTCATAGAGGTCATGGAAGTTATCTAATTATTATGATTGGTTGGTTAAAGGGAATTTTGGGCCTTATTTAATTTAATTTAATTTTGGACAACTTTGTTGTAGTTTAATTCCAATTACTTGGAATAGTCTACTTTTGTTTGGGTTTATTAAGGGTTTAACTAGGTGATTTGTTTAATTAACCTAATCCTTTTATTCTCTTGAAAACTGAATATATATCCAAAATGGAATTTTATTCCTCACTTCTCAATTTTTGAAATAAAATTTGAGAGTAAATTCTAAATCCTCTTCAAGAGGAAATACTATTATGTTCTCTATGGGAGCTACAAGTGTGGGATTATTGTGAGATTGGTCTCATTGGATCAAGCTTGGGGAGAACTTGGATTGCCATAATTTTTGGCATTTTGTGTGGTGTTTTTATTTTATAGTTCAGGTTCCCATATTTTCCCTTTTGGCTATCATGTTTTCTATTTCATCTCCATTTCTACTATTTTTTGTAGCCTTTTGGTTGGAGGTTGAGAACTAGTGTTCCCATCCATTTTAAATTGCTGCTCTACCCAGTTGGATAGGTATGACCATTTCCCTATTTTTTGGGATTGGGGTTTGTGGTTTTGCACCATTATGCTAGCCATTTTCATGAATGGGGTTGAAAACCAATTTTTATTAGATTATTATGGCTCATTTACCCAAAGGTAGAATGGGTTTTATTTTTGTGGGTTTTTGTTAATATTGGGTTTTTTGAGGTTTTTGCCTTGATGTGCATGCTAGCCAGTTTTCTTGAGTCTTTTTGGCATGGTGTTGGTCATGTATTTTGATTATCCATAGGATTTCAATTTGACTACTATTGAAACTTTATGTTTGCATTGGGATATGTAACACATTCATACTCCTAGATTTAGGCTAGTTAAGTGAGTGCATGATATTTGGTGTTGTTGCCTCATTGGGATTCATGTAGAATCCACACTCTTGGATATAGGACAATTGCATGAGATTTTTGTACTTATTTGATTGGTACATTTCTCATATCCAACCATGTAGTTTTTTATGCCCAAACACAAGCATGTGCATGTGCATTTGATGGGTTCTTGTGAGACCCAAATTCCTAGATATAGGCCAATTGAGGGATTTTTCATTTAGGGTTGGGTTGGGAACTTCAATTTCCTTTGGAGACTCATTGTGAGATGATTATGGGTATGTAGGGTAGATGTTTGTAGTGGCTTATCTCATATAACCCATCACTATTCTGATAAGGTATCATATAGAAGCTCTAACAAGTGATAACTAAATTAATAAATGGGTATTAAAACTTAGTGAAATATAAGATTAGGAAACATTTGGACTCCCATGGGAGTTGATTGAAGGTGTGTGTGTGTGTGTGTGTGTGTCTGGCCTCCTAAGCGAGTTGATCTAAGGAATAACATCTAGCTTCCTATCGGAGTTGATCAAAGATATATTTTGAATTTAGTCTCTTGAGGGAATTGATCGAAGGCTTGAAGCACTTGCACCATCCGATGGAAAGTAAGGACCCTCCACTAGAGTCCTTGCATAGTTATCCATAGAGGCTTTGACTATGACTTGATGTATTGCATTATCTTCATGAGCATATAGATGTTGTATCAATATTTTTGATTGGCATATGTGTTATCCATGGGTGATTATCTTCTATGATTATGGTAAGATCATTATCTCTATCAGCATGATATGAGTGAGCCTATGTGTTCCACATGTTTGGGAGGCATATCTACCTATACAACTTCTGGTGAATGGTGTATAGAGATAGTCTACTTCTAGTTTGAGGCTGATGTTGAATATTTACTTGTTACTTTAGTGTATCTAGAGTGTGTTTCCTTGTGAGTTATGTTTTTATTTCAATGCATTTGATATCATGTTGAGCTAATGGTAGTTATTTCTTGATGCATTCCTTATTGTGATTTTGTCTCTTATTGTTTAGATGGGATTCCTTACCATTGCTTTCGATAGTTTTGCTATTGATAGATTAGCATGATTGTTTATATTTTTCTCTTATGTGGTTATTGATAGTATTGGTAAGAATGACCTCATGATACAACTCCAACTATCTTATTGGTAATGTGAGATTCATGCTCAGGGGATGGCTAGGACCTTTGAGGTCTCATGATGCTATTATTGATGGGAGGAAATGAGCAGGGTTTTAGTGGTTTTGTTGCTTAATTGTTCATGCTTTCTATCATATGATGCTTGCTTTATGAACCATGTATGTACATTTTGATGTTTCAATCTGCACCTTCTTTCATATGTTGTTATGGATTATATGTTAGAGTTAATTGATCTCTTTTGGTCTCTCAAGTAATCATTCCTTGATTTACATGGATCTGGTACTCTCTAGTGTGGAGGTTTCTAGTTTTATGCTTCCTCTTTACTTATTTGATTGTGCTATTTTCTATTTTCTCACATGGAAAGGATAGTTTTGCATGTGAGAATGTACTTCCTTGCACGAGCATGTTCTTCTTTGTGTGGTGTGTGCACTTCCTCTTACGACATATGCACTTCCTCATGTGACATGTGCACTTCCTCACGCGCATCCTTAAATTTCCTTGTATGCACTTATATACTTCCTTATGTAGTTCAATGCACTCATACATGCATCATAATTCATTCTCTCACATGCAACAATGAAAAGTCTAACCTGAGCCTAGAGACCAGTGTTTCCTTGCACAAGAAATAATGAGAATTTTGACTTGGCCAAGGAAAGTTTTGAAGTTAGTTTTGTACACCCTAATGGGTTCCACACCTTCCTAGTTCAAAACATATTTTCTATGGAGTTTAAAATATATTAGTATAAGTTAATGTATGTTTAATTTATTATACTTAAGATATATTTTAATATATGTGATGATTCATTTGAGATAGGTTCCAAAATTCTCTAAGTTAAGATAAAGATGAGTAGTTGTAACATTGAGCTTTCATCTTGTGCATCGTTGTTATTGGTCTCTACTTTTAATTCTAGATTATGTTATGGTTATATGGAAATGGACTTGTATACTTAACCATGTGAGGAACTTGTTCTTTGGAGCTTAAAAAGATCATCCATCCTGGTGTATTCGCATGATTCGTGTGATCTTTGGTTTGTAAGTTATGGTTTAGTGCTTGGAGATCTTTGAAAGTGTATGTAATACTTCTGTTGGTGTAAGCGAACATGTAAGCTTAGCCATGTTTCTTGTTTAATTATCTTATATATTTATTTCACTCTTGCACTTGGTTACTTTATGTTGTTGTTAGTAACTTAACTTAAGAAAAAAATATTTAGTGCATTTTTCATCCTTGTGTTCCAAGGATCTTTGGAGGGCATTACATTTCCAATTTTATCAACTATACTTGGCACAAAATTTGGAGTCCCTACATCAATTATCTTTATTTTACTTTGGACCAATTGTAATTTCCCTAAGAATTTTTTTTTTTTAACTCTTTAACTCTATTAGTCAATTTTCTAGTAGGGATAATTACTCCTTTAAGCAAGTCCTTTTTCTATGGTAGCATTGGTACAAGGCTATCAAAAAATTGTGTATATGGCCCCCATATTATAAATAAAGGAGAAAAAATAGATAATGCTTCTAATCATTGATATTCAACTCCCTACAAAGAAATATCTTATAAATCAACAAATTCTAAATTGTTTTGATCTCTACCTCTTTTTTGGCATCCAATTGATTAACTTCCATCTGCTCACTCACACCCACATCTATTGCATCAACTTTAGGTTGGGTTTCCTAATCTATGATGTTTGTAATAGACCTCATCACATTCATCACATTCCTCACCTCAACTTCAAGGGAAACCATTCTCTGTCCTAGCACATATATCTTCTTGAAGTTCTTACTTAAATACCAATGGATATTTTGTATGTTTGGTATAACTTCTCTTCAAGCATATCCATTTTTCTTTTCCCCATTAGTGATGCCATATTCATTAATTTGTGAACTTGTTCACTTGAAATCATAGTAACATTATAAAATATCACATTTCCTTAAGGTGAATCTATTAACTCCATCAAAGTTAGTTTATTTGGCTTAGGGGTCATGCTACATAATACCATGGTATTGGAATCCATATTGAATATTGACCCATTGCAACTCTCCAACAATTTTTGTCAACTCAAATGAGATAGATTTATCTTACTTTCTAATCTAGTCAAGCATTAAAAAATAAACTAAGCTCCCACCTTAGGAAAAGTAGCATTTTTCTTCTTTGTACTACCTCTCTAGCCTCATCAACAGTGAGAGTCTCACTACTTGGGTCATATTCTTGCAATTTTTATGCTAGTTCAACTATTTTCTCTAGTAAATCTCCAAATTGTAGTTGCAATGTAAGCTCATTCTATTTAACCTTAAACAAGAATGACTTGAATTCTTATGAATCCATGAAATCATCATCCTTCATAAATTCCCAATCGTTGGCTATCCTTTCCACCATCATTCTTATTTGAATCTCAACTTTATTTGGTATTCTTTCATTTGTTCAACCTGCCTAATTAATAAATTATGCCTAATATTATCAAAATATTGTGTGCCCCTTGGTAGTATCTGCAATGCTATATCCCTAGCCATATTTGGGATCTCTATTAGTTTTTTATTTTTGCTGCCTAACTATGTTGATGATGAACTTTAAGATTGATCATCATTAACCTCTGTCTCAATCAGATCCTCCTACTATGGGGATTAGGGCTCTACTCTATCCCTTATTTCTATAGGCACTTGGGACATTATGCTGTCAAAATTTTCCAAGCACTTATTGCATGCCTTTCTAGGTATCTCTCCTCAAAGTAAAACCCTTTAAAAGAGGGATCAAATTTCTTCATTTCTTCTTTAACCCTCATAATTTCTCTCCATCTTATGGTCCTATTCCTACAATATTATGTCTATTAAAAGACCATTATTACACCTTCTTCCCAGCAAGGCTTTCTATTTGGGAGAGTGTATTTCCTCATTTTTTTGAGGGCATGCATGACCAAATTATTAGGATCATATGTCCTAGATAGGGTAATGGTTAGTAAGAATTCACCAATACATGCATCTATTTCCTCTAGAACATCATTGCCTATAAAAAAATCTCTTATCTTTGTATTCATAGCAACAAAGGAACCCTTCTTCACTATGGGACCTAGGTATTCCCTATTCATCATTGTAAGCTACCCAAAAAAATCTAATTTATCTAATCTTTCTGGGATATATCTAGGTAAGACATGAGGGGGTTTGGGACATCCATAAACCCTTTTGAAGGAAAAAATTTCAAAAATAAATAAACTAGCCCAATCATTGGTGAGTCTTCTATACACATTTGGGCATGCAGAAGGTCTTATTAGTGATTTTACCACCCCACCCTCCCCCCCCCCCCCTCCCCCCCCTCCCCCTGCCCCCCACCCTCTTGGAACCCTCTCTATTATATCAGGTAGAATATTAGAAATAAAAAATAAAAAATCATTATAAAAAGAAATGGCATTAGAGTAAGGATAAAACCTCTGCCAAAAGTCAGTCCATAGCTATATGGGGAAATTTTCTCCAATTTCCTTAGTTCCTTCAATGAAATTTGGACTGATGTACCTTATGTTCTTATATAGAATAATGTGCATTAACAATGAGTAATGGTGGAACTTGAAGTTCTCCATCTCTCCCTTTTGAGAATCAATAATTTTATTGTGCATCAGATTGATTATGTGTGTTAGAGAGTTATATCCTACAATGTGGTGTGAGTCCTAGATGTCTAGGGCCATTATATAGATGTAGCCCAAAGCATTCATGGTGCCATCTAGTCTAATAACTTTATCAATTCTTAACACAATCTACTAGAATTATCTACTAAAACAATCCAATGGCATGAAGTCACCTACCTTCTTTGGTAGCTTGCCTTTGCCCTTCTTGGCCTTGGGAATATGCTTTGTCATCTCATTAACTTCCTGCTAAAGAAACTTTTTCATTATTTTTTGAAAGTCTCATTCATTTTGTCCAACTCAATAGGCTTTTTCATTAATCCTCCAAGGTTGAAGACTTAATGAAGTTTCTCTATCCAATTTGTACAATATACTCATGTATTTCCTACGAAACCCATGAGTGGTAGGATTATAAGACCTTATCAAGGCTTTTACCAAGTCCACATTCAATATTATCTCTAGCATAATTAATTTTGACAAGTTCTTGAACCAAGGATTAGAGATTGGTGCCTTCTAAAATATGTTATTGTATAAATACCAAAACAACTCATTTCCATTTATCTCTGACACAAAGACATCCCTATAGAAACTATATGCATCCTTGAAAATGTGAGACTACATTGTTTATATAATGGATTATCCTAGGAGAAAATACACCCATTCCTTAATATACAAGTTGGCTAATTTAGTAATAGGCTACTCAGCATCTTGAAAACTTTCTTCCACATTGGCTTGAGTAGTCATCTTTCCCTCTTCTTGCATCATCTTTTTGGAATTTAACTCCTAAAAATAGTCTTTCTACAACTAAGAACTCTGAAAACTCTTCACACTCTATCTTCTTTACTCTGAATTATGTGAATATTGTAATTAGAAATCTTTTGCATTATCTCTTTATTAGTACTTAAGATGGAGAAGAACATTTATGGTGTCTTTAAGTCAACATGCATGAGAAATCTCAAAACCTCCAAAAGCATCATAGTTTGGGTTTACAATGCTTGTACTGCCAGCCTTTTGAAATCTTTCTTGCAAGTTTTTAGAAAGTACGTATCCTTTTTATCATCACAAGGTTTCAATAGTCATTTTCATATTAATAGCTCATGTTGTGACCATGCAAACACTATAAATTATTTTACTATTTGTGACCTTGAAAGGATTATTTACCATGTGAATTTTTTTCCTGTGATCACATGAACCCCCTTGGTCACTACTTCACAATCTACATTTATGCTTGACTTCTTAAAATTTTAACCCAATGTTTACTACTTCCAAATTCTTGTCACTTCTTCATAGGTTCTTTTTTACTCCATACAATTACCTATATGACTGAGTGCCTTCATAAATCTTGGCATCCTCTTAACCACATAGCATGATCACACTTCAATCTCAACACTAGAATTTGTTTCTCACAATCGTGTGAAACCTTTTAAAACTAAGAAGTCATTGCTTTTTTCCCTTGCTTCAAGAATTAATATTTTTACTACATGATCATGTGATCAAACAAAATTTTAGGAGTTCTTAACTATTTCACAAGTTCATAGTCTTCCATTTAGCTTAAAAATTCAAGTGCGTGACTATGCAATCAAGGATCTTTTAGAACTTACAAACCCTTTCACCTGTTATTGACTTCATTTAACCCTTCACATATTAACTATGAGACTGCATGACTAAGCACCTTTTTTTTTCTTCTAAATAGCTTTTCCAAGTTGCATCTTATGTTTTTCATGTGGTTTTTGACTACAAGACTATACATTTGAACAATAACTAACAGGCTCTTAACCATGACACCTAGTCACAACCTTTATCTCTTTTTATATTTTTAAGCTTTGTAACCACATGATCAAGGATTTTAACCACCTATACTAATAGTTTCTATCTTTCTCTTTATCCTAGGATGTTTTTCTTTTTAGGCTCTGACCATGCAATCATAGATGGTCACTTCTTTTCTTGAATGGTTTAGCCTTTTGAGCTTGAAGTAGTGAAACAACGATTGGTACTTTGCTAACCTTGGTTACACAGTCATACTATATATTCACTATTATATCAATAAGATCTCTTTTGAAGCCTCCACATCTCAAAATCTTTTAAATTCTAAGATACTTGCAACTAAGTGATAACCTCTCTTTGCGTGGTTACTTCTTGGAATTCTAACATCAGCTTTAACTATGCAACCATGTGAATGTTGTCTCCTTAACTATTTCATCAATTTTCTATCTAGTATGATGTTCTACCATAGACCATTTTGATCCCATGATCAAAGAGGCTTCTAACTATTTTGTGCAATCTCATTATAAAATGGTAAGAGCTAAAATGTGTAATGACCATGTGATCACCTTGGGCACATTGTCACACCTTAAAATTTTGAAAGGTCCCTTTTTCTAAAGGTGCAAAAACATTTTTTTAACTAATTCAAGGGTTTCTGATTGAAACAAGGGTATGGATTATGAACTAGGTTTTTTCTAGGGTAACTTTGTAGAAAAAGTTTGCAAACCCTAACTACTTAAGATGAGATCTAGATTTTTACAATAATATTTAAGGATTTCAAGCTAGGTGAAAATACAGGCTAACATGATCTTCAATAAGCTCAAGTATCTAAAGTTACTATTAAATACTAGTTACAAATATTCCTTCACCACTTAGCTCAAATAGAGATACTCCCTCATAAAGGAATCATCAAGCATCTGGTATAGATAAAGAACAATACTCTATTACCACTAGACTAATTTAATCTTTCTATCAAGTATTCAAAAGTAGGTAGGGAAATCATGCCAAGGATACCTCTTAAATAGTCACATGTATCCTTTAGAAAATACTTTATGAATACGTCTTCTATCTTCTCCTTTGTATTAACATACTCCAATATGATCTCCTTTTATGCAACTTTCTCTCTCAAAATATGATACTTAACAGATATGTGTTTTGTATTTGAATGTAAAATATGATTCTTAGACATAGTCATTGTACTTGTGTTATTACAATAAATGATATTAGGTTCTATAAACTCAATTTTAATGCCTTTCAATATTCTTTTCTCTAAATGATTTGATTATAATTGTTTGCTATTGCTACATACTCTACCTTTGTTGCACTCTATGAAATATTGTCTTGTTTCTTTCCTATCCAAGAAACCAATCTTCCTCCTAAGAATAAAGCTCCACCACTACTACTCTTTCTATCATGCACACTACCTTCCCAGTTCACATCAGTGTATGCACATAAGGTAAAGTCAGTTGATTTTTCACAAAATAAACCAAAACCAAGTGTATTCAAATATATGAAAATCCTTTTTATAGCTACATAATGTGATTATTTAGGATAAACTTGAAATCTCATCATAATGCTAACTACATTAAATATATTAGGTATTATGTGTATTAAGTATTACAAACCCCAATTCATAGACCTATGTACTTATTTTCTCCAACAATAGTTTTCGCATGTTTTTTAGATAACTTGTGTGTACCAATAGGTTTACAACTTTCCAAACCAAATTTTTTCAACAAGCCTTTCAAATAATTAGTCTGTAATGAGAAAAATCTATCATTATTCTATAAAATTTTCAATCCTAAGAAACACTTCATCTCATCATTCATGCTCATTATAAATTCCTCCTTAATTTCACTAGCAAATTCTTGACTTTCTTCATCATCACCTCCAAAGATTATATCATCCACAATCGCTTCAACAATTAGTAAATTATTTTCAATGTCCTTCAAATACAATTTTTTGTTTGCAATACCTTCAGAAAATTCCACTTTTTTCAAATACTTATCCAATCTTGCATACCATGCTTTAGGTGCTTTTTGCATTCCATATAATGCTTTCTTCAACTTAAAAACCACATCTCTTTCTTTTGTCAAAGGAAAACCTTCAGGATGCTCAATGTAAAATTCTTCTCCATTTAGGAATGCTGATTTGACATCCATATGACACACTTTGAATATCTTGTTTGCTGCATATGCCAAAATTATTCTAACTACCTCTATTCTAGAATTAGATGCAAAATTTTCCTCATAATCAATACCTTATGGCTATGAATAACCCTTACATACCATTCTTTCATTGTTTCTCACAACCTCACCTTGTTTATTCATCTTATTTATGAAATCCCACTAAGTTCCAATTACATTTTAATCCTTATCTCATGGAACCAACTCCCATGTATTATTATTTTCAATCTAGTTTAATTCTTCTCTCATAGCTTTAACCCAAAAATCATCTATACTAGCTTCATTAGTACTTTATGTTCTATTTGTGAAATCAAGCATAATTATTCTCTATTTACCTTATTTATTGTCATCACTCCTTTGTCCTTTTTCCAATAATTTGATTAGAAAGGTGATTCTTTATCAAATTCCTATTAGGTGTCACCATCTCAACTCTAACTTCACCTTTAGGTTCACTCCTTGGTTCTTCAATTTATTCATAATTTGTATGTCATTTTGAAAATCAATGTCAGTTTCATAAAATAGCTCAACATTCGCCTAGTTAGTCCTTGGATTAGCTTCCTTATTAGAATTATAATCAAGCATTCTTTCTTGAATTATAAACTTCTCATCCACTCTAACATTTGTGCTCTCAACAATAGTCTTAGTTCTTTGAATAAAACATCTATATTTTTTTCTCCTTAATGATAACCAAGAAATCTACGTTCCTCACTCATTGAATCAGACTTACCAATATCATCTTATATTTTCATGTAGAACTTACTTCAAAAGATTCTAAAATACTTAACTAAGGGTGAATTTCCAAACCAAAGCTTTTAGGGGGTCTTATTAGTACCTTTTTTTATTTGTACTTCATTCATGGTGTATGTTGTTGTATTTACTATGTCTCTCTAGAATACCTTCACCACATTATTTTCAAACATCATAGATCTTGCTACTTTTGTTACTAATTTGTTTCTCCTCTCTTCAATACCATTCTTCTTAGGTGTCTTAGGGGTGTAAAGATATCTTTTAATTCCATTTACTTCACAAAACCTATTAAACTCATTCGAGGTGAATTCTCCACCTCTATCAAATCTCAAACATTTAATCTCTAAGCTAGATTCATTTTCAACTCTATTCTTAAATACCTTAAAATTATCAAATGCTTCAAATTTATATTTAAGAAATTCTACCCTCACCATCCTAGTAAAATCATCAAAAAAAAATCATCAATATATTTCTCCGTAGAATGCTCTTATCTTTGTATGATCACTCAATTCTTTGTGTACTATCTCCAACTTCATTAATATTGTAAACTTCTTGCTCATAATTTTTTTTTTTTTTGCTTCACTATAACATATTCCTTGCATACCATGTTAGTAGGTTTCAAAATTTTATGCAATATCTAATAGGAAGTATAGTATCAATCTTCACAAATGTTTATGTGATAAAACTTATTGCACCATAACCATTTGTCATCAATCTTAGCACCTAAGAATTTCATCTCAACAAGATGCAACTAAAAGAAATTAACTCTGTTCATGTATTAGTACCAATCCATTTACTATCTTTATCCTTGATAATACATATATTCTCTATGAATTTTAATTGATATTCCTTGTCAATTAGTTGTCTTATAGTCAAAATATTAAGTTCCAAACCAGCAAAAAAATAAACATCATCAATATTAGCTTTCCTATCAAGAGTAACAGATCCTATTCCTTTTATGCAACAGACTTCATTTTTTCCAATTCTAACTATTCCTCAATCATAATTATTGAATTTAATGAACTTACTCATATCTCTAGTCATATAATGTGAATAACCACTATCTATAATCCAATCATATTTCTTCCTTTCAAATTGTGAGACTAGTGATTTTTGTTCTCTAACTTATTTTTCACAACTTTCCTCCTTAATTTCATCAAATCCTATTTCATCACTTTCATCATTACTTTCAATGAAAAATATTTCCACACTAGCCTTGAAATCCTCATCATTTGCATAAAGACATCCTCTACTCTTCCTAGGTTTGATGTTCCTTCTATACTTTTTTACTCTTTTAGGTTATATGGAAGCACAATGACCATATTCATTAATAGTCCAACATTTAAATATTTTCTTACCTTCATCTTCTCCTTTTACAAGTAGGTAAATTCTTTCTTTAATCTTTTTGTCTTCTTTTTCTCTTCTTCTATTGCTACTAGCATACTCTTCACTAGTACTTACACTTCTTGTCAATGTAGGTTGAACCCTTAATGTTAATATATTGACTTTGAAATAAATCTATAAACTATAATAATAGGAAAAAATAATATACAAAGCACACAAAGCATTTATCCCAGGAAAACCCTTCCACTTGAAGGGAAAGACCTAGCCACACTAGCAAAATATCTTGTTTATTGATTGAGAAAAGTTCATAGTACAAGGATTTCAATTCATTGATTAACAATATAACAATCATATAAATTGATAGCATAAGAGTCTTTATCTTTCACATGAAGGCATCTTTGAGTCCCAAAAATAAGACCATTCAGATTTGCATGTATGCATGCCTATTCGAATGCATATGACACATGCTAAAAGCAATATCAATTCTAGGAAAATTTGTATTTCTATCATTCGAAGTCATAAAAGCATATTTCTATCTAATAAAATCAAAGATAATTATCTCTATCACAGATACAAACTTCAATACTTAATATGTTAAAAGCAGTCTTAATTCTAGGAAATTTTCAATTTTATCTCAAACTAATTCTAGCTAATTTCAATCTCCCAAGAAGAGTCTCTCTTATAAAATTCTCCATACAATGTATATCTTGTTCAATCATCTATATTATCTTCTTATATGAAAGTGTCAAAGTTTTCAAGATCTTCCATACAGTTTCATCTTCATCCTTCTTTCCATCGCAAGCCTTAATTCTTGCAACAACCTCTAAAGTTCTACCAAAATAATTTCTTACATATTAATCTTCCATAACATTAGCTTTTTGAAACAATGTATCTAATTCTGCAATCTAGCATTTCTAGCATGCTTATACCTTCAAAAGTACATTCCAAAGCTTTCTAAATTTTATGTGCTAAATTTAAATATTTTACCTGAGTGTAATCATTTTTAGGAAGAGCTCTTAAAAGTGCTTCTCTAGCAAGTATATTACACAAACAATTCTCTTTGAGGTTCAATGCACTCTTCAAGATTATCTTCATCAACCACTTCCTTCTCTTTCTTAGTGATTAACTAATATCTTAGACTCATGCATAGAAAATATATTTGCATCTTCTCCTTCCAACTTTCATAGTTAAATCCAAAAAATTTTAGACTTTCTTTTCTAAAATTTCTTTCCATAGATCTCCATAAGTTGTTAAGCTTTTCCTTCAAGGACCTGATTCTTTGATACCAATTGTTAGAAATTTACGTTCACTAAGATAACTAAGAGGATGGGGAAGACAGGGGGGTGGGAGGGTGAATCTATTATTAGATTAAAAGAAATCTTATTAACCTTATTAAATAGAAAACATGTAATAAAAAAGTGCACCAACCATAAGAAGATAGCCATGAAAAATAACACCAGATTTATTAATTAGGGAAACCCTTGATCAGAGGGAAAATGTTGGTGGTGATGGTACTAATATATAAGTTCCTTGTAAGAGGATGAACCCTAATAGGAGTAAATGAGATACATTTCATACATATCAATTCCTATTAGGAAACTTTGAATCCCTATTAGGAGTTGAGGAAGGAAGAAGGACCCACTATCCAAATAGCTTCAAGGGAAAGACCACCAAATTGGCTTTTAGTACTATCCTTCGAAGAATAATACCAATAAAAAACTATCTACATGAACCTTTTTTCCAAATATAGTCTCTTTATAATCTCACCATTCCTTAATCTCACCAAATACTTATCTCATCAAGAGATATTCAATATTAGGTTCACTTAATCTCACATACAAGTTTGCATACTCACATTACACAACTATATGCACTAGATGATTATAACCAAGGAAATCATCTATCCTTTATACCAAGTCCTCAAAGTGATTATTGAGTTGGCCTTACGGCTTTCACAATTTAAAATTACAATATAGGACCACCTTATGATCTTACAATACACATTACAACTTTTCATAATTACAACCAAACTCTTAGCTCATAGTCTTCATAACTCTTAAGTCGATGTTCATCTACATGTGCATGTAATACCCCACTCAAAGATCCTTGGAACAAGGATAAATATAAGAAAATATTATTCTTTGGAAGTATGAATGAAAATGACAACATCATACATAGATCACAAGGATCACAACAGAGGACTAACCAAACACCAAAGAATCTCCAAATGCCACTACCCAAACTAACATGCTCAAACTAATGATGAAAAAAAAAGACAACATGAAAACACAAAATCTTTGATCCATTGAAGTAAGGAAACACTAGCAATCCTAAAGGGTACTCAAAATGGTAAAAGAAAAAAACTGTGTCACCCTTTTGTAAAGGAAAAAGCTAACAAAAGTTTAACTATTCACATTGTATGACATCAAAATTGTATTATTATTTTGAATTTGAAAATGAAGTAAACTAATGAAATGTGTAAAAATGGATGAAGTTTGGGATTATAATTTTAAATAATTATTTAGAATAAGAATTGATATATTTTCCTAATTTTTACAGATAATTTTTAGCTGCTAAAATATGCTAAAAATTAGGGGTCTAGTTCCCACCACAAAACTATGTGGAAATAAACTTATTTCCCTTTGATCTTAGACTATGTTATAGATAACATATATAGCTAGAAAAATCAAATTTAAAAGTTGGCTTTAGACCTATATTCCCTCTTTTATAGTGATTCAAATTTCAACTCACCTAAAATTTATAGTTTACATCTCCCATCACATTTTCCAAAACAAATATACTCTAATTAGGAGAAATAATATACATTCTAGAAGAGGACTCTCTCCCCTAGAATGTCATATAATTTTTTATTTTTTTGATATGATTTAATATTTTTTTCTTTGTTAAAATTGACATTTCTTTGAGTGTTAAAATATGTGGTTATAGAATTTTTTAATTATAATATACTATAACTAATTAAAACACTATAAATTCTATATGAGGATAGTCTTGACTCTAAGCTCTAAAAAATGGTATTTATATGTTATTAAAAATATATCATAAAAAATAGTAAGAGTTATTGAGACACCACTTTTCTAAAATAATTTAATTTCTTTAATAATGGGATATAAACTAGTATAAAACATGCATTTAATATACATTTCCATTTTGAAAAGTTTGAGACCATATATAACTTATCTAGAATGAATTTATCTGGATCATATGTTTGAATAAAATTATTTTTTTGATAGAAATACTCAAATTCAATCATCTTGATAAGTCAACCTAAAAGGTGACATAGCTTTACATACTTTTACCCAAAAGTCCAATTTGTGTTCTCCAAAAAATAATAGAGATACCCCTTATTTTTAGCATAAGAGAATTTACAACAGATAGTCTTACGTGAGGAAACATATGAAAACTTGGTGGCACACAAACTGAGGTAAGAAACCCAAAATAGGAAAACTATGGAAATAAAACCCATTTGATCTTTGGACATAGTAGCCACAAAAATCAAATAAAATTTAGGTTTAGACACAATATGCAAAAATGGCCTATAGAACGATGTGAAACCTCAAACTTTCATTCTAAAAATAGGGAAGATATTCATACTCAACCAACTAGGCAGAACCAATAAATATAAACATAAGGAAACACTAGTTCTTAGCCTCCTAACCAATAGCTACCAAAAAGGATGTAGAAACTAAGCTAAAATATGAAAATCTGAGAGCCCTCCTTGAAAAATAAAGCGGTTGGAATAGGAAACAACATAATAAAATAAATAGCCCAGATCAACTACTAGAAATCATGGCACAACAAGTTCTCCTCAAGCAGGATCCAACAAGATTGACCTCATGAAGATCCCATACTCATAGCTCTCATAGTGAATACAAACATAATCCTCTAGAAGAGGATTTTGGAAAAATATTCTCAAATTCTCAATTCCAAAAGTGAGAAGTGAGGAATTAATTTTCTCTTTCAATACTTATTCACTTTTCAAGTGAATAATCAATTAGGGTAAATAACTAGTTCAGCAAACTACACCCTAAATCAACCCAAACAAAAACAATCTATTTAAAGTGATTGTAATTCATCTATGGAAAAGCCACCATAAATTAAATTCAATAAAAACTAAAGCCCAAAAATCCAAAATCACATAAATTTCCTTAGCAACTTTCGCAACAATGTGAACTCTTACATGCACAGACATACTCATAGCTCTAGTGACATAATTACAATGATTTCGAATTTAATAATCACCAAAATATTTAATTTAAGAAATTAATTAAGGATATTTCAATCATACAGTGACAACATTGGCAAATGTGAACAATTGAATCACTACTACATTGTGCCACTGCCAAAGATATAAATCATGCACACTAAAACACATGATCAGGTGTAATTGCATATAATAACATAGATGAAGCAATAAATGGATTAAATAACCTAATTCAACTATTCATTTAATTATTCTTAAATAATCCATTTACATCACTCACATTCACATAATGCATAATGAAGTATGAATGAAGTAAATAAGCATAGCATTAAATCCATCACATAATATAATCAGAGATATTTCCAAATACTAGATAATTAGATATCATTAGAAAACCTACTATCATCTCAAAATGTCATCATAATGAAAATATGACCAATTACACAACATACTAGTATAGTATCTATGATACTAAAATCAATGTATAACATTCGACCCTTAGGTCATCTCAAATGAATAATTGATAACATGAGCAAAAGTATCTCTTGAATAAAAAAATAACAAGGTGTATAGAATGTAAACACGAGATGTACTATATACTCCCCCACTAGCATAGGCTTATTCTTGGAAGCCTCCAAAATGATAAGGGTAAATATCTCTCAACTATGTAGCATCTTTTCAAGTAGTAGAGATCTCATCACTTGGGTCCCACTAGACCCTTACCTACTCTATGTCCTAACCTCTCAAAGTCAATATTTGATGCTAAAGGATATGTATGGTATCCAAAGAAAGTTTCCCATCCTCCACCTATAAAGCATCCCAATCAAGAACATGGGTCATATTACAAATATACTACTTTAAAACAAAAACATGGAAAACATCATGGATGCATGATACACTATGTGGAAATGCTAGTCAATAAGCAATAGGGTCAATCCTCTCAAGGATCTCAAATGGTTTGACAAAACATGCTACCAACTTAGAGCCTTTCCCATAATGGATGGGGCTCTTCCTCAAACACACTCTCAAAAACATCCTATCACCAACAAAAAAGTGATGATCCAACCTAAAATTACCTAATCCTCTAGTCAATCCCAACTCAAAGGGTTATGACACAGTCTACCATACAAAGCCTGAGAAGTTGACATGCCAAGATAACTATGATACCCATTATTGTATGAAAACTCAACAAGGTATAAATAATCCTCCCACTTCACCTACCTATCCATAACATACATGCAAAGTATATCTTCCAAAACCTAGTTCACTTTCTATCTAACTATCAGTCTCTAGGTGATGAGCTACACTAAAATTGAGCTACACACCCAAAGCATGATAGAGAGACATCCATAATGCAGTGTAGTAATAAACATTATATCTCTATCCAAAATAATTAGACAAGGCATCCCATGAAAAGGAAAAATATCCTTAAAGAAAATATGCATTCTAGAAGAAGTTGTGTAGGATGCTCTCATGGGTGAAAAATATGCTACCTTAGACAACTTGTCCACTGTCACCATAATACAATCATGATGTCATGATGACATAAGTAACATAATGATGAAATTAATAGATATCATATCCCACTTCCACTTTGGAATGGTATGTAGCTGCAAAAGACCCATAGGATGCTAATGTTCTACCTTTACTCTCTGGCACTCAAGATATCGAGCAATAAAATTAGCAACATTGTGCCTCATCCCTAGCCAAAATTATAACTATTTAAGATTAGAATGCATCATCTTGACACTAGGTTATGCAAAATATGGTGCATGATGTGCTTTTAACAAAACCAAGGTATGGAGATCACCCAACATAGGTACATAGATATGACCCAAGTGCTGTAGCAATCCATCATACTCAAGCAAGTAGCTTGAAAACCTCCTCTCAAGGGTACATCTAGACTCAATCTCTTCCCTAACCTCTTAATACCAAGTGTCACTTGGTAAGACCTCCAAGATATGACCTCACAAATCCACTCCTAATGATAAGAATGATATCTCATGTCACCTCCTACTCAAGACATTGATGATGAGATTTTATTTCCCTTTAATGTAATTAACATCAAAGTCATATTCACATAGGATCTTCATCTAGTGATGTTGTTGTGCATTCAGGTTTGGCTAAGTAAAAATATACTGGAAGCTCCTATGATCACTATGCAACTCAAACTTGTATCCCAAATAGAAATGCCTCCAACATACAAGAGCATGCACTATGGCCACACATTCCAAATCATGAGTGGGGTAGTTGAGCTCATGGTCCTTGAGTTTTCTAGACTCATATACAATCACTCGATCATTCTGCATTAGCACTACACCCACACCTTCCAACAAAGCATCTATGCAAACTATAAAATCACCTACAGGATTAAGCACTACAAGGTCTAGTGCACTAGTTAAACACTCCTTAAGAGAGAGAAAAGTTACCTCACACTGATATGAAGAAATATACTTCTTTGCTTTCCACTAAAGAGAAGTGATGGGATGAGCTAGTCATGAGAAATCCTTCATGAAGTGACAGTAATAGCCCACCAAGCCCATGAAACTATGAACTTTAGAAACATTAGTGGGTACTAGTCAATCCATGATAGCTTTTATTTTCTTTGGATCCACCACAATAACATTATGTAGGATTAAAAAGATTAAATTTCCACAATCCATAGCAAATAAACTGATATATTTCTGGATATGATTACGTAGGATGATCTTCCCCAAATGCTTCACCTCTGACTCAAAGAAGTCCTTATTTTACTCAACATTCTTTGAATAGATTAATATCTCATCCAAGAATAAAATGGCATACTAACCAAGGTGTGTGCAAAATACTCTATTCATCAAACTCATGAACATCAATGATTCGTTGGTTAACCCAAAGGGTACAACCATAAACTCATGATGCCCATATCATGTATGAAAAGCTATCTAATGAATGTCAACCTCCTAGATACAAAGCTAACAGTATCCCAACTTAAGATCAATCTCTGAGAACACTCTCACTCCCTTAATTTAATCAAACAAGTCATCAATCCTTGACAAAGGATATCAGTTCTTCACTATCACCTTATTCAACTACAAGTATTCAATACATAAATGCAATGATCTATCTTTCTTCTTCACAAATATGACTGGTGCACCCCACATGGATACACTAGGATGAATATGGCCCTTGGCCAATAATTCCTCCAACTGTAATCTAAGCTCACTCAACTCTTGAGTAGTCATGCAGTAAGGAGCTCATGAAATTGGTTCTACTCCTAGTATAAGATCAATCCAAAAATTAATGTCATATTGTGGTGGCATGCCAAGTAACTCATTTGGAAACACATCTGCATACTCATGAAGTAGTGGGTGATCATAAATTATCATCGTGTAGCTCACAACTTCCTCGAGATCACTGATAGATGCTAAAAACATCCAACATCCCTTCCACATATTCCACTTTAGCTAATTAGCTAAGATCAATCCAAAGTGAGACTAGTCTTTGGACCCATAAAAGTTCCACCTGCCCACCCATGTCATCAACACAATGTACTAACTTATAGAGAAAATCTATATTTTCCTAATGGGTGGTTAACTAGCCCATGCCCAACATAATGTCATATGATTCTAGAGGTAGGCTATGAAGATCCACTATGGTGTTGAAGGTACCTAAGTTCAAACTATAACCTTTGACCAAGGAGTCTATGACCACTTTGGTTCATGTGGCTAACTCAACTTGCCACCAATTGAGTTGATGTATTACCACTAGCTCAAATTGTTGAACAAGAGATGGTGGAATAAAAGAATCTCAAGCACCTAAGTTAAATAACACTAAAGATGAAATACCATGCAATGTACCTAGAGTCTTGACTATTGTACCTTGTTGCTCAGCTTGACAATTATAAACCACCACAAGTAGTCGATGATTCCTACCAATATCTCCCTCTATAGGCTCAGATCTAGTTGCACCTTTGCTAGGTCTTTTAACTAGTTTAATAGGGCATTTCCATGCCTTATGACCAAGCTGGTCACAAGAGAAACATTCTCCTAAAAAGTTGGAACTGTTCTCACAACCACCCTTGGTAGTAACAGAATAAGGTTCACTACAGTGGCTAGATTTTTGTTGGCTACTCCGAGAAGGGAAATTCTATTGAGGATTCATACAATGACTCTAATCATCTCCTTTCTTCCCTAAGGCACTAGGATTCTATCCACCCTTAGCCCATCGATGATAGCCCTGTCACTTCTAGTGTCCTTGGCCCCCTTGTGAGAATGTGGACTAAGTTTGGCCCTCACTTGAAGACTGAGTAAACCAGACATCCTATCTTGAATTCTATGGACTATAGTTTTTAGAATCAAATTTTCTAATGAACCCTCTAGCTAAATTACTCTATGCAATCCATGCCTTCCCTATAGCAAGAATAAGAGTCCTAGGTTGATTCATATGAAACTCTCCAATAAGGGCATCCTCTAGGCCTTAGGTAAAATGTTGAGTGAGGAGTAACTCATCATGATTATAGCATGAGTATTGCCTAAGCTTAAAGAACATGATCTCATACTAGTTTATTGATATTGTTTCGTATCTATTTTCATGGAAATCATTAGCACAAGCCTCTCTAAACTAAGGAGATGAGAATCTCTCTTGAACCTCTCATAAAAGATCTCCTAGGTGAGACATGCAATGCTGATGTGAAGCTTTTGCCCCTCTATATTCCACCAAATGGATGTGTGGTTCCTTAGTTGCATAATTTCATAATGTGCCCTCAGATTAGTTGCATATGGATACATGGTAAATCAACTCCATGTCCAATAACCAAGTCTCTTCCCTAAGGTTACCCCCCTTTCCATCATAGAATCATGGTTTGGAATATTGAAGGGTTTTCATAATGTCCAAATGGATGGAATCTTCATCATTGTAGTTCCTACCATCTTGATGGTGTCATTGGCAACCCTGTAGTGTACAAGAATGTTCACATTCATGATCCTCCTCTCTATGCTTAGACATGTGGGAATCTCCATGATGAGATGCCTCTTCCTGACCACTTTCTTGTTAGTGTTCCTCTACATGAGGACCCAATTGAGAAAGAATCTATTTTAGCATAGGCATCAATACCTTAATGCCACCTTGATTGTTATTAATCTACTCTTCTCCACCAACCTTCTATTCTTCCTCTTGGTATTCTTCCTTACAGTTATTCCATAAGTCATTACTCTGACCACCAAGTCTATCTATAAGAGGCATCACTAAGGAATTCATAGGATAAGCATCATAACAAACATGATAATCATATAAGTCACAAGAATGAACCAACAAGATATCACAATAGTAACCATAAGATAATAATACACATACTAAAAAAAATCATAGAGGAGGCATAACACAAAGATCCTAATGTTCCAAAAAGGGCTCTAATACCAAATGTAATGTCCTACCTAGAGATCCTTGGAACAAGGATAAATATAAGCCAGGATAATTTGTTTTTACAAGTATAAATGCAAATGACAACATCATACAGGGATCACAAGGATTGAAATAGAAGACCAACCAAACACCAATAAATCTCCAAATTCCACTACCTAAACTAACATGCTCAAACTGACAATGAAGACCAAAGATGAAAATAGAACACAAAATCTCCAATCTATCCAAGTGGGGAAAATGCTAGCAATCCTAAAGGGTGCTCAAAAGTCCAAATTGTGTTCTCCAAAAAATAATAGACATGCACCCTATTTTTCATGTAAGAGAATTTTACAATGGACAATATCAAACAAGGAAGTACCTCTTCAAGTAAGAAAGTACACAAGCCACATGAGGAAATGCCATGACCAATAGCCAAAATTCACAACACTAGTTTTGAGGTTCATGTGAGGAAGTGCAATAAGCTACACAAGGAAATCCAAAGAACCACGTGAAACTTCCACACTCTCATGCAAGGAAGTAAAATCTCATGTGAAGAACCAAAAGAAACAAACTAGGGAAATAAGAAATAAAATATAGAAATGGTACTTCCTCCACACCTAGGAGTATTGGATCCACAATTGAGGCATAGACACTTGAACTAAAATAACTAAAAGATAGAAATCAAGTCTAACCATCTAAACATAGTACTGAAGGAAAAGGATGGAAAACAACATCGTAATGAATTAAAACAACAAAACTAAGTGTGTTGTTCCTCCCAACAAAAATAACATCATTAGACCTTGAAAGTCCTATCCATCCCCCCACACATAATATCCCAAACTGCCAACAATATATTCAAAGCTATCTTGTAAGGACATCGCTACTAAAACATAATAACATCCTAAGAATAGGAAATCAAACATGCTAATCTAATAAGCAATAGATACTCCAATGGAGTAAATCACATCATCTAATCATATGCTAAGCATCCTAATAAGGGAATGCAACAATTAAACCAACATCATTTAAACATGATATCCAAGAATTCCAATGAAAGCATAAGCCAGAAGAAAGCATACTTTGGAACTTGAATTATTAAGTGAAAATATTAAGAAATACTCATGTTGGATTAATAGACTATCTTTGTACATTGGTCCCTAGCAATGGTATAGGTAGCTATGACTCCCAACCATGAGAAACCTATAGGTCCACTCCTGCTATGCTAATGGAGATAATAATCCAACTACACACACATAAAAAAAGAATTCATGGCTAATACTCATGCCAAACAGTAAGATGACTAAAACCAAGATCATGAGACAACGGAAGTATAACATGTCCTTGTCAAACACTCAATGGGTTACTATGTAGGGACACACTTGGAGGGAAAATAGCTTAGTATTAGGTAGCCCGAGCCAACATGGTGTGAAATCAACTTCCAAACAAAAGGGTCATGCACTATGTCCTATAACTCAATTGGGTTCTCACACATTTTATTATTTTAAGCTTATTACCACCCAATATTTTAATTTAGTTATCACTTAATTAAGCCTTCTATCTACCAACCTATGCATGGTCACTAGGGATGCAATAGATGCCCCTCCATGAAAATACCCTACCCTACCAATATTCATCCAATGATGAGTGCTTCTAGGCATGCATATTCCCAACCCAACCCCAAAGACATAACTCACGTGCATTACCACTAGGAGTTTAGACCTTAGAAGTCACTCGATAAATGCATGTACATGTGATTGTGAGTAGGTGAACCACCATCACAAATATACAAGCACATGGACTAGATGAGAACACAAGTAATAAAACACTTAATTGAATAACAACTCTGGAGCATAGATGCAATATGCCTTCCAATGCAATCTAATTAGCATCCCAATGAATGATATAGTTCCATGACCAACATCATTCCAAGAAAATTTTAGAAAACTGGGTGGCACACAAAATGAGGTACAAACCCCAAAACTAGAAAATTTCAAAAATAAAACCCATTTGGTCTTTGGGTAGAAAAGCCATGAAAATACAATAAAATTTAGGTTTTAAACATTGTATGCAAAAATGATCAACATAACAGTGCAAAACCCTAAGCCCTCATCCCAAAAATAGGGAAATGTTTATACCTGACCAAGTGGGAAAAACCAAGAAATAGAAATGAAGGGGAACATAAGTTCTCAACCTCCTAACCAACAACTACAATAAATATATGTAGAAACTAGGCTGAAAAATGAAAAAGAGAGAGAGACCTACCTATGTAGAGAGAGACCTACAATAAAATAAATAACCTACAATAGCTACCAAAAATCATGACATAACAAGGTCTCTCTATGATGGATCCAATGAGACTAACCTCACAAAGATCTCACACCTATAGATCTCACAACAAATAGAAACATAATCCTCTAGAAAAAATATTTTGGGAAAACCTCTCAAATTCTCAATTTCCAAAAGTGAGAAGTGAGGAATTAATTTCCTCTTACAATACTTATTCACTTTTCAAGTGAATATTCGATTAGGGTAAATAACCTGTTACACTAGTTAGACCCCAAATCAATCCAAACAAAAAATGGATATTCTAAGTAATTGGAATTTATCTATGGAAAAGCTTCTAGAAATTAAACTCAATAAAAACTAAACCCCAAAAACCCAAAATCATAGAAATTTCCTTAACAATGTTCATGGCAATGCAAACCCCTAAATGCATAGAAAAACTCATAGATATAGTCACAAAATGCAAATGATTTTGGATTTAATAATCACTGAAAGGATTAATTTAAACAATTAATTAAGGATACATTGACCATACAAGGATGAAATTGGCAAATATGAATAGCTAAATCACTACTCTATTGTGCCACTAATAGGGATATAAATCCTGCTCACTAAAACACGTGATCAAGTACAATTTCATATAATAACATAGCTAAAGTAATAAATTCTATAAATCACCTAATTCAACCATTTATTCAATTATACTAAAATATTTAATTTATATCACTCACATTTTCATAAAGCATAATGAAGCAAGAATGAACTAAATAACCATAGCATTAAACCCATTACATAACACAATCAATGATATGTCCAAATACCAAATAATTAGATATCATCATAAAACCTATTGTTATGTCAAAATGGAATCATCATGCAAATGTGGTCAACTATAGAGCATAGTAGTGTAGCATCTATGATATTGAAATTAGAGTATAACATCCAACCCATAGGTCATCTCAAATGCAAAATCAATAACATGAGTACAAGTATCTCTCAAATCAAAATATAAGAAGTGCTGATATTAAGGTCAAGTTTTATTATTAGTGACTCACACTTAGTCAATTGGTTAACATGCTACTAAGCTTATCTTTTAGTTTTCATTGTTATCCAAGTGCTATAGTTAAAGCCAAGTAATATAGTTTCTATTGAGTTTTTCAGTTTCTACTGAGTTTTAGAATCTACATTTAGTTTATGCCAAGTAGTATCTACCAAGTTGATCAGTGACAGTGCTAACCAAGCTTCATAGTATTAACTAACTTGCATAGTTTCATCTATGTTCTCAAGTGTCTACTAAGCTCCTAGTGTTAGTGATGTTAATCTAGTGTTGATCAAGCCAAGGAGTATTAACCAAGTGATTCAATTTATACTAAGCTCCCTGTGTTTATGTTGACCAAGCCACATATTGTTATCCAAGTCATTTAGTTTAAATGCCAAGTTTCATAGTGTTCACCAAGTTAGACAAGTGTTGACCAAGTTCAAGATACTTGGAGGTGATTAGTATGAACTGAGCCTCTACATCTATTGAGTGCATACTGATGTCAAGTGTTGACAATGGTTGTTGAGTATCAAATCCTCACCAAGTTTGTCTTGAGAACCCAAGTGCCAGTAGTTGGGCTGGCTTTGTGATCTTATTGGAGATCTATGTTGTAGTTGAATTTAATGAATTATGATTTGGATAGGTATATATGTAATGAATTTTATCATATCCAAAGAAGAAATGAAGCAAGGAAGTAAGAGCATAAGTGTAAATTAAGAAGGCTACAAGAAGTATAAGGGACAACAAAGATTTATCTATTAGAGAAAGGTGATCTTCACATTTCAAAGGAATCTTAACTAGAAACTTAGAGTTGTAGATCATAGATCAGCCACTAGTTTATCCTAATAGATATATTAGCTAAATCCTTTAATAGGGTAAACTTACTAGTCTTTGATAAATATCTTCAATGAGTGCATAGTTCATTATATGTTTTGTAAGTCCTTTAACAAGGTGTACCTAGTAGTCCTTATTTCTCCAAATAGGGTAGATCATTAGAAGTGATCAATTGTAAGCCTTAACCAACCAACTTTATATTGTAATACTAAAGCTTACGAGTATAATCCCCACCCTAGTTTGACTTTCTATTTGGAAGGTTTTTGGGTCACCATATCTTGTGTCAAATTATTATCAATGGTTTACTACTTTCATTCTTTTATAAATGTAATTAAATTATAACATATATGAAGGATTAATTGGTGAAATAAGATTATGTTTTATTGGTTCCTAATTCATCCCTCCTCTCTCAATAACCTCACCTATATAATATTTCCAACAATTCTTATAAGAGATTTTTGGTTCTCAGAGAAGAAGTTTAATAGCTTGAGCAAAGATTAGAGGCAATCGAGGTATATAGGCTAGATAATGCTATTGAAAATGAAAAACTAGAATTGGAATTGGCTATTAGAAAACTAAATAAAGAAAATGAGAAACTCTCTTAATCATTGTAAAGAAGAAAATATCTTGTAGTAAAAATAAATGATAATCTCTACACTGAAGAAAGAATTGAAGATATCTATTTAGATAGAAATTTAGATGAAGCTGATGAAGCAATTAAAGATCTATTAGAAAAGAATTTTAATCTTCAAGAAGAAGTTAGAAAGCTAAAGAGAGAACAAGAAATATAGTCCGAAAGATTATTTGAAGTCATGGAAGAAAAGGTCAAAGACAAAAAAGAGAGAATAAAAGAATAATGAAATTCAATATCTATCCCTTCAACAAGAAGACTTCATTGATCAACTCACTAATGCAAATGAACAACTCATTAATATAAGATCAGAGAATGAAAAACTACATAATGATCTAAGCACTAAAAAGAAAACCAAAGAAAGAATGTTGAAATCTCAAGAAGTCATGAATTAGTTGAATGAGAAAAGTCAGTACACACATAAAGGACAAGTAGGAATAGGATACAAAGAAGAAGGTGAATCCTCCAAGCAAGGAGCTCAAAAGAATTAAAATCCTACTTCCTATCATTGTGGTAAGTTAAGTTATACATCAAACAAATGTTGGATTAATGGTAAAGAAAAATTCAATGGAAAGTGTTACAATTGCAATAAGCATGGCCATAAAGCATGTGAATGCAAGGAGAAACCTAAGTGAAAGCTATATTCATATGAGACTACAACACATGGTGTAGATGCCACTACCATGGAGAATTTGGGCACATTGGAGAAAATTGTGGGAAACATCACATGAGGAAAAGAGACACCACTAGAAGATGTTTCATTTGTATAGAACTTGGACACCTTGCCAAGAACTATATGAACACTAGAAGAATTGAAGATGAAAAGAAAGTCAAAGCTAATAATATTAGAAAGAAGATGATGTAGCAATTGGATTCCAAAATATTCTAAGAACATAAGTTCAAGTCATGAAGTAGATGTCACTCAAGAGTTGGGTGACTCAAGCATTTCAACTTGAACACCCATAAGGATAAATGGAACTAAGATTCTAAAGAAAACATCTCATATTAGTTCAAGATAGCTAGAACAAGAGATCCATATTAGTATACAAGATACAAAGGAATCACCAAGTGATTGTAGAAATTCTAGACCTTATCGTGCTAGGTCAGGTTGCAAGACCCTACCAAGCAAGGTTGGGTTGCACTAAAACATTGTGCAGACACCAAATAATGATAAGACCACCAAGTTATGAATGAATCTACTAAGCATTAAGGTTGAACTGAGTAGAAGATAGTGTTAGGATTAACCTCAAGCAGAAATAATAGTTACATGAAAATATAACCAATATCATAAAATAGTAGATCACATAAAGAGAACACAAAACAGTAAGATTTAACATGGTTCACCAAATCCCTAGGCTACATCCACCAACATCAAGTCCAATATTATTATGATCTAGTGATTACAACCTAATTACAATCTATAATCCTTTATAGCTCAATACTGCCTCAAGAACCAATTTTGACATCACACATTATTAAAAATCCCTAACTCAAAGCCATTTTATACAAGCTTTTTTCCACTTACAAAATTAGGGCTAGAATAATAGAAAAATAGTAGCCAATGTCTTTAACAATATAAGGTCATTTTTGGCTTCAAGGCCACTATCCTTGAAAACCCCTATTAGGGCATTTCCCCTTGATCCCACCCTATATTGTGATAGGGAGCACACTTGGGGCACTACCCTAGGACCCTACAGGGGCACTTCCCCTTAACCCATCTTGGGGGCACAACCCCCAAACCCTCATAGAAATAATTTGGAGGGAAATCATGCTAAATAAAATTTTGAGTCTGATAAGGCTCCACATCACAACAAATAGTCTATCACCAAATGAGTGAACATACCAACCATTTATCACAATTGAAAAGTGAAAATTTGTTAAAAGTAAGCAAATTGAATTTATTTTTCACAATGAATTTTTTGAGAGCTATTTGCAAAGAGAAATTTCTATGCTTCCAAGAAATCTATGTGTTTATTATTAAATATTTTTGTATTTTCATAAACCCTACCAAGCATGGCATCTTCCAACAAAAAAACTAGGGAACAATTCAAGATGTTGGTTCGAGGAGTCGATTGGAAGGCACCAAACTTCAAATGGAGTCCCAGAATTGTAGAAATGCTTGACCCAATTAGAGCTCAATCATAGATACTATCCAAGGTATTACTCATTAATTATATTCATTTGCATTTTTATTGTTTGATACAAGAAATTGAAACCCTAGAGATTGATAAGACTCTAGAGAAGTTATGTGTGAATGGTGTGTTGAAACCTAAGCATCAACATTTGGAGACCAAGTATTTAACACACATTGCACATATGTCTCGAGACTTTCAAATAAAATGGATAAGATTTATATTTAGATATGTAAACAATGGGAAATTATGGTTGGAGCAGCCTATTCATATCACAAATAAAATGATTCATAGGTTACATGGCTCCCAATATTGAACAAAGCTAAGATTCCAAAAACCCTAAGTCGGGTAGAACTAGAAAACAAGACTCTTTCCAAGTGGGATGGAAGAGGAATGAAGATCGGCAATGTCATTGACATGGAATTGAAATTTATAATTCATGTGATAGCTCATAAGTTATATAGCTCTAGTTTTCTCAACAGTGTGTCCTGTGATATAGTTGATCTGGCTCTCAAGGTAGTGAATAACAACCTATCCTTTGACCTTGCTAAGCTAGTGCTGAATCAATTCAAAAAGAACTTGGAGAGTATCAAAAATTCCAAAAATAATCTATGTAAGTTTGGTTCACTCCTAACTTGTTTATTCTTCTATGTGCAAAAACTTTTCCCTTCTAAAGGATTGTTTGTATGGAGAAAAGATGTCCTAGTTTTATATCAAATTAATGAATTTATTATAGAGATGGGTGAAATTTTTGTTAGTATGATGGACAACTATTTTGATTCGTTTAAGGAAAAGATGAATAATAGATTTAGAATACCAAAGAAACTTGTAGAAGACTAAAAGGATGATATATTTTTTTTTGGTAGACTATGACAAAGTGTACATTCAAGAAGTTAAACCTAGAGTGGTTAGGTTTAAGCCTCTAAACTATGTAGTTAACATTGATGACACCAAGGATATCATTGAAGTATTGTTGAATGAACCTATGGATCCCAAGATCACATATTTTGGTACTCATGAAGAAGTGAAGGAAGGGATAGAACTTGAAACTAAGATTCCTTAATAAGTTAACAAAGGAAAGTAGAGGATGGCAAAACTAAGTCAAACAAGTTCTACTCTCTTATTGACTAAAGGAAAAGGAGATGATGGAAGAAGATGAAGAAGAGGAAAAAGTAGAATAAACAAATTCTAAGGAAGAAAGATAAGGTTATCATAACTAGAACTAATAAGTGATCCACTATTTTATTTACAAGAACATCAAGATCAAGGAAGAAATTGAAGTTAGGTGAGGAGGATGCAAAGGAAAATATTTTCAAAAGGCCCCCACCTACATTTCAAGAAAAATGGAATGAAATAGAATGTGGAGCTGTAAAGGAAAGTTTTAAATCTCAAAAAACATGAAACTAGGAATGCAAATGAGAAAATATAGGTTGAGGACATGATGATCTCAAAATTGGGTAAATGGAAATAATCTCTTGATCAACTTGTAAAAAAAATTTCTAATGAGCTTATACAAGAAATCAAGCCAAGATGGGAAAATGCTAAGAAGACTACAAAATACATATTTGAATAGACTTTGCGGCAACTCATGCTCAGTCTCAATGACAAAGAGGTGAAAGAATCCACGAAGAAAAATTAGGAAAAGCTCACTCTTAAATTCAACACATGCATGATATTGGTAAATGACATTGAACATGTGGTGAAGACAACTACAACCTCATGGAAGAACATTTACAAATTTCATCAACCAAGTGATTATGTTATTCATGTCAATGAAAAGGATGATGAAGATGAAAAGCAAGATGATGCCAATGATAATGAATAAGAAGTGGAAACAAAAGATGATGTAAATCTAGATGATGAGGAGGAAGAACAGGAAGTTATAAAGGAGAATCTCCCTAAGATTCATAGTATTGAGGAAACTAACCCAAAAAGGATTGCAGTAGTAGTGATGGCCTCATTTCCTCATTCTCCAAGAAAAATGTTAGTGCCATCAAGCTCTGAAAAGTATTCTACCAAGTTGATTGTGGGGACCACTACAATACCAATCACCCAACCAATCTTTGTACCTACTCAACTAAGTACCATATTAACCAAAGTGATTAACACTTCACCAAATGAACCATCAGTAAAATATCTAGTTTTTTTGCTAGCCTTTCTACTTCTACTATTGTTACAATTCTAAATTTGATAGTAGCAACTACAAGGACACTTGAGAACAAGTCTCAACTAAGTACTAAAGTTTCAAATAAAGTTAAAGGTAAAGAAGAAGAAATTGATCTAGATGAGGATATAGTCATCCCAAAATGGGATATCTCTACTCTAAATCCTAATCAAATGAACATCATGGGTAAATTATTTCAAAAGAGAGCTAAGAAACATAATCTTAGAGAAGAGAAGAACAGGGAAAACTAAGTGCTTGAAGATGTAAAGAACATATATGTAGATGCACTCAGTATTGAGGTTGATAGTACACAACCTTTTCTAACTCAGTAGAAGTTGTCTAGAAATTCAATGAAGATCTAAGTGGACAAGATAAATTGATACAAAGAGAAGAGAGGAAATTTGAGAACAAAGTATTGGAAAAAGTTCCACAAAAAATTTCCACAAACCATGTATGATTTGTTAGGATTCAAAAAAAAAAAGAAATAATAATTACATGTAAATATAATCAATATTAGAAAATAATGGATCACACAGAAAAGAACATAAGTCACCAAGATTTAACATGATTTGTCCAATCCCTAGGCTATGTTCACTAAAAAAAAAGTCCAATATTATTATGATATAGTGATTACAACCTGATTACAATCTATAATCCCTTATAGCTCAATACCGCTGCTAGAACCAATTTTTTGTCACCACCATGAAATAATCCTTAACCCTAAGCCGTTTTATACAAGTATTTTTTCCACTTCAGGGTTACAACATGTCATCCATATGTTAGCAATATGTCAACCAAAGAATTTATGTAGTATGTACAGTACTTCTCTAGTTAGTCACCACAAACTAACAATCTCCCATTTCGGGAGTGATTAGACTACACACTAGAGAATAATCTCCCACTTGGAGACTAGTGCTGGAGCAATACCACTACCACATGGGGCTCCCACTAGATCAAACTACCCTAGACCTTGTTGTTCTTTATATTCATGTTCAATCTAAAAGACCAACCAAAGATGAAGAGGAGTTTAGCTTCTCCCTTGGTACTACCTTTGTAAACATATCTACTAGATTTTCATCTATATATATCTTGTCTAGCTTTAACTATCCATCCTCCAAAATTGACCGAACAAAATGGTACCACAACTGTATGTGTTTGGTCTTTGAATGTAGAGTTGAATTCTTTGCAAGATGAATGGCACTTTGACTATCCATAAACAAATAATTATGCTTCTAAGGGTGTCCCAATTCTTCCAAGAAGAACTAAAGCCATATCATCTCCTTGGGTTCCTTTGTAGTAGCAACATACTTTGCCTCTGTAGGGGATAAAGCATTAACCTTCTATAATTGAGAAACCTAGCTCATAGTTGGCCCACCAACAATAAATATATAACCTATAGTGCTCCACCCGGTATCAATATCCCCTACCAAATCTAAGTCAACATAGCCCTATAAATTAGTATTAGAGCCCTCAAAGTGTGAACATTTATTGGATGTTACTCTCAAATTTCTGAGAATCCAATTGACTACATTCTAATGCTCAATTCTTGGATGACTCATATACCTACTAATGATTTCCACTACATGTGTAATATCTGGCCTTGTATATACCATAGCATACATCAAGCTTCATATAGCTAAAGTATAGGTTACATTGGACATCTTCTCATCCTCTTGGGACAAATCTCCTTAGTCAACTTCAAATGACTAGGTAAAGGTGTGGTGATAGCTTTAGCATTCTCCATAGATAAACATTGTAACACCTTCTGAAGATAATCAGCCTTAGATAACATCAATTTCTTGTTCCTTCTATCTCTGCAAATCTTCATACCAAGGATTTATTTTTCTACCCCAAAATCCTTCATAGCAAATGTATGTGCTATTTGGTATTTCAACCCCTTAATATGATCCATGTTAAACCCAACTACAATCATATCATCAAGATATAAACATAAAAAGATGTAGTTTCCATCATCCAACCTCTTAAAGTAAACAAAATGATCTAAATGACACCTACTATATCCATTCTCATACATAAATCTATCAAAATTTAAATACCATTGTTGAGATGCTTGCTTGAAGCCATATAAACTTTTCTTCAATTTACACACTAAGTTCTCCTTACCTTTGACCTCAAATCCTTATGGCTAAGCCATATATATATCTTCATCCAAATTACCATGAAGGAAGGCTATTTTAACATCAAGCTACTCTAAATGTAAATCTTTAGTAGACACATTACTTAAAATAGTATGGATAGAAGTCATTTTAACAATAGGAAAAAATATCTCATCAAAATCAATGCCCTTTTACTATGCAAGTCCTTTTACAACTAACCTAGCTTTAAATATTTTCTTACCTCCATCCTCTTCTTTTAACCTATAAATGAACTTATTCTATAAAGCTCTTTTACCTATAAACAACTTGTATAAACCCCATGTCTTATTCTTCAGCAAAGAGTCCATTTCATCTTTCATTGTAAACTCAAACTGAATCTTACTATCCATCTACACAGCTTCATCATAACATTTAGGTTCACTAGCATTTGTTAATATAATAGAAGACAAAGAGGAAGAAAATCTTTTTGGAAGTCTACTCATCCTTGTTGACCATCTAACATTCATTGGTGTGTGTGGTACTTGTTGTTGTAGTTTTTGCACATCATGAGGAGTGGATGGAACATCATCTTTTGGAGTATCATCCAACACTACATAATCATCTTTTTTCTTCTCATGTTGTTGTAATAGATCTTTGTATAGCACTTTCTCATTGAATATGACATACCTACTTCATACAATTTTATGATTTTCAAAATCTTAAAGCCTATAACCACATTCATTAATTCCATATGCAAAAAATACACATTCCTTTGACTTAGCTTCTAGCTTGGTTCTATTTTTAGAATCTATGTGAGCAAATTCTTCACAACCAAAGGTTTTGAGAAAAGAATATCTCACCTTCTTACCATTCCATGCTTCCTCTAGAATACCACAACCCAATGAAGTAAAAGGACCTCTATTAATCAAATATAGAATAGTATTGACAAGCTCCACCCACATGTGTAAGGACAACCCAACATGCAACCTCATGCTCCTTGCACACTCCATTGTAGTCTTGTTCCTACGTTCAACCACCCCATTTTCCTATGGAGTCCTTGGAATAGTTTTCTATCTGTGAATACCATTATTGGAGCAATAATCCTCAAATTCATGACTGCAATACTCACCACCATTATTAGATCTGAGACATTTTAATTTCATACCAATCTCATTTTCAACCAAGAATTTCCATTTCTTAAAAGTTTGAAATACATCATATTTCTATTTAAGAAAATAAACCCATACTTTTCTAGTTGTATCATCAATAAATGTAACATAATAATGAGAGCCATCAAGGGAAGATACTTGAGCTATTCCCCATACATCTATATGCACAAACTCTAATTTCTTCTTTTTGTATTCCTTCCTAGTTTTCACAAAACACACTCTCTTTTGTTTTTCATACACACAACTTTCATAGAAATTCATATTAACACATTTTGGACCTAGCAAAACATTCTTTGAATGAAGTACTTTCATAACTTTCTCACTCATATGCACAAGTCTGTTGTGCCACAATGTTATATCAGAATTTACAATAGTTATTTGTTCTCCCTACTCAACTATAGCAATTGTTCTTGAACATTCGTTTTTCTCTAAAACAATAAAAGTAGAAGGAATAATATGACTTGTACAAAGATATAAGGTGCCTACTTTCACACCTTTTCCTACAACAAGGAAACCTTTTGAAATCTTCCAATTTTTATCATTACAAATAACTACACAACCCTCATCACTAAGTTGCCTTGTTGAAATTAAATTCTTACTTAGCCTTAGAACATGTCTTACCTCATGTAGTAGCCAATGATTCCCATTATAAAACTTTATCTTAACTTTTCCCTTTCCAACAATCTAACAAGGTTCATCATCCCCCAAATAAACAAGCCCAAAATCTCCTTAGACATAATCAATGAAATAACCTCTATGAGGTGTAGCATGAAATGAAGCATCAAAATCTAGAATGCATGAATCATCAACACTTTCTAAAGATAGAAGCAAAGCATCCTCTTTAGATTTGTTACTTGCCACATTTGCTTCTTTGTCTCCATCTGGTTTATCTCCTTCATTTTTCTTTTGAGTCCAACAATCTTTCTTTTTTATGCCCGGTTTCCCATAGTACCAATAGTTGTTCGATCCTCTCAATTGAGACCTCCTCCATTTTGACTTTCCTCTTGATTTTCCACAATTTCTAGAATTACTTCCTCTCTCAGTCATTCTACCTCAATGTTGTGCAATCATAGCACTTCCAGATGTACATCCACCTAAGGATTTCCTATGAGTTTCCTCACAGAAAATAACACTGATCAAATCATCATATTTTAGGGTACTAAATTGAGGAATAGAATTACTCATAGCCATTACCAAGTCATTCCAACTTTTAGGCAGAGACAAAAAATCAAGAGTGCCCTAATTTCTTCATCAAAATTGATACCCATAGAAGATAATTGACTAGTAATAGTATTAAACTCATTTAAATGATCTGCAATAGATCCACCTTCTACTATTTTCATATTAAATAAATGCTTCATGAGAAATACCTTATTTGAAGTAGAGGTATTTTCATATAGTTTCACTAGGGCTTGCATCAACTCTTTCATTGTCTTCACTTTTGTAATATTAATTGTCACCAATGGTGCTAGGCATAATCAAATGCTTCCAAGTGCCTTTTTGTCCAAAAGATCCTAGTTGTCATTTGAAATAGATCCTTGATTCTTGTTTTTTCCTTCCAAAAAATTCTATAAATCCTTCTGATAAAGATGGTCTTCCATTTGCATCTTCCATAACTAAAAGTTATGCCCATTAAACCTTTCAACCCTCAACTTACCTTCATTTGCCATTGCTCCCACTCAACCATGAGACTTTCCTATAGAGGATAGTTGAAAGACAACCCCACTTTGATGCCACTTGTTAGGATTAAACCACAGATAGAAATAACATTTACATGCAAATATAACTAATATTAGAAAATAATAGATCACATAGAAAAGAACACAAGACACCAAGATTTAACATGGTTCACCCAATCCTTGGGCTATGTCCACCAAACATCAAGTCCAATATTATTATGATCCAGTGATTAGAACTTGATTACAATCCATAATCCCATAAGCTCAATACTTCCATAAGAACCAATTTCACATCACCACTATAAAAAAATCCCTAATCGTAAGCCCTTTTATACAAGTATTTTTACCACTTTATGGTCACTGTTGGTGTTTGAAAATGTTACCCATTTCCAATTACCCTGATGAGAACATGAAAAATCTTGGGGCAGCTAACTCCCATTATCAACACATCCATTCAGACACCAGGCCAACTATAAGGCATGACCCTTCTTCTTCTTTAGGCTCTGCAAAACCTAGGTGGGTGGACCTATAGATTCTTTATATGGTACCAGTTGTCAAAGCATACACTGGATCTATTATGAAGTAGATAAAACCCTTATTTCTCCTGATAACTCATGAAATAACATCAATCTACAGTAGCTAAATGCAGATCTAGGAATCTCAAAAGCTGAGTGAGAGCATTCTATTATAGCTCTTCAACATGAAAGGGAAAAGCATTGATTATTGATGTTGATGTTCAATAAACCCTCAAGCATGTAGCAAAACCTAATGATCCTATAACTGATTAGTGCCTAATCCATTGGGCAATTCCATGAATCCAAAACATACATCTGTGACATCAGGACATATTCTATATACCCAGACATCATATTTATCTAATCACCTTATGATTCAGACATCAATGTTCACTCAGACCTCATTCTCACAAAATATCCTTCTCAGCATAACCAGTAACCCTGTCAAACACATTAAGCATTTGCTTGGCACTTTGTTCCAACAGCAAAATATACCAGACATACAACCTTAAGGGGAAGCAAATTGACCTCAGCTCTTCGTTCTAGGACCACATAAGATTACTGATTATTGAGACAAGGGACGAGAACCAGAATGAAACTAATGAAATGCTTTCTCATATGTATTCATTTCCTTGAAACAATACAATCAAATGCATGAAATTAAAACATGAAACAACCTAATGTATCAGAACTATCTGTATTAACTTTGCACTACTATTGTTCACATGAGAAGAAATTTCTGAAGGAAAATGGTGTCACAATCATGGGAATGCAACTAGAACTGGATCCAAGACCTTGGTATCATAGTAATGTGCAGATTTCCTCCAAAGAACTGAAACTTCCCAAAAATTGGAACTTCCCAAAAAACTAGAACCAAGAACTGGAACTTCCACAAAAACTAGAACCAAAAACTGGAACTTTCCCAAAAATTGGAACTTCCCCAAAAAATTGGAACCCCTCAAATGGAAGAAAGAAAGAATAATATAGGATGAAGATGAATTCCCAGATTGAACCTACAATCAACATGTGTCCCCTTATAATTTCATCTCTTGCAACTGAGAAGACTCTCTCTAATCTCTTTCTTCCATCTGATTTGATTTTTTCTTTCATCATTACATTGCAATTGCTTTGAAATATCTCTACCTAATGATGAAATCCTTTTGCATCTAAAATATTTGAAACTTTATGCAATTCTGGCAAAATTGTGAGTTTTTACTAATTTTAATGTAACCAATTCAACCCCAATTGCATTTTTACCATCTTTTAATGCATATTCAAGTCATTACCTTGCCAGAAACCAATTTTGAACTTCTTGGTCTAAAAATGGTTGCAATTTAGGTACCTGAGACAAATCCTCTTGTAGCTCAAACAGACTGATACCTATGCAAAAACCTACTCTGAAATCAAAAAGTTCATCTTCTCCCGATTCTGACGATATATAACATTGCCTATCTGGCCTCTCGAAAACCTCCTGAAAGTCATTTTGAAAAATAGTCCTCTGCTATGGCATTCTGGCTTGCAACTTTGATTTTTTTTAATTTTTCAAAAATTTAAAGTTTTTCTAAATTTCCAACTTCACATTTAAACCCTTTTAAATTTAAAATGAGTCTGACCGTATTTGATTTGAAAAAACTGAACATGCATTCCTTTTGAGAAAATAATAAAAAATTATTATTTTTCATCACTTCCAATTTCCTCCATTGCTTTTTGAATCTAAGGTCAAACCTAGTTTGACCAGCTGCCACATGGCACTATTTGATTGGCCCACCTCTGTACATTAGATTCCACCGAGACCCACGCCACATGTCACAATCCCGCTTTCCCGCATTATTTATCCCCCTCACATCTCCATAATGCAAGATTGCGCCGACCGTCAGAACGTGGCACGTGTCACGATCTGACGCATCCTCTCAAGTTGCTCCTGATTGCCACCTTGCTTCCAGCTAGGACCCACTTGCCACGTGTCCTAATTCCACTTTCCCATATTTTTTAAATTGGGTGCAACTTCATATTGCAAGAAAGCGGGCACCCGTCGATTTTTGCCACGTGGCATCATCTCGTGCATCCACTCATCAACTCGCCACATTAGCGTCTTTGCATCTCTGTTTAAAATCTTTGGCTAGCATCATGCTGATATCATATATGCCTACCGCGAACAAGATCCACAGAATGCACCTTGGCTTTCATAAAAAGCGCCCGCTCCATTTCACAATACAAACGGGGTAAATTTCTATTTAAACAAATAAAGTATTGCTTGTGTTGGAAATGTGGGATAAATGGGTTTAAGACCCTGCCAAATCTTTCCTCAACTTTCTAGCTGCTTGCAAAGCTCTCTATTCTTCCATGACGGCTTTATGAGTTTATCTGCTTCCTTCTACAGGTAGAGTTCTTCCACGGATTGTTTAAAAATGTGGCTGCTTTCTTATACTATGTTTTTTGAGGACGTGGGTTTATTTTCTGGGCCAGCAGCCTCCAAATGGCTCCCTTACCTCATGCAAGTCACCACCTCTCCAAACATAACAAAAAATAAATAAATAAAAATGTGGTGCCCTTCACACTACCACTGGTTTGACTGCGTGGGCAATCTAATCCTTGTTAGCATGTTACTCTTCTTCTTGCATTAGCTTTCAAATTGATGCGTGGGATCTTGCTTTCAATGAGCTACCCTCCATTTGCTCCTTGCACATTTCTTCTAACATGTGGAACGTTGCTTCTTAATGGCTGACCTTGCATGGGCGTCTTTATACTTTTTTATGCGTGGAGGCGTTAGTAATCTGCTCATGGCTTGATTTTTTCTTTTGTTTGTTGGGATCTTCTATTTCAGTGTGCTCTGCCTCTTCTCCAGGCATGGATCACCCTCTTTTTTTCATTTTCAACGCAGTCTCTACCTTGCCCCCATATTGATGGCATAGGGAAACGTGCTTCTCCATCTGGTTTTGTATTTTCCATTCACTCCATATTGAAAACATTGTAATAGCATATAACAGGGTTCTCAATATGGGTGTCACTTCCTTCTTTGGGAACAAATTGTAGCTTCTCGCATATTGAAACAAATTCCCTCAAATATTTTTTTTTAGCAAGCTTAATAAGTGCACAATGATCAAAGAGAACCATGCTGGACTGGTCCCTTTTTGAATGGATCTCACATTGGTTTATTGCAGATAACAATGGGCAACTCTTTCATACATTTAATCTTTAGTCCTGCATCTGCCAATTTGGTGAAATTAGTCGAGCCCCAAAGTGTGTCCTACTAAAAAAAATTTCGTTCCCAGACAAGTGAATCCATAAACTTACCCACTCATCATCAGGCATTGATTCAAAGAACATTCGACCTTTTGAACAGTCATTCAAAAATGACTTTACCATTATTTTGCAAACTATGAATTTAGTGCCAGGAGGTCCATTGACTAGCCTTAAAAGTTGATCCAAACACCTAACTGAGTTCTGAAAATCGGCACACTAGATCTCTATTCCACACACTTGTACCCTGTCAAATCTCATCTCATGAAAAATTCGAGGTCAAAAGATATTCACTGTCAAAGTGACCCTTTCAGAATTACCTGCAAGACAACAAGTCTGAAAACAACAAACTGGGCTCGGAATTGGCTTGGAAAATTGGGCTAATAAGCACTTGAGGGTCTGAAAATTGGAACATTGGTACTATGTCATGAGGTGAATATGAATACGTGATTTGGGTTCATGACGAATCACAGGTCGCAAATGGTGATTAGTCAAAGTATTCTACTCAGAATTTTATAGACTGGACATGCTGACAGAAAGCATTTTTTGCGAATGGAATTGCCCTGGAAAAGTGTGCAGACGGATTGGTCACAACTTACAAACTGACACACTTGGAGTATTTTTAGAGGACAACACAATGGTACAATCTATTCAATCACACCAGTCATGGATTAGGAGTTATAATGCCACGAACAGGGGTACTGACAAATCTACAAATGCTGACACCAGTAAAAAGATAGAAATTGCATTTGGAATCGCATTTGAAAACTGATCAAACGGATTTGTCATAAGTTGAAACTTGAAACATAACAAGTCTCTAACACCTACAATGCAACGCAAAAAGAATTTCAAGATTTAGGTCAACTAGGTCAAAATTACAGCACATCAAACAGGGCTTCCCAGAATTGTGAACAACTACACAAATGTACAAAATAGTAAATGACCAACTTTGAGGGGTTCAAAACCTAGTCAAAAGAATTCAAAATGACTTGAAAATTGAAAAATAGATTCTTTGTTATGGACACTAAACACTCCCAAAGTGGTAAGTCATGACACATTCCTAGGTAAAAGATATTCAAATGCAAATTGGGCCTCTGGTCGCTATTTGACACAGGTAGAATTGCAAATTTTGACACTAGCTCAAAATGGAACTTCACAGAATGATTCGGGATGGAAAAATAACATTGTGGATCACATGCACATGTCAAATGGAAGGTGTTAAGCCACTTAAACACCATCTAGGCCTCAAACTGACAACTAACCACATACATAAAAGGCACTTTAGGGCATGATTTTTTCAACGGTGCTCAAAATTAGGGCTACAATTTTGAGCGCTAACAATGGCTCTGTCTGGGGATGCATGTCCCTTGAGGACATGGCAAGATTTTAGATCTTTGGGAGAAGTAGACCACACATGTAACAACAAAACTTTCTCTCTTGAACAGCTTTATTGAAAGCAGGGAAACTACTCTAACTATGTACCTCTGTCAAAAACCTGATTCTCATTTACATCTCCCTGAGATAAACTGAAATTCTCAATATCATTCATTTCACCCATCATATCAACACTTTCAATTACTTCGTTAGGCAAAACAAAACTACTATCATCATCTTCATAGTGCATATAAAAATCAGACAAACTTTCTACAGCTTGCCCACTATGAAAACATGGATTAGCATGATCATGAAAACTGATATCAAACTAAAACTGATCACTACTGACTAAATCATGGATTCTTCCAACTGGAAACACAAAGTGCTCATATTCAACTTCATTCAACAAGTTACATGGAGCATATTGTAACTCACCTTGTGCCTCCGTAAATGAAGAGTATGTGAAATCTGATCGTTTCCTACTTGCAACCATGTTACTCATCAAATCAGATTTATCCTTTGCTGAAACCTCTTCACATTCAAACAACTGATTAGTTACCATACATGAAAATTCATTCTGAAAGTGTTGATCCAAACTATGCTGATCATTATCATTTTCTTCCTCTAACTAAATCTCAGAATAAACCTTGAACTTAATTTTACAAGACTTATCAGCACATGAAGAAAATCTATAATTTGATTGACAACCTTCACTGCTTTTCTCATCATCATATGAAACATCAAAACAATGTTCAGCAAGATCAACATAAAAAGAATCTGAAACAACATTAACCTTCCCTTCATTCTCATTCTCTACATCTGGAAAATCGTCATGTGCAAAGACATTTGAGGAACTGCCACCTACATCTCCAAAATCTGATAAGGATTGTTCGGATTCTACCTCTTTTTCGACATCAAACTTTGGGGAATTGATTTGACCGAATGAGAAAGTATTATGAGAGAATCTATGAAGATCCTTAGAGATACTTACGTGCTTTTCAAACTCACGAGCCAACAAAATAGAGATTTCATTAGAACTCAAGAAGAGTGCCTCACAAATCTTCTCCTAGCTATGATTGTCATCTTGATAACATGAAGAAATTACAACAGGAAGATCATTAGTGTAACAATTTGGAAAATCAAAATTATTACAACATTCTTTCTTATCATGGCAATCACTGGATCTACTATTGTTACAACTTTCTTCAACTTCATATGTACTATAACTTAATTTATCTTCTCTTTTATATCCATCTTTTTCATGTTGATTGCTATTACCCGATTTATTAACATTTGAATCCACCTCTTCACATTCGAAAGATAGATTATCTTGCTCTACGAATTAATTGTATTCATTGCTACCTTGGCTTTCAGCGCACTCATTATCATTAGAAGATATGTCATGAAATCTGTAATCACCACTTTCCATCTCATCAATGAATTTTTCAATTTACAAAATTACTTGTAACCTTATAGGTGCTGGCCAATTGACTAAATCGAGTACTAGAACATCAAGGAAAACACTAGGTAGTGAAGATTCCTTGGGTCTACAATGAAAAGGCATCTTACTGATTACTGACTTAAGCCTTAAATAAATTTCTTCAGCACTTAAACTTTGAATACTTCCTACCTCAATTATTAAAAGATTGACAATCCTTTGATAAACCAATCTATTCAACATAGCAATGTTATTATTCACAATTTTCAAACTCTCAGAATTTGGCAAACTAATCTCAGATTTGAGATCTGACTCCATTATAAAACAAAATTTCTACCTCTTCCTTTTAGTGCTGAAAATCACTTAATAGAGGCATTAATTCTAACATTTAACTTCCATGAAAAGAAACATGAAAATCAAAATACCTCAAGTGTTTATGCTCATCTTCGATCTGCTGATTTGGCATAGGTGTAAGATTGAAATTCCTTCACACCACTGATCAAACTTTGTAGAGCTGCCACCTCTTTACAAGAGGAATAAAATAATCATCGTTGTGATCTACTTTTACACTTCAATTCTTTATAACAGCAAACTGCAAACAACACTTTAAAACTTTTCAAGAATTTAAAACTTCCTTTCCAAGATCTATCAACAGTCTTAGATCTGCCCATACAACTGAAAGTCCTTCAAAATTTTGCAATGAAATAAACTAGGAACATATTGGTACAGAGATTTGAGAGTCATCGCTCACACTTTGTGAGAAATAAAACATAATTTTTCACTTGACAAATTTGAACTAGACCTTCAATGTAGGAAACTTGCAGATCATTATTATCTTGAAAAGAATTTACACTTTATAAATGAATTCTTGACTCTGAAACTTTCTCAACAGCACTTGCAAATTGAATTGATTGAAGATAGACCTATAACGGTCATAGCACACAATTTTCATCCAGTTTTACAACATACTGCTAATAATGAATAAAGCTTAACTGGGGAACATGAAACTTTAGCAAGGAAAAGGAACACATCTTGCTCTAGATTTGCTATGTCCAATCTATTTCATGGTAGAGATTTTGGTTCTTTCTAAATGCAACTCCCTAGCAGAGTCACCATTTTGTTTGTGATTGAAAAAGTTACCCTGTTCCAATTACCCTAATGAGAACATGAAAAATCTTGGGGCACCTAACTCCCATTATCAACACATCCATTCAGACACTAGGCCAACTATAGGGCATGACCCTTCTTCTTCTTCAGGCTCTACAAAACCTAGGCGAGTGGACCTACAGATTCTTTATATGGTACCAATTGTCAAAGCATACTCTGAATCTATTATGAAGCAGATAAAACCCTTATTTCTCCTGATAACTCATGAAATAACATCAATCTACAGTAGCTAAATGCAAATCTAGGAATCTCAGAAGATGAGTGAGGGCATTCTATTATAGCTCTTCAACATGAAAGGGAAAAGCGTTGATTATTGATGTTGATGTTCAACAAATCCTCAAGCATGTGGCAAAACCTAATGATCCTGTAACTGATCAGTGCCTAATCCATTGGGCAATTTCATGAATCCAAAACATACATCTGTGACTTCTGGACATATTCTGTATACCCAGACATCAGATCTATCTAATCACCTTATGATTCATACATCAATGTTCTCACAAAATATCCTTCTCAGCATAACCAGTAACCCTATCAAACACATTAAGAATTTACTTGGCACTTTGTTCCAACAAAAAAAAATACCAGACATACAACCTTAAGGGGAAGCAAATTGATCTCAGCTCTTCGTTCTAGGACCACATAAGATTACTGATTACTGAGATAGGGAATGAGAACTAGAATGAAACTAATGAAATGCTTGCTCATATGTATTCATTTCCTTGAAACAATACAATCAAATGCATGAAATTAAAACATGAAACAACCTAATGTATCAGAACTATCTGTATTAACTTTGCACTACTGTTGTTCACATGAGAAGAAATTGCTGAAGGAAAATGGTGTCATAGTCATGGGAATGCAACCAGAACTGGATCCAAGACCTTGGTATCACAGTAATGTTCAGATTTTCTCCAAAGAACTAGAACTTCCCAAAAACTGGAACTTCCCCAAAAATTGGAACCAAAAACTGGAACTTCTTGAAAAACTAGAACCAGAAACTGGAACTTCCCCAAAAAATTGGAACCCCTCAAATGGAAGAAAGAAAGAATAATATAGGATGAAGATGAATTCCCAGATTGAACCTACAATCGACATGTGTCCCCTTAGAATTTCATCTCTTGCAACTAAAAAGACTCTCTCTAACCTCTTTCTTCCATCTGATTTGATTTTCTGTTTCATCATTACATTGCAACTGCTTTGAAATATCTCTGCCTAATGATGAAATCCTTTTGCATCTAAAGTATCTAAAACCTTATGCAATTCTGGTGAAATTTTGAGTTTTTACTGATTTTAATGTAACCAATTCAACCCCAACTACATTTTTACCATATTTTAATGCATATTCAAGTCATTACCTTGCCAAAAACCAATTCTAAACTTCCTGGTCTGAAAATGGTTGCAATTCAGGTACCTGAGACAAATCCTCTTGTAGCTCAAACAAACGGATACCTGTGAAAAAGTTGACTTCGGAATCAAAAATTTTGTCTTCTCCCAATTTCGGCGATATATAACATTGCCTATCTGGCCTCTCGAAAACCTCCTGAAAGTCATTTTGAAAAATAGTCCTCTGCTATTGCATTCTGGCTTGCAACTTTGATTTTTTAAAATTTTTCAAAAATTTAAACTTTTTCTAAAGTTCCAACTTCACATTTAAACCCTTTTAAATTTAAAATGAGTCTGACCTTATTTGATTTGAAAAAACTTAATGTGGATTCCTTTTGAGAAAATAATAAAAAATTATTATTTTTCATCACTTTCAATTTTCTCCATTGCTTTTTGAATCCGAGGTCAAACCTAGTTTGACCAGTCACCATGTGGCATTGTTTGATTGGCCCACCTCTACATTAGATGCCATGTCAGTGCCACCGGGACCCACGCCATGTGTCGCAATCTCGCTTTCCTGCATTATTTATCCCCCTCACATCTCCATAATGCAGGATTGTGCCGACCATCAGATCGTGACACGTGTCACGATCTGACGCATCCTCTCAAGTTGCTCCTGATCACCACCTCGCCGCCAGATTGGACCCACTTGCCACTTGTCCTAATTTCGCTTTCTCACATTTTTTAAATTGGGCGCAACTACATATTGCAAGAAAGTGGGCACCCGTCAATTTCTGCCATGTGGCGTCATCTCATGCATCCGCTCATCAACTCACCACATCAGAGTCTTTGCATCTCTGTTTAAAATCTTTGGCTAGCGTCATGCTGATATCATATATGCCTATCACGAATAGGATCCACACAATGCACCTTGGCTTTCATAAAAAGCGCCCGCTCCAATTCATAATACAAGTGAGGTAAATTTTTATCTAAACAAATAAAGTATTGCTTGTGTTGGAAATGTGGGATAAATTTGTTTAAGACCCTACCAAATCTTTCCTCAACTTTCTAGCTGCTTGCAGAGCTCTCTATTCTTGCATGGCGGCTTTATGAGTTTATTTGCTTCCTTCTACAGGTAGATTTCTTCCATGGATTGTTTAAAAATGTGGCTACTTACTTATACTATGTTTTTTGAGGACGTGGGTTTCTTTTCTAGGCCAGCAGCCTCCAAATGGCTCCCTTACCTCATGCAAGTCGCCTCCTCTCCAAACATAACAAAAAATAAATAAATAAAAATGTGGTGCCCTTCACACTACCACTAGTTCGACTGCGTGGGCAATCTAATCCTTGTTAGCATGTTACTCTTCTTCTTGCGTTAGCTTTCAAATTGATGCATGGGATCTTGCTTTCAATGCGCTACCCTCCCTTTGCTCCTTGTGCATCTCTTCTAACATGTGGAATGTTGCTTCTTAATGGCTGACCTTGCATGGGCGTCTTTATACTTTTTTATGTGTGGAGGCATTAGTAATTTTCTCATGGCTTGATTTTTTCTTTTGTTTGTTGGGATCTTCTATTTTAGCGTGCTCTACCTCTTCTCCAAGCTTGGATCTCCCTCTTTTCTTCATTTTCAACGCAGTCTCTACCTTGCCCCAATACTAACGGCATAGGGAAAAGAGCTTCTCCATCTGGTTTTGTATTTTCCATTCACTCCATATTGAAAACATTGTAACAACATATAACAAGGTTCTCAATATGGGTGCCACTTCCTTCTTTGGGAACAAATTGTAGCTTCTCGCATATTGAAACAAATTCCCTCAAATTTTTTTTTTTAGCAAGCTTAATAAGTGCACAATGATCAAAGAGAACCATGCTGGACTAGTCCCTTTTTGAATTGATCTCACACTAGTTTATTGCAAATAACAATGGGCAACTCTTTCATACATTTAATCTTTAGTCCTACATCTGCTAATTTGGTGAAATTAGTCAGGCCCCAAAGTTGGTCTGGCTAAAAAGATTTTCATTCCTGGACAATTGAATCCATAAACTTACCCACTCATCATCTGGCATTGATTCAAAGAACATTCGACCTTCTGAACAGTCGTTCAAAAATGACTTTACCATTATTTTGCAAACTGTGAATTTAGTGCCAAGAGGTCCATTGACTAGCCTTAAAAGTTGATCCAAACACCTGACTGAGTTCTAAAAATCGACACACTAGATCTCTATTCCACACACTTGTACCTTGTCAAATCTCATCTCATGAAGAATTTGAGGTCAAAAGATATTCACTATCAAAGTGACCTCTTCAGAATTACCTGCAAGAAAACAAGTCTGAAAACAACAAACTGGGCAAATAAGCACTTGAGGTTCTGAAAACTGAAACATTGGTACTATGGCATGAGGTGAATATGAATAAGTGATTTGGGTTCATGATGAATCATAGGGCACAAATGGCGATCAGTCAAAGTATGCTACTCAGAATTTTACAGACTGGACATGCTGATAGAAAACATTTTTTGCGAATGGAATTGACCTAGAAAAGTGCGCAGACGGATTCGTCACGACTTACAAACTGACACACTTGGAGTATTTTCAGATGACAACACAATGGTACAATCCATTCAATCTCACCAATCATGAATTAGGAGTTATAATGCCATTAACAAGGGTACTGACAAATCTGCAAATGTTGACACCAGTAAGAAGATAGAAATTGTGTTTGGAATTGCGTTTGAAAACTGAACAAACGAATTCTTCATAAGCTGAAACTTGAAACATAACAAGTCTATGACACCTACAATGCAACAGAAATAGAATTTCAAGATTTAGGTCAACTGGGTCAAAATTACAACACGTCAAACAGGGCTTCCCAGAATTGTGAACTACACAAATGTACAAAACAGTAAATGACCAACTTTGAGAGGTTCGAAACCTAGTCAAACAAATTTGAAATGACTTGAAAATTGAAACATAGATTCTTTTTTATGGACACTAAACACTCCCAAAGTGGTAAGTCATGTCACATTCCTGGGTAAAAGATATTCAAATGCAAACTGGGCCTCTGGTCGTTATTTGACACTTAGGTAGAATTGCAAATTTTGACACTAGCTCAAAATGGAACTTCACAGAATGATTCGGGATGGCAAAATAACATTGTGGATCACATGCACATGTCAAATGGAAGGTGTTAAGCCACTTAAACACCATCTAGGCCTCAAACTGACAACTAACCACATATACAGAAAATGCACTTTAGGGCATGATTTTTTCAATGGTGCTCAAAATTAGGGCTACAATTTTGAGCGCTAACAATTACAACATGTCGAACATATGTTGGCCAAAGAATTTATGAAGTATGTACAATACTTCCCTAATTAGTCACCACAATCAAACATGATTTTTTACTATTTTTAGTTTATTAGAAACATCTACAAATAATCTAACATAAATGAAGACTTGAAGGCAAGTGCACACCAGTTGTCACTTGACCCAAACTATACTTCTGCTCACTATTCAAAAATTGGATATCTAAAAAAAAATTTAGGTAGAAATATTAAGGGAAGAAGCCAAGTTTAGGGCCACACTTGTAGATATCCAGGGCACAATTCTTCCAAACATGGATGCATTATAGAAACACATTACACATGGAAAGAAACTCATCGATGACAATAAATTCTCTATAGTTGATCACATGATGGAATTATTAGCAAAAGTACAGATTGCATTGCATGCAAGCAAGGTGTTATAGGAAAAATTGGGACAAGACAATGGCATTAATTTTGAAGGTACATTCTAAATTTTTGAAACATTTTGGGTTTAACATGTAGAATACACCTTCGGCATTTATGTCATAAATGGGGAGAAGTATTATATAATACTTTTGTATATATAAAGATTACTAAGGAAAAGTATAATATATGTGTATATATAAGATATATGTATGGGGGAGCAATATAATATTATACAAATACATGTATAGATATTCAAAAAAAATCTTTTACAAAAGAAATTTTGAAAAATCTCAAAAACAAAGTATGTTACTAAGTTGGAGACATAGGATGGAGATAAAAAGAATGTTTTGACTTGAAAATTTTGAGCATTCAGTTTTGGATAAATAAGTTTTTTTGTCACCAATACCAAAGGGGGAGATCATTAACATTAAGGTCAAGTTTGTTTATTAGTAAGTCATACTTAGTCAATTGGTTAAGATGCTATCAAGATTATCTTTTAGTTACTACTGTTAACTGAGTCCTATAGCTACTACCAAGTAATATAGTTGTTACCAAGTTCTATAGTTGCTATCAATTTTCATTTAATTCATGTTGACTAGTATCTAATGAGTTGATCAATGATAGTGCTAACCAAGATTCATAGTATTAATTGAGTTGCATAGTGTTAATTGTGTTCTACAGTGTCTATCGAGATCATAGTGTCAATGATGTGAATCTAGTGTTGACCAATCCAAGGAGTTTCAACCAAGTTATTTAGTTTATATCAAGCTCATAGTGTTAGTGTTGACTGATCCATAGAGTTTCAACCAAGTGATTTAGTTTATATGCTAAGTTTCATAGTGTTCACTGAGTCACACAAGCACTGACCAAGTTCAAGCTACTTGGAAGTGATTAGTATGAGTTGAGCTTCTATGTCTACCAAGTGCATGATGATTTGGAGTGTTGACAATGGCTTCCAAGTATCTGAACCTCACTAAGTTTGTCTTAAGAACCCAAGTGCCAGTAGTTGGGCCAACATTATGATCTTATTAGAAATCTATGTTGTAGCTAACTTTGACAAATTATGATTTTGTTTGGTATATATTTAATTAATTGTATCATATCAAAAGAAATAATGAAGTGAGGAAGTAAGAGAAAAAGTGCTAATTAAGAAGGCTACAAGTGGTATAAGCGACAACAAAGCTTTATCTATCATAGCAAGGTGATCTTCATATTTCAAAGGAATCTCAACCAACAAATCAAAGTTGCATATTAGAGATCAGCCACTAGTTTATCCTAATAAGTGTATTAGGTAAATCCTTTAATAGGGTCAACTTAATAGTCTTTGACAAATCTCTTCACCAAGTGAATACATTATTGTATATTTTGTAAATCCTTTAACAAGGTGGACCTAGTAGTCCTTATTGCTCCTAATAGGGTGGACTATCAAACGTGATCAATTGTAAGACTTAATTTTCCAACTTTATATTGAAAAACTAAATCTTGAGGTTATCATACCCACCCTAGTTTAACTTTCTATTTGGAAGGTTTCTAAGTCACCATAGCTTGTGTCAAAATGTTATGAATATTTTACTAGATTCATTATTTCATGCATGCAATTAGATCAGAATATATATATATGAAGGATTAATTGGTGAAATACAATTTTTTTTTAATTGGTTCATGATTCACCTCTCCCCTCTTAGTAACCTTGCCTATCTAATATTTTCAACAACAAGTTATAGAATGAAAACATGAGAGGCACTACAATATGCATTTGACCACTCTAGTATTGTCATGTCTATTGAAAACAATTAATCAATTGTCTATTGTCTTTGATGTTACACAAAAAATCATGCATTCACCAATCAGTTTCTTAACTTGAGTAGTGAAGGAAATTCCCTATTTCTTGTTGGAATTTATAAGTGGGAAGATTTACTTTTGAGTGGGGGTGGGGGGGTGTTGTGAATCATAAGTAACTAACTTTAACCATTTTAAAAGCTTTTAATTCAAAACATTCACATGCATCTAATTCATCTAATAAACATGAAAGTAAAGACATGCATGAAAATGGATAACACAAGATTTGGTAACCCAAAAACCCTCCAAAATGAGAAGGTAAAACTAGGGTGGGGATGACACCCACAAAGTATCACTGCAACAATATGTAACAGTCCAAGGTTACAAAGTTTGACCACTTCCAATGGTCTGTCCTATGAAAGGCATATCCTGTTAAAGACTTTACACCTTGTTAAAAGTGACCTAATTAAAGGATTTCACTACCTTACTAAAAGTAGGCCTAGTTAAAGGGCTTTAGTACATTCGCTTAGAATGCCACTCTGTTAAAGGATTTACAAATGGTTGCTAAGAAAACCTAAGGCCATAGGATTTTTAGTCCCAATACAATTGCTAAAGAGTATTAGAAGATTTTGACCTGATAACTTGCAATCCTCTATTGTTGATTCTAGATCCTTGCTCTGCTCTGTCTGCTCTGATCCTTGCTTGATCTGATATGTCACTCTTTGTAACTCTGATACTTAAGTCTTGATCAACTAAATTTTGTATTGTTGTTCTACTCTTCTCTAAGTCCTTACACCCTTCTTCACTATGCTATAGTTCACCCATACACTTCTCACATCCACTTCTTGTGCATATGCATAATGGATTTCATCCTCCTTTTAAAGATTTTGAAGACTCAAGGTTAGGTATGAATCTACAATCAATATTAAATCTTCATTTCCCACTCAGTTCTTGCACTTTTCCTATTGGTTGCATGCCTTCTCCATTTTTCTTATTGGTTGCATCCTGATTACATAGGTAATGCAAAAGATTTAATCTTATCTTCAAGATCCTTCAAGATTCATCCCGTATGAACTTCAAAAATGGTTTACATCTGAGTTTGTGAAGGCACAAACTCATATGTTGTTTCTATGCTACTCAACACTTATTAGTTGTTGACGCTTGACACACATAGAAATTTTGGCTCACTCAGCTCCTATAGTAATTCTATTTCACTTAGCATCTATACTTTTCTTGGTACCTATAGTGACTCAGCATCTATAGTGACTCAGCACTTGAGCTTCACTCAGCACCTATTGAATTTTCTGGCTCAATGCACACTATATCTTGGCTTCTCTATTATACTCAACATCATCTTGAGAATTGGTTAAGTGTATTGACATTTAATTGTCAAAACCAATCTGAGACTAATAATCTCCCCCTTTGACAAGAGTGGCAAAAAAAACTTAACTAAACATTATGAATCTGATCTCTATGATTATACTACATATTATGTTCAACATATGTACAAGACTTTAAAAACTCTGTTCAAAATTTTTATAGACCTCAAAATCTTGTAACTCCCCCTGAGCTGATGTGCCATTTTTGTAACCAAAAGTCTTGTGCTAAATTTGTCTCATGTTGATGTAATTGATACTCTTTGCCTTATCTACCTTATCATTCTTTTGCCTCTGTTTCTGTGTACCTTATTTTTTCTTGCACTTTGTATCTTTTCCCCTTTTCACATCCTTTTTGGCTTTATTCCCTTATTACTTCCTCAAAATCTGAATTTGAATAGCTCCCCCTTTGTATATTCTTCATTACTTCCATCAAAGAATGTATTATCTCTCAATTTTATTCACATATCCCCCTTTTTATTTACACAATTCTTACCTCCCCCTCAATATATCTCCCCATTCTTGTCCTATTCATTCTTTTGTTGGCTCCTTGATAGTTGTTGTTGTTGTGACTACATGATCAACCTTAGTAGTTTTATCTTGTGCTTCTTGCTCTTTAGGTTGATCTATTGTAGCTATGGGAGGTTGAGAAGATGTTTCTTATGTGTTTTCCTTCTTCCTTGTTATCTCTTCTATAGCCTTTTTTAATTCATCCACACTCACCAAAATTGAGTTTGTACATAGCTGAGATTAAATTGTGGTTTGGTAAAGGATCTTTTTGAGATCTTATATAGTTAAAGGATTGTTTTTCTAACCTGATGTGTTAGGAACATCCTTTACAATTATTGTTTTTTCAGGTGCTATATGTGGAGGACTTGGTGGTGATAGTTCGGTTTCTTGGACACTCTATTCTGGTTGCTGCTCTTTAGTTGTTGCCTCTTCACCCTATGTCTTCTCCACTATTTCTTCTTCTTTTTCTTTTTTTCCTTCCTCATCTTTCCCATTTTTCTCTTCTTCTTCATCATTTCTTCCTTCAAATGGGTCTTCCTGCCCTTCCTTCATAGTTGTCAATCCATATATTACTTTCCACATTTGTGTGGACTTTTGCACAACATCTTCAATCTAGTTTTGCAAAATTCTAAAGGCTCTATATTTGGGTGCAAATTCGCTCTCATGTTTCTTACTAGCCTTTGTTATTTGACCCTTAGTTAGGTCTGGCATTACATGAGCTAATGTTGACTCCCTTATTTCATTATGCATTTTGAGATAATAATGCCATTTATTTTTAACTAATGAGCTCAACTCCTTAGGCATTGAATTGTCTAGTTCAAGTAGGGTGGTCTTGAACTTAGCCATCATAGTGTATATGGACTCTTCCACTATGTTCTATTGTTCTTTTAAAACTTATCAAAATCTATGGTCTTTAAGCCAATTAGATCTACATTGTCTCTAATAATATTACAAATGTTTTCTAATTTAGATTGGGTTGAACATCTTACTAATCTGAATTGATCTTAATCAGACTTTGTCCTTTCTTCATCTGATTCAAGAGGTGCAACATACTTTCTTCTCTTCTTTTTCTCTATAGGCCCTCCTTTTTGTGTAGCCTTCTACTTCTCCTATTATTTTTCCACCTAAGCTATAGCCTTGGTATCAACCCTTGTAGTTGGCTTGGTTGGGCTTGGCTTTGTAGCTTTCTTCTTCCCCTTGGGCTATATAACTTGTTGTTTTTGAGCTTTCCTTTACTTTGGCTCAGCCTTGGGTGCTTCCTACTCAACACCTTCCTCCTCTTCTACATCCTCCCCCATACCTTGGGTTAAGGCAAGTAGTCCCTGACCTTGCTCCTCTTTGTCATCCTCAGCTTCTTCACCTTCTTCTTCTACTACTTCTACAGTGCCTTCTCCAAATTTGGCTTTTAGTTTCGTGACAAGTTTATCCTTGTTTTTCAATGTGGAGGAAGTCTTAAACTCCATGTGATAGGTTCTAGAATGTGGTGCATCCTTGTCTATTTCCTCTGCTAATAATGCAGTTATTGTTATTGATGCTTCATCTATGTTTATTTCATAACCAAGAGGTCTTAACCATCTCACTCTTGGTATGGCATCTTGAATGTATGTAAATTCAATGTCTACAAGAAAAAATACATCATTTAGATGTTTCTCTACTAAGGAAACTATAATTTTTAGCCTTTGCTTCATTGACTTCTTGAAGACTTCAAAATTAGCTCCCATCTACTCTATGTATTCATTTACTTGAGCTATTATTGACCTAATACTTTTCCATACAACTTTTCCAAAAGAAGGAAATTCATTTTAAACATAAAAGAATATACAAATCAAAATAGCACCAAATTTGCACTAGGCTCCCTTGGTTCTTCTGATAGCTACTAGATTTTCATTAATCTGTTGTAGTTGCAATTTTGCAAGATCATAGGTATGATCCTTCTTTACCAATTTATAACCAACATCCACTATAATACAAGGCACTTTGTTGAGTCTACTAGATTGTTATATTTTATGTGTAATGACTTTGATAGCAAAATCAACAAGAGGGTCTTGAATGGTATCAATTGTCATACCTCTCTTGTTCCACTTGGCACTAGTATTCTTCTCAATTCCCTCCTTAGAATCACTCCTAAGGGTCTTCAGCTAATCTAGGGTTGAGTACCCTATCACTCTATGTAAAATTCTCTTTGTGATTTTTATTGGGCCATCCTCCAACCATATACTTCGATCATGTATTTCGCTAAGTACTAGTTTGATCCATTTAGTCTTGAATATTGTAGAAAATTCTAGGGCTCATGTCAAACCCTTCTTCTAAACAATATGATATTCTTCCTTTAACACTCCATTTTCACATAGTCTCTCATAGGCTTCCCTCATTTCCATTTCACCTATGGCTCCAATCTTGCAATTATCGCATCTCCTTACATCTTGAACCATAACTACCTTGGGGGGTATGATAGATAGGGCTCTAATCGGGTTGTTCTTATATGCTACCTCTGGTATTGGGTAGAAATAAGGTTGTTTTACCTTGTTGGGTACTAGCTAGACTTCGAAAGGTTCCTTCTCCTAAGTTTTCCTAGAGCTAGAAGCCATTCTCACAATTTAGGGTTTGTACACAAAGAAAATATTAAATTGCATTGCTTGGCACAAATGTAAATACCACAAGATCAATGAAATCAGCCAAGAAATACTATTGAGATCTACTTAAACACTAGATTCTCTGATTTGAACTCAACCTGCTCTCTTTCTTGTCTTTTCTCTTCATTTGCAATGAAGAAAAACTATTCAAAATGTGATAATATACCCTATTTTCCTTGCATTTAATGCTTAGTACATTTATAGTTGTCCACTTGGCTTCTAAAGTATTCTACATTACTTGGCTTCCATTGCCTTTTCACCACTCAACTTCCACAAGAGTATTCTTTACTTGGCTACAACTAAGATTTCTTCTTCACTTGGCTTCCTCTACCAACTTACCTCCAACTAATCATTTGGCTCCTAGTTTTTTGACAGTTAACTCAGCATGTACTAGAATTTTACTCATCTTCTAAGGGCAACTTGACAACACTTGTAAAATCTTGAAATTTTAACTCTGTATCTTCATTCATTCTAATCTCTTCTTTTCAATACTTACTTTTTTTGGAACTGATGTATGAAAAAGCTTTATAAATTAGTCCCTCGTGTCTTCTCTTTACTTAGCTTGATGAAGTGTGACCACTTGACCTATTAGGTGAAGTGATCCCTTCATTTGATGTGTTATGGTCTACCTCATCACAGGTGTATCATAGTCATGCTCTAGGCCATGCTTATGAATAATATATTCAAACTAAGGACTATTTTTCCCTCTATGAGGTGCATTTAATCTTTTCAACCTAGGGATATATACTTGAAATGGTTGGCATAGTATGTGTAGTAGGTCTCTTAATGAGTCACTAAGCTTATGTTGTAGGAAAGTAAAATGCAAGGAAAAGAACTTACACTATTGCTATAGGAAACTAACACACTTAACTCTATGAATACTATAAATACAATGAAAGGCTAACAAATATTCCAACTTAGTTCATCCACTACAACTGTTCTTAAATATGTTGCAAGAACATTCATGAAGTGTGATGCTACAGGAAGGAACTTACAACTTCTACTTACAATACTAAGAATACTTGGAAATAAATCTATTCTATCCTAACCTAATCCACCTTCCAAGTGGCCCCCCTTGATTAGCCTCACTAATCTACTAACACAAGGTAGAAGCCAAAAACTATTTCATTACATTTTAGAAATTCATTACATAATACATAGAACTATAAAAGCATGACTCACTATAAAAGCTAACAATCTATTCTCATAAACTCTTTCTTCTAATAGAAAAGCAAATAACCTAGCTTTGAATCAACAGTAGAGAAAGAAGGAAAATAACAACTCAAGGTATGAAGAATAAATAATGGTTTAAGGCGGGAATAATAAAGTCTGAACATCCACTCACCATAGGAATAAATGCAGAGAATACAATCAGTCTTGATAGCTCCTTCATACTTGCTGCCATGTCCTTTAGAACCATTACAACTTTCATCCACCATGGTTATATTTCAACATTCTTTTCTCCTTAAATGCTATTGGCACTCATCTTTGAATTCTTCCAGTCACCTTTTAGCTTCATCACTAACACTTTAGTTAAAATAAAGAGACATGTTTGCAAATAAACATTTATCAAATTGAATTCAAATATAAGAACACACATTTTCATAATTATATGAAATATTGCATAATATATATAATACTAGCAAAAGATGGCATAGTATCTACCCATAGGCTTATCATAGGTTCGGTAAAAATAGGTCCACAAATGTTTTGACAAAAATAAAATAGAGTGTAAACAAAGTGTTTAAAAACTATCGTGAAATAAAAGCAATATTCAGCCTCATCATCTTCCCCCTACTAAACTAATGCATGTCCTCAAGCATTGCACTTTCTTGTTAATGACTTGAACTCTCCAATCTTAGTCCTTCCTTGCCTATTGCTCTTGAAGGTATAGTAAAATCCTCTTGTTCTCTCCCACACTTCCCTTCTATGATCTTCCTACAACTTATTGAGTTTGTCATCATTAATGTCATATAAAGGCCATAGGAGCATTGAAGGTTGCATGGTTAAGGGACACCATAATTCTGGTCTAGCCTACTTCCCTAACTCTAGATACTTTGGAACCCTATGAAGTTCTACCTCCAAGTTGATGGGACTATGTGGTTTTGACTTTATAAGTGATTCATGCAATTTGGCCCATCTACTCCTAGCACTAGTCATAGCTCTCTGGAAGGAAAAGTAGGGCAAATTGGCATAATCAGCATAAGGCTTAGCTCTAGTAGCAAAGATCCTATACCTTACTTTTGGAATCTTCTTTCCATAAGTTAATGTGAACCAATCCCTAAGAACTTCATTTAGCTTGCTACTCTTAGCTCTTAAAGGTAAGGGTTCTATCCTTTCCTCATCCCTATAATTATTCAACTGCCTATCATAGTTTGCTTCATTGGACATCTAGGACATGAGAGCTCTTAAATGTATATCCCCTATATAGAGCAAGTGGTTCCACTAAGTCTTTGAAGGGATAGCAAAATAATGAACATATAATTCTCAAAGAAAATTTTGTTGCCAAGGTGGTAGAGTCCAATATAATCCATAAAATTCTTGTGCTGATTTGAACTCTACATTAATATCCTTAAGAGTTAACATTATTTGAGAAAAAAGAAATTGTTTTTTTAAACAGAGAGCATGAACTCTTGGCAATGGTCTACAAGCAAGTGCCTAATCAGCCAACTTGAGAGCATGATCAATTTGTTTCTTTTGACTTGATAATTGTTCTTTTAAGTCTATGATTTACTCACCTTGAGATGCTATGATTTTATTCATCCTTTTCTTCTCTTGTTCTCACAAGTCCTCAACAAATAGACGCTATCCAAAAAATTGAAAAAGGAGTTTCTGTAGTGTAATAGAACTATTATCTTCTTCATGATTTATTTTCCTTTTTCTTTATTCTTTCCATAAATGTTCTACAAAACTAGTAATCCATGTTGATTTATGTGGAACTAGGGTAGTGTTTGGATCAACTTACATAGGAACTATTTCATCCCTATAGCTTGAATTACTTGGTTGGTTTGCTAGGGTATCATCTAGATTTTCTTTGATTTCATCCCTACATTCCTCATTAGGATTTTTAGAAATGCTTGTAATCTCAAGATGGGGAGGAGAGTGATTAGAGATAATTTCCACAAGGGGTTCCTTACTAGATGTTTTGGAAAATGTAGAATCTTTAGAAACTTTCCCTCTCATCATAGGGCTTCTCCTTACAGGGGTTTCTTCTTGTATTATAGCCTTCTTCTTTTCTTTCCCTTTGGGTCTCTCTATTATAGGACTAGTTACTGCAGGACTTTTCTTTGTTGTCTTTTGTCTCACAACTGTAGGGTTCACCGCTTCCTTTTCCTAAATAGAGATTTCTTCTTGTTGTTTTAATTTCCTCTTTGTTCTACTAGAAGTAGGTTTTGGAGTTTCTTGCACAGGTGAATGCACGGTCTCTTGAACATGGATAGTTTCTTGCACATTTTCTTGGGTATTTTCTTCAGTAGGCTCATTGTTGGGGACTACATTTTCCTCGCTAGGCTATTCACTAGGGGCAACTTGGGGTTGCAGAGTTTTGGCTTGTACAAATTCATCCCATGTCATGGGAGACACATCTCTAAGTGACCTTTCTATCAGTAACTTAATTAGGCCATGATGGGTAATGAAATTATCTTTTCCTTTTTTAGTTTCTTCCACACTAATATAGAGCATATTATACAAGAAATTTAGAATGTTTACTAAAATATTATGCCTTATACAACTAAGTAATTTGAAATGATGTGCATGTAAGTATGAGAATCTTCCTTCACATGTAAGGTACTTGATAATATGCATGGCTAATTCATTGTATGGCAATAGCAATGACATTCTCTTGCAACCTTGCTTTGTAATGTCCATTTAAGGAATAGTCAATCTAGTAAACTAAGCCCTTGTTGACCTTGCATCATCTGTGCTGGGATAATGTTCTTCAACTGTAAGCAACCTAGTTACTTCAGCAATGCATTCCTTTGTTGCAATCATCATTAAACCCCAAATGGAAGCTTCATCTTCATCAAATGTCCTTGTGAATTCTACGGCTACCTCTTCATCATATGCAATCAAACTCAAGAAATACCCTAGCCATCCACATGCATTAAACCTTCTTATGACCTCTACATTTGAGAGAAACATAGTATGTTCCACTGGTGCTCTCCTCTGCAACCATCCACCCATTTTCTTAACACTTTCTCTATCTTTTCTATTTTCCCCCTTTTGAATTCAAGTTGCTTCATTGTTTTATAGACTCAAGCCACATTTCTTTGTTTTAATAAGCAATTAATGTCATTAAAAATTGTTATGCACAATAATATGGCTTTAATGAAGGTAAATCATGAATATATGTGAAAATCATCTTAAAATGGGGTTTAGATCACATGAAATTTAAACACAAGTCACATCATAGCCTGACACAAAAAATCATTCAAAAATAAGGGGTATGACACCTCACTTTTGTACTTATGGCAATTAAATTCCATCAATGAAGAAAATATGAAGATTTGGAAATATCTTTACATATAAATAAAAATGCCATTGGATATTAGTGATCTTCCCTACCCCCTACTAAATATGGACAAGTGTCCACACTTGTTAGACCTAGTATGAGTAAGGGACTAGCATAACATTGTCGTCATATAAAGAATGCAATATTAAATATAATTAACAAAATATGTGGACTATAAGTGAATAATAATTTGAAAATGTTATACTTGTCAATTGATCATCACATGTACCAAAAAAAAATTTGGTGGAAGTTGCATCAATAGTGATAGCATCCATCAGCAAGTTGCAGTGTTTATTAAAAACATGTGAAATTGATTACATGGAAAGTGGGTGGATGAAAGATAAGGAAATGAGATGAGGTGGATGGGTGGAAGGTAAAGTGATGAGATGGAATAAGAAAGTGAATGAAAATGTGAACTTTATGTGGACATAAAAAATTTATTATGAACATGCACAAAGGAATTAATGTTGAAGAGCAGCAGTCGGAAGGTTGACACCATCGGCTACAAACTGAGTTACCTGATGTGTATTTGAATCTGACTGTTGAAATTGCTGCAGGAAGTTCTATTTTGATTGGGGCCATTTATATAATTTGATTCTGACCATTGACTAATAATTTGAAAGGTACTAGATCAATGGCAGTTAATTGAATAGCTCCATTTTCAAAGACATGACTAATTTCATTTGGTCCCAACCATCTTGTCTATAGCTTTCTTAACAGATCTTTAAATTTAGAATCATATGGTAGTGCCCAATCACCAACTTGAAATTTTTTATTGATAATATGAGAGTCATGACATTTTTTCCTTTGTTTCTATATAAGTTTTGTACATTTCATCTAGAGAATTAAGATGTAGAAGAGGTTCGTTTTGTGCTACAGGAAGTTCAATATCCAATGCCAATGCTATCCTTAGAGTTTTGTGTTCAAATACAATTGGAAGCATTTCTACCTTTCCATATAGAAGCTCAAATGGTGTAAATCCTATAGTAGTCTTCCAGGTTGTTCTGTAAGCCCAAATAGCTTCTTGTAATCTATTGGTCCAATCCCCTTGATGTAGATGAATAATTTTTGTTAGGATGTTCCCTAGTTCATAGTTTGTGACCTCTATTTATCCATTAGCTTGAGGGTGATAAGGACTAGATTTTTGGTACTTGATGTTATATTGTTTCATTAACTCTAAGATCAGATTAGAGGTAAATTTTGAACCTTGGTTAGTGACTAGATCTTTGGGTATACCATAGCGAGTAAAAATTTCTTCATATAGAAATTCAACAACTTTTTCATCATGAGCATGTTTCATCAACTTGACTTCAACCCATTTTCTCAAGTAATTAGTGCACATAAGAATATAGGATTTCATATTAGATTGAGGATCAATTGGACTAATGAAGTCCATGCTCCATTTGTCAAATGGTGTTAATGCCATCTAAGGATTAAGAGGAATTTCATTTGTTCTTGTTGGTCACCCCATCCTTTGACACTTGTCACACTTCCTTGTTTAGTTCGTTGCATCTTTGTGAAGTGTAGGCTAGTAATAACCAGTTGTCAAGATTTTCAAAGCTATTCTTTTTGCTGCAAAGTTTCCTCCACATGGTTCATTATGAAATGCATGTATAATATCATATGTCTCATCCTCTCTCACACATCTTCTCATAACTTGACTAGGTCTAGTGTAAAACAAGAGATTATCTATTCAGGAGAAACAAAAGCTTTTCTCTACAAGCAACTTCTTTTCCTTGTAAGAAAAATGTTCTGGTATTTCATTGGCTGCAATATAGTTAGTAATGTCCGCATACCATGGAGTTTGAACAAAAATATGAAATAAATGGTCATCTAGAAATGCATCATCTAACAAAGTAGTGTTAGTATCATCATGATGGATTCTTGATAAATAATTAGCTAAGACATTGACTTTTCCTAGCTTATCAACAATAGTTATATCAAATTCTTGTAACAACAATAACCATCTTGCTAATCTACCAGTTATAGTAGGTTTATTCATGAGATATTTAATTGGTGTATGATCAGTATGAACAAATATAGAATAGCTAGTTATGTAATGTAGAAATTTGTTGAGGGCATAAACTACTACTAACAATTCTTTTGCTGATACTATGTAGTTTAATTTTGGTCCATGAAGGCTCTTGCTAATATAATAGATTACATTTTGAAGATTTTGGGATTGATGTGCTAGGATTGCACCTATGGCATAATTAGAGGCATTTTTATATATATGAAAAGGTAAATTACAATTAGGGCATTGTAAAACTGGGGTTGTAGTCAAAAGTTTCCTAAGTTGCATAAAGGCTTCATTACATTCGAATGTTCAACTAAAATTAGCTTCTTTTGTGAGTAAATTATATAAGGGACTAGCTATTTTTTTGAAATATTTTATGAAACATCTGTAATATCTAGCATGACCTAGAAAAGATCTTACATCTTTTGATTTTCTAGGTATGGGCAATGTTTGAATTACCTCTATCTTAGCTAGATCCACTTGTATTCCTACAGATGGTATGAAATCACCAAGTACCACGCCTTCTTGCATGAGCATGAAACACTTTTCACTATTGAGTGACAAATTATGTTCTTGACACCTTACCAAAACCTTTTCATGATTCACCATTACTTCCTCAAAAGTGACTCAAAATTTTGTGAAGTCATCCATGTATATTTTCATACAATCATGTGATAAATTAGAAAAGATGCTAATAACTGCTCTTTGAAATGTTGCAAGAGCATTACATAGACCAAATAGTAGAACAAAATATGCAAAAGTACCCCATGGATATGTAAATGTGGGTTTTTCTTGATCTTCAAGAATAATACTAATTTGGTTATAACCACTATACCCATCTAGAAAAGAAAAAATAGTTCTTTCTAGCTAGAGTGTCCAAAAATTGGTCTATAAATGGTAAAGGAAAGTGATCCTTTTTGGTGGCCTTGTTCAATTCTCTGTAATCTACACACATTCTCCATTTTCCTCACTTTTTAGGCACTATGACAAGGGGTGACACCCATCTACTATCAGATATAGAATAAATAAAACTAGCATCAAGCAGTTTTTACAATTTAGTTTTAACTCTCTCAAAGGCTTGGATTTATCCTTCTTTGGTGTTGACGGAGTGGTAGACAACCTTCATTAATGTATATCCTATGGGTGCATAGTGTAGGACTTAACCCTTTCATATCACTATAGTCCCATGAAAAGGCCTTTTCATGCCTTTGAAGCAATTCTTTTAACTATTCCATCTATGTCGGTGTTAATTTGGGATTAACATGGAGATTATGACCTTTAGTCAGTTCAACCATAGTGGTGGACTCTATCATAGCAGCTTTAGAGATTGGACTTGCTTCTAATTCACATGGTAAGAGTGGATAAAGAATATCAGGTTCTTTGGGAAAAGTATAATTCTTATCACATTCTTCATATGTAATTTATTACAACATAGAACTTTCAAATACATCTTTTTCTACCATACAAATGTTAGTGAGGATACTCTAAAGTGTTGAATCTTCCTTTTACAGTTTTAGAATAGACTGTCTATGTGACATCATGAGCTATACTATATAATTTAACTCTTCTTCTTCATCCCCTAAATTTGGCCAAACAAATGTGCTCAAACTTGGTAATGGTTGGGCTGGAGGATACAAATCAAATTTCTTTGTTTCTTGGCCATTTGATATGGTCATATTCCTTGATCTACAACTTATATTTGCATTAGCTATGGCTAACCATGGTAGACCTAGGATGATAGGGTAAATAAATAGATTAACTTTGGGGGATAAAATTATGAAGTGTGTGGGATATTCTAGAGAATCTAAGGTTACAACTATGTTTTCTATCATCCCATTAGGGGTGATAGTAGAACTATTTGCAAGTTGTAGAATTGTTGGGGTAGCCCTTAGTCCTTCTATTTTCAACTTCTTCATAATATCCTTGGTCATGAAATTTATAGCAGCTCTAAGATCTATTAAAGCATTTTTAACAAACAAACCATTTATACTGACATTCACTACTAGACTTCCTAGATCAAAATATTTTGGTGTGATCAATTTCCCTAACACAATGTCAGCAAATTGTCTCACAACATGGACTATGGTGGGGTCCTTTCTCTTCCTTCCATGCTTCTTCAAGCAAGCATCTCTAATGGCTTTTCCATAAACTAGAACATCTTTAATGGCTTGAAACAAGGATATTTGGACATGTATGTTTTTCAACTAATCAAAAATATCAAAAGGTTGTTCCTCAATTTGTTCAGCTTTCTTTTGTATAAGCTTTTCTAGAATTGGAGGTTCCACTACTGGTTGAGCTTGGGTTGACATGGTAACATTGGTTGGGTCAACTATTTCAGCAACTAAGGGTTCTGATGCTATAGGAGGATTTGGTATTTTAGTTATAAGAGGCAGTTTAGGTGCTGGTAAAGTTGTACTAGATCTCAGATATATATTTGCAACACCCAAAGTGTAAGCAGGATACTACTAAGCATCAACACTATACATGTGTTTCTATTGCTATTGGTTATTTGGGTTTGGCTAAGGTTGTGTAGGTAACTGTATCTACTTTTGAGGTCTAGGATTTGCAAGTGGTGGCATTAGAATAGATTGTTGAACTAGAGGTGGTAATTATAGATTACTAGTATTTTGGTTAGGCTATTATTGAGATCCCTTCCATTGGTTCATAGACTTCTAATTCCCTTGGGGTGGTTGTCATTGGTTCTGCTAGTTTTTCTAGTAGTTCTATTGGTTCTACCATTGGTTACTCTATTGGTTAGGCCAGGGTGGTTGGGAATTCTAAGGCCATTGGGATTGTTGTAGGTTGTTTTTCCCAGCATTGTTCCAATTAGGTTGATATTGTGGAGGACCTTGGGGATTACAATTTTTCCATTGATTACCATATGAATTTGAATTTTGCAAAGGGTCCTAAGGCATACTTTGATCTTGGGCCCATGGTTGACATTGAGAAACAAAGAATACTTACTCATCATCTTCATCTATCTTGATGTACTCAATTGGAAGATGTTGGTTCTCCATGTTTGCGATTAATTTACAATGGCAATCCTTATTTTTCTTTTGGCAATGTGGACAGAATTTAGCTCTTTGTAGCTTGGCTTCAACATATGTCTTCTTTGCAGTCATAGTGTCAAGATGTGTAGTGACATCATTGATGATGTCTTGTTTGAAATCTAACAATAGGTTAGATATCTCAAGCTTTGAAATACCTTGACTGATTCCTTTAGTGACTATGGAATGAGGTCCTTGGCCTTTCTTCATGATTGACCTTGAATAGTTATGATAGATCTTCTTGATGTCTTTCCAGGAAGCTTGATATACATCACCACCAACCATCAGGTCTAGTGCCTCTAGATAGTTATCATTCACACCTCTTAGAAAGACTAGCTATTGTGAATCCTCAAACAACATATGCTGAGGGTTCTTCTACACTGTATATAAGAAATGTGAAACATAGTCTTCCAATGTTTCTTCCTCCTTCTAGTATATCCTAAAGATATCATCTCCTCTTAAACTAGATGCTTTGCAATACTCTGTATACTTATCCAGAAAAAGAGTTTTCATTTCATCCCAAGTTCCTACTGCATTAGCTCCTAAGCCCATGAACCATCATAGAGTTGATTCTTTCAATGTTGTCGAAAATAATTTAAGCATATAGGAATCAGTGTTGTAGTCAAAACTATGAAAAAGTATGTCAAATTCAAACAAAAAAGTATCAGGGTGTTCAATTGCAAGGCCATAGAACTTTGGAAAGGAAGTTGTAGGTATATTCTTGAGATTATCAGTATTTACAAGGCTTGGGAGAAGAAATGGAAAAGTAGGTTGTGCCATGACTACAGGTATTAGATTATGAGGTTGCTATTGAAAAGAGACATTGGGTACTGAATGATTAACAACTGGTGGATTCAAAGTAATATTATCAAGAAAACTAGCCAAAACTTTTGTGAAAGGTTGAAGACCACTTGTATCTATTGGTTCAGCTCTTGATGATGATGTTGTGGGAAAAATAGGGCTTGTGTCTTCAAAAGGTAACTCAACTTCTTCTTCTTTAATTTCTTCAATCATATTAATAGACTCCCATGGAAGAAATTTTCCATATTCATCTTTTCATCTTCCTCTTTGATGCATGCAATTAAACTTTTCACACTGGTGAAGGAAGCTTCAAAACTAAAAATTTCTAAGAAAAACTTTAACTAAGAACTATGACTCAAAAATGCTCCTAGCTTGACACCATCTCTGACAATGGTGCCAAAAATGGTCCACCTCACAATAGGTGTATCATAGTAATGCTTTGGGCCATGCTTAGGAATAATATATTCAAACAAAGGACTATTTTTCCCACTATGTAGTGCATTTAATCTTGTCAACCTAGGAATGTACACTTGAAATGGTCAGAATAGTATGTCCACTAGGTCTCTTAATGAGTCACTAAGCTTATGTTGCACTAAATTAAAATGCAAGGAAACAAATTTACACTATTGTTTTAGGAAACTAACACACTTAACTCTATGAATACTAGAAATACAAGGAAAGGCTAAAAAATATTCCAACTCAGTTCATCCACTACAATTGTTCTCACATATGTTGTAGGAACATTCATGAAGTTCAATGCTATAGGAAGGAACTTAAAACTTCTACTTACAATACTAAGAATTCTTGGAAATAAATCTATTCTATCCTAATCTAATCCACCTTCCAAGTGGCCCCCCTTGGTTGGCTTCACTAAACTACTAACACAAGGTAGAAGCCAAAAGCTATTTCACTACATTTTAGAAATTCATTACATAATACATAGAATTGTAAAAGCACAACTCACTATAAAAGTTGACAATTTATTCTCATAAAATCTTTCTTCTAACTAGCTAAACTAACACACTTGTGTTGATTCTAATATATAGGAAATCGACACTTATTCCCATAACAGAAAAATAAATAACCTAGCTTTAAATCTACAGGAGAGAAAGAAGGAAAATAACAACTCAAGATGGGAAGAAGAGATAATATTTTAAGGAAGGAATAATAAAGTTTGAATATTCTCTTGCCATAGGAATAAATGCAGAGAATACAAGAAGTCTTGATAGCTCCTCCATAATTGTTGTCGTGTCCTTTGGTACTATTACAACTTTCCTCCACCATGGCTATATTTTAGAATTATTTTCTCCTTAAATACTATTGGTGCTCATCTTTGAATTCTTCTAATCACCTTTCAAATTCATTGCTAATAGGCTAGTTATAATATAGAGACATGTTTGCAAATAAACATTTATCAAATTAAATTCAAATATAAGAACACACATTTTTTTAATTATATGAAATACTACATAATATATATAATACTAGAAAAAGATGGCTTAGTATCTACCCATAGGTTTATCATAGGTTTGGTAAACATAGGTTCACAAATGTTTTGACAAAAATAAAATAGAGTATCAACAAAGTATTTAAAAACTATCAAGAAATAAAAGCAATATTTGGCCTCATCATGCTACACCCATCTTTCTTCTTCCATGTTTTATTCATTTCTCCTTTGATGTGTTCAACATGTGGTTTGGCTTAACCATATATTGTAGTTACCTCAAAAATGTGTTCTTATACAATTTTTAGGAATGTGTCCATATTTCTAATAGTAATGACAACAATACCTGGTGTTGTAGTCTCAATTGTAGTGATGTCCATGGTTACCTTCCCTTGCTATCTGATTTGGCAACCACATAGGCTTTGATCTAAACTCAAAAGCTCTATGTCCATACTTCTTGCAATTGTAGCAATGAATTTCAAATTTTGGTGTTTTGATAGTCCTAGTCTTGTAGTTATGTGCTTGATGTCCTTTCTTTTTGCACTTATGACAATGACTTGCATTCTTAGGCTTTTCATGTTAATGGGCATTCTTGCTCCTACATACATTAGAGGTATTTCCCTTTTTACCACAAAAATGACAAGTAGGTTTAGTGTTCTTACCTTTGTTACTCCTTTCTTCTATAGTCTTGGATGACTCTCCTTGTTCAGTGCTAATGTATCCTAGTCCTGAAGTGTCATTACTAGCCCTTGGTGACTTGAGTAGCTACTCAAAGTACTTGATGGCCTCATTAGGTTTATTGAATCTCTCTACAATCTCCTTTTCTCTTTTTAGGTCATTTTGTAATTTTTCATTTTGCATTTTTAGTGTAGAGATCTCTATGTCCTTGACATTTAGTTCATGATGAGCATTCATCATCTGAATTAGGGTGTCTAGTTGCATGTTTGAAATTCTTGCAAGTTCAATTGACTTTTCTTCCAATCTATTGGCAAGATTTCTCTTCTCCTTTTCTACCATAGCCTTGTCTTCAATGGGTATTTTCTTCTGTTCAGTAACCTCACAAAGCATCATGGCTTGTGACTCTTGTTCAAGCTTTAGTCTTCTAATTTCTTCTTCTTGAGCTCTATTCTTCTCCATCAGGTCTACGATTATTGAATCAAACTCTTTGAAATATCCATTTGAAAATAGATTTGAGGTGTCAATCTCCTTGTACTGTGTATCATTCTCAGCTATGGCAATCTCTCTTCTTCTCTTTAAGGATTTTCTTAGTTCTTCTTTGGGTTCTTCCAAATCATGTAAAGCAAGTTATATATCAATTGTCTGATTCTCTATGATCTTTCCAAGTTTGTAGACTTCCATTTATAGATCTTTTCTCCAAGCTATAAGGCTCCTTATTGTGAGAACTTGGCTCTGATACTAATTGTTGGAATTTAAGAGTGGGAAGATTTACTTTTGAGGAGTGGGGGGGGGGGAAGAGCCAAAAGTAACTAACTTTAACCATTTTAAAATATTTTAACTAAAAATATTCACATGCATCTAATTCATCTAATAAACATGAAAGTAAAGACATGCATGAAAATAGATAACACAAGATTTGGTAACCCAGAAACCCTCCAAAATGAGAAGGTAAAATTGGGGTGGGGATGACACCCACAAAGTATCACTACAGCAATATGTAATTGTTCAAGGTTACAAAGTTTGACCACTTCCAATGGTCTACCCTATGAAAGGCCTATCCTGTTAAAGACTTTACACCCTGTTAAAAGTGACCTAATTAAAGGATTTGACTACCTTGCTAAAAGTAGGCCTAGTTAAAGGACTTTAGTACATTCACTGGGAATGCCACCCTATTAAAGGATTTACAAATGGCTACTAAGCCAACCTAAGTCCATTGGATTTTTAGTCCTAATAGAATTGCTAGAGAGTATTTGAAGATTTTGACCTAAAAACTTGCAATCCTCTATTATTGATTCTAGATCCTTGTTCTACTTTATCTTCTTCGATCCTGTCATGATTTTATATGTCACTCTTTGTAACTTTGATACTTAGTTCTTGATCAACTACATTTTATAATGTTGTTATGCTCTTCTCTAAGTCTTTACACCCTTCTACACTATGCTATAGTTCACTCATACACTTCTCACATCCATTTCTCACATATATGCATAATGGGTTTCATCCTCCTCTTCAATATTTTGAAGACTTAGGATTAGGTATGAATCTATGATCAATATTAAATCTTCATTTCCTACTCAGTTCTTTCACTTTTCCTATTGGTTGCATGCCTTCTCCATTTTTTTGATTGGCTACATGCTGATTACATAGGTAATGCAAAAGATTTGATCTTATCTTCAAGATCCTTCGAGATTCATCCCATGTCAGCTTCAAAAATAGTTTACATCTAACTTTGTGAAGGTAAAAACTCATATGTTTATTCTATGTTACTCAAAACTTACTAGTTGTTGATGCTCAACACATATAGAAATTTTGGCTCACTTGTCTCCTATAGTAATTTTGTTTGACTTGGTATCTATACTTTTCTCAATACCTATAGTGACTTGACATCTATAGTGACTTGGTACTTGAACTTCACTTGACACCTGAAGTTCACTTGGCACCTATTGAATTTTGTAGCTTGGCACACACTATATCTCAACTTCTATATTATACTTGGCATCATCTTGATAATTGGTTAAGTGTGTTGACACTCAATTGTCAAAACCAATCTAAGACTAACATTTCTGTCAAGCATTCTTGTGTTTTCCAAGTTCTAAAGTTAGTGTCTACCAAATTTACTCAAGAGATAAAGGAAATTTGGAAGATAATGAGTGTTAATTGAGCTCACTTGGTTACTAAAGAGAATTTGTAGAAGGTAGTGTCTACCAAATTCACCAAGGAGACAAAGCTAGTTGGCATGAGAACTAGTGTAAATTGAGCTCACTTGTTTAATGAAGGAAAATTTATTTTGGTTAGTATCTATTGAGTAAGGTCAGCTAATGAAGGATTTTCTTGTTTTGGCATATTGAGTTCATTGATTTGTTTTTTGGTTCTAGCCAACTGTGGATATGAATATTAAGTATTCTAAGTTGTATTCAAGCTGACTTGACAATGTGTAAGATATAAATATTATAAGGTCAAGTTGAGAATTAAATGTGTGCAAGTAATAGAAGATTTAAATATTCTTAGAGGAAGAAAATTTGAAGGATATGAAGAATATCAAGGTGGAGCTACAAAGATACATTCAATTAGAAAGCATCAAGTATTAAATCCATAATTGAGATATGTAATTGGTAATTTAGTTGTATTAGAAATTAGGTCATCTCATTGTTACTTCCTAAAAATTTCTAGTTGAAGTATCTTCAAGGCCTTTAACAAGGCTATTCCTAAGAGGGTGATTAAATCCTCTAATAGGGTCACACCTAATAGTGTGTTTGGTAACCTTTAATAGGGTTGGCTCCTAAGAGGAATCACTTTAGAAGAGTGAAAACAATAACTAGTTACAATTGGTGGTTTTTCCCAAATTGAGTTTCCATGTTAAATCTTGGTATCACTTGTGTTCATACTATTTCTTTTATGCATTTGTAAATAAGTTAAATTTAAGGTTAATCACATTAAGTTCAGTACATTTAATTATTTTCAAGTTATAGTTGATTCTCAGTTCTTGTTGAGTTGTAGTATTTGCTAGTGTTAACCAAGTTCCTATGTGTTTGCTGAGTAATAACAAAATATAGTTTAATTAGAGTTTGTGTTTTGATTTGTATTGAAATCTAAGAGATCTAGGATTTATTTTTGTGGTAACTGATTCACTCCTTCCCTCTTAGTTACTCCTCTTATATTTCCAATAGTCCTCTACCTCTATACAACCTCACTTAACAAGATTTTATCCTTGTTAGAAGATATAATCAAAACATCAACAACAACTTCTCAAGAACTCTATCTAAATGTTGTCTTCAATAAATTTCAAAAAACTATCAGCTATCTTTGAATTTCTACATGCCTTCTTAGCAACATCAAATATTTAAAATACATCCTCAACAGTGCATAGCCCCATCTTTAATCCTAGAACCACATGACCTCAATCTTAGTTTGTTGCTCTATCAATCTCTACAAAGCAAGATGTATGTTGACATTAATGAAAAAAACAATCATGAATGCAACATATGATCACTATTCCAATTCTCTAGCAATTCTAGGATATTCTCCTATAGGAATATTGATGCAACAGTGGACAACAAAAATCTTCAAACAACAAGAAATGGTGAAAGTTCTCAAATCCCTCAACACCCAAGGTGAAAGGTCCAAGTTCCTAATACCTATCATAGGTATGGAAAAGGTCTTAAAGGAAGGTTATCACAACCCCATAAGACCAGGTAACCTAATCACTAGGTCTACCAAGGTTCTAAGCACTCAAACACCAAATGTACTATTGGATTCCCTTAACAAAAAGAGGGATCAAACCCCAATAAGTGGAAAGACTAGGGGTGGTCTACAAGTAGTTTTCTAGCTTATTTAGGTCTTACTAACAAAGATTCAATAGTTCTTTCTATCTTTAAAAACCCATAACATCAAGTTGCTTCACAAACCAAGGATTTGGTTTGTAGGCCTTCTTAAAATGGAAATGAAACATAGGTTTGAATATCTCGAAATGAGATGATAGTTTGGTTATGGATTCGGATACCCTTTTGGGTTTTATGGAACATGCCAAAGCACCAAAGGATGGAAATGTATAGAGGTTATTGCTATTGCAACATTAGACTAGGTTGATTGGCCTAATTAGGGCTCCATTCACACTATAAATACTCTTGCTACTATGTAAAAACTCAAACAAAGTATGGAGACATGTGTTGGCATGAAAATAATATAAAATCCAAGAATTCAACCTTCAGTGAATCCCCAATCAAAATCTAAGAAGGACTATCCTTCAGCATTATTCATGTACACATAGAGATGCACACCTAGCGTATGGTGGCAAATCCAACCCTTTACATTTGAACACTTATAGCCTAAAAATTTTGAAATTAAATTTTTGTATCTTTCATTCCACAAAAGGGCATCAAATACCCATGGTGGAATGTGCCAAAACAACCCAACCCTACTAGAATACTAATTTCAAAGTTGAATTCTAAGCAATGACAGAGAAAATTTGATATCTTCCAAACTATGATAGATCAAAGCATTATAATTATTGAAAAATGAAATAGACTCAATGCTCCAACTCCTAGAATCATTGAAACATGCCCACACTTCCATAAAAATCTGTACAATGGCCAAATACACAAGTTTTTTAGAGAAATATTATTTATTTATTGATTTGAAATGCCAAATTACATTATATCTCCTAACACCCACCTATGAGAGCTTTTTAGGGAATTCCCAATGGTTAAAAGTCTAGTTCAAACTATTTTAGCCATTGGGAAAAGAGTTTAGAAGTATGTGACAACTTTTAAGAAAGTTTATCAAAAGTTGTTGACAACTTTTTGAGCAACTTTTGCAAAATTTGCAAAATTGCAAATTTGGAGACCAAACTTGGTCCAAAAATTATGTAAGTGATCCAACATGGACCTAAATATTAAAAAAATGGAGAAACCTAGAATCCTATGAATTTTAGGCTTATTGACCTATTTTTGACCTTAGTTACCAAGGGGCTAAAAATTATGCCTAACCCTGGAACTAGGCCTTACAATTGGATCAATGTGCCTAACCAACCTAAGTAGAATGTTTAGGACTCTTAGATGCCTTATTTGATGAGTCTAGAGTAGATTCTCTTGCACCATACTCCCCTTGAGTTTTCAAACTCAAGTCTCTACTTGAGGGTAGAAAATCCATTGAAGTGTCATGTTGGTTGATTTGGTCTTCTATTAGCTAAGTAGCATCTATGTTGGAGAGGTCCTTCCATTTAACTAATTACTGAATGTACTTCTTAGTTCTAGTTTTCTTTAGTAGCTTTGTGTCCAATATGTATTCTAATTCTATTTATTTTATTGGTGGAAGATTGGATACATAATCTTCATCATTAATATCTTCATCTTGCTGATTTGATGATTTTACTACAACCTTATATGGTGTGAGGTCTACCACATTAAATATTGAGGAGATCTAAAAAGTTGGAGGAAGGGAGATCTCATAGGCATTGTCACCTATTTTGTTGAGTATATAGCAAGGCCTACTTTCTTCATCTACAATTTGGAGTATCTCCCCTTAGGTAGTCTCTTCTTCCTTAGAAAAGCCCAAACTTTGTCTCCCACTTTGAAGTAGACCTCTCTCCTTTTCTTGTTAGCATTTCCTTTGTACTTCAAACTAGACTTTTGCAAGGTCTCTTTCACTTTTTTTTTTTCCTTTTTAATGTGGTATGCCAATTCTTGGCCTTGAGAACTAATTTTAAAATTAGAGGGAAGTTCCATCTGATCCAATGGTCCTTTAGGGTGTAAATCATATACTGCTTGGAATGAATTTTTACCTGTTGTTCTATTGATAGAGTCATTGAAGGAAAACTATGCTTGGTGAAGAATTGTATCCCAACTTTGTGAGTATTTCTTGGTTAGGCATAATAGAAGATTTCCAAGGGACCTATTCACTACCTTATTCTACCCATCTATCTGTGTGTGATAGGTATAACTATAGGCAACATTTTCACCCAACTTCTTGAAGAGTGTCATCCAAAAGTGCCCTTAAAATTTGACATCTTTGCTTGATACAATTTTCTAAGGCAAGCCATGAATTATAACTACTTCTTTGAAGAATATATTGGCTATATGAGATGCATCATTTTTTCTCTTACATGGCACAAAGTGGGCCATCTTGTTGAATTTGTCCACTACGACAAATACATTGTCACATCCTTATTTTGTTTTGAGTAATCCCATGAAAAAATACATTGATATGGATTCCCAAGGTCTTGAAGGGATTGGTAAGGGTTGGAGAACCTTTATTTTTTTTCATCCCTTTAGTTTGTTGTAAAATGGTACAAAATTCAATTAACTTCTTAACATCATTGTTCAATTTGGGCCAAAATAAACTCCTTTCCACCCTGTCTATTGCCCTGTCAATGCCAAAGTAACCTCCTAGGCCACCACAATGTTTTTCTCTTATAATATTTTCTCTCATTGAACACTTTGGTATGTATAATTTTGGTACTTTCAATAGAAGTCCATTTTGATTCAGATAATCAAAATAATCAATGTGATATCTACCCTCCATTTTGGTGTAAATCTGATATATTTCTACAAAATCAAGGTCATCTAGGTAAAAGTATTTGAGAGACTCAATTCCAACACTTTTTATTTGAAATTCTTCAATAATATCAATCCTCCTACTTAGAGCATTAGAAACCTTGTTTTATACACCCCTTTTATGCTTAATATTGAAGGTATAGGCCTAAAATTGTTCCACCCATTTAAGATTCTTGACTAAAATTTTTTCTTGTGAATTTAGGACGCTTAATGCATGATTATTTATGTAGACAAAAAATTGTTTTGGAATCAAATAGTGCCTCTATTTCTTGAGGTTTTTGACCATGGCATAGAGCTCTAGGTCATATGTAGATTACTTTCTATTAGCCTCATTCAATGTCCCTGAAAAGAAAGCAATTGGTTTGCCTTCTTGGCTTAGGACAACACCTATCACCAAATTGCTTGCATCTATCTCCATAGTGAATACTTTATTAAAATCAAAGACGGCCAAGATACGATATTAAGAGACCCTATTCTTCAAGTATTGAAATGCATAATTTGCTTCCTTTTTCCATGGAAACTTAGTCTTCTTTCCACCCTTTATTGTTTCAAGCATTTGTGCACACACATGACTGAATTTTTTTATAAACTTCCTATAGAAGGCCGTAAGCCCATGGAAGCTTCTTAAATCACCTTGATTCTTTGGTGGAGTCTAATTGCTGATTGCATCTACCTTCTTAGGATCCATCTTGAGGGTACCTTGTGAGATCACAAAACCTAGGAACACAAGTTCCTTCTTCATAAACATGCATTTTTTCAAGTTGATTACCAACTTGTGCTAATGGAGTCTTCTTAGTACCTATTCCATATGATCAAGATGGTCTTCCTTTCTATGACTAAATATTAGTATGTCATCAAGGTAAATTAAAACAAAATTTCCAATAAAATCTATGATTATCTCATTCATAATCCTCATAAAAGTGCTAGAGGCATTGTTTAAACCAAAAGGCATTACTAATCATTCAGAAAAACCTTCAATTGTGTTGAACATTGTTTTCCATTCATCTCCTGGCTTGATTATGATTTGATGGTAACCAAACTTTAAGTCCATCTTGGTGAAGTAGCAAGCACCTCTTAATTGATCCAATAGGTCCTTAATCCTTGGCATGGGGAACCTATACCTTATTTTGATTTTGTTTTGGGCCCTACTATTAGTACACAACCTACACTTTCCATCCTTTTTAGGATCGAAGACTAAAGGTATGGCATAAGGACTGAGACTCTTTTGTATGAGTCCTCTTTTGAACAATTCAGTGATTTATTTTGAAATGTTTGTATGTTGCAATGTTGTCATTTTATATGGTTCCTTATTAGGTAGGGATGAGCCTAGTATGAGGTCTATTTGATAGATAATATCCCTAATGGGAGAGAGGATAGTGGGAAGGTCAATAGGAGTGACATCTTTATACTTTTGTAGTAGTTTTACAACTTCATTTGGTATGGGTTCCTTTTGATTAGACCTTATGTTATATTTGGTCTTTGAGATTAAGATAAATGGCTCCATCTCATATTCTATCAAGGTTTTAAAAATCTCTTTTTCTCTTGTGATAATTATAGTAGGTTCTTTTTTAAATTGTTTATCTAGTAGAGGCTTTGTATTGAAGGTCTTCTCATCTTTAGTGATGGAGTAGGTGTTCTTCCTACAATGATGTATGGCATCAACATCAAATTTCTAGGGTCTTCCTAAAAGGATGTATGAGGCATCCATTTCAAAGACGTCACAAATAACTTGTCCTTGAAATTAGAAACAAAATACCCTACCCAAGCTTATTCTATGACTAGAGCTTTTTGGCCTTTGGTTAACCATGAAACATGATAGGTGTAAGGGTGTGGCTTCTTAGGTAGGTTCAACATCTAAACCATTTCACAAGACAGAATATTTTTAGTTGAACCAAAATCTATAAGAAGATTGCATAGCTTTCCATGACATTTGATCTTTGTCTTGAAGAGATTCTTCCTTTGTGGAGGTTCTTGGGTTTGTGGTACTTGAAGGAAGACTTGCTCATCATCAGGCATGTTACCTCTTTTGGTTACAAGTCTCTAACATTAGCATTGTCTTCTTGCTTATCCTCTTAGACAAGTGTTGTTCTCCTCTCACCTTGATTGTTGTTGTTCCTCTTCTCAAGGCATCTTCTTGCATGGTGTCCCTATTCGTTGCAATAAAAAGCATTTCAATAGTCCATTACCTCTTCCTAGATTTGTTCTTCCTCTATTGAAAGTCCTTCTTCCTCTATAGTTTCCTCTTGAATTAGAGTCATTATTTTATTTTTCTCCTTGGTTAGGGACCTTGCTACTTCTACCACTATTGTATACCTTGTTTCAGGATTTTCCCTTGCCTCTAAAATTCTTCCCACTATCATTGCTCTTCCCTTTGCCAAAGTCTTGCTTTCTCTTCTAGTTTTTCTCTAACTTTATTGCCATTTGATAGCACTTATTGATTATGGTAGGTTAATGTAGGATTAGTTCCTCTTGAAAGGGCACTTTCAAGCCATTCATGTACCTTGCCAATTTCACTTCCTCATATTTTTCCATATTGTTCTTCATAAATAGTTTTAGGAACTCCTCAATAAATGAGCCTACATCCATGTCATTTTGTTTCAAGATTTTCTTCCTCCTATGGAGTTGTACTCCATAATCCTTAGGTACATATGTTTCTTTGATCAAGTTTATCATCCTATTCTATGAGTTGATCATGCTCTTTCTATTCTTCACCCTCTCTATCTAGATAAAGTTTCACCAAGTTAGGGTTTCCCTCTTCAACTTTGATCTTGCCATCTTTACCCTCTACTTTTTAGGGATATCCTCACATTCAAAGAATGTTGTCAAAGCCTCTATCTAATCCATGGCTAAATCTACATTCATCTTGCCATTGAAAACTAGAAAATATATCTTCTCCTCCCTAGTTCTCTTCCACATGGATTTCAAGGCATCTATGATAGGCCTTTGGTTTGTAGGGAGGCATTGTTCAGATCCATGCTCCCCTTCATCTTTAGATCCATTTTTTTTGTCTCTATCATCAAGCTTCTTCTAAAGTTCTTGAAGTCTCTGAGTTAAGGTCTAATTTGCAGCCTTTTTTTCTCTCACAATATTTGCTAACTCACTATTTATAACACTTGTAAGCATCTCCTCATTCTCAGTTTCAGACATGGTTTTGATACCAGTTGATGCAGCAGTGGACAATGAAAGTCTTTAAGCAAAAAGAAATGGTTAAAGTTCTCAAATCCCTCAACACCCAAGGTCAAGGGTCCAAGTTCCTAATACCTATCACAAGTATGGAAAAGGGCTTAAAGGAAGGTTATCATAACCCCACAAGATAAGGTAACCTAATCACTATGCCTACCAAGGTTCTAAGCACCAAAATACCAAATGCACTATTGGATTCCCTTAACAAAAAAAGGGATCAAACCCCAATAAGTGGATGAAAATACTAGGGGTGGCCTACAATCATTTTTCTAATGTATTTAGGTCTTACTCACAAAGATTCAATTGTTCTTTCCATCTTTAACAACCCATAACATCAAGTTGCTTCACAAACCAAGGGTTTGGCTTCTAGCCCTTCCTAGAATGGAAATGGAACATAAGTTTTAATATCTCCAAATGAGATGATATTTTTTTTAGGGATTTTGATACCCTTTTTGGTTTTATGAAACATTCTAGAGCACCAAAGGATGGAAATGTATAGAGGTTGTTGATATTGCAACATTAGATCGGGCTAATAGGCCTAATTAGGGCTCCATTTACACTACAAGTACTCTTTCTACTATGAAAAAACTCAAACCAAGTATGTATAAATTTTTTGGCATGGAAAATATTCTAAAATCAAAGGTTTCAACCTTTGGTGAATCCCCAATCAAAATCTGAGAAGGACTATCCTTAAATGTTGTTGGTGTACACATAGAGATGCACACCTAGGGTATGGTGTCAAATCTAGCCCTTTGCATTTTAATACTTCTAAAATAAAAAATTTCAAAGTAATTTTTTGTATCTTTCATTCCATGAAAGGGAATCAATTTCCTATGTGGAATGTGCCAAAATAACCCAGCCCTACTAGAATGTTGATTTTATGGTTGCATTCTAGGCAACGAGAGATAAAATTTGGTATCTTCCAAACTATGATAGATCAAAGCATGATACCTATTGAAAAATGAAATAAAATCAATGCTCCAACTCATAAAACCATTGAAACATGCCCTCGCATCCATATTAATTTGTACAATGGCCAAACACATGGGTTTTACAAAGAAATATTATTTCTTTATTGATTTGAAATATCAAATTATATTATATCTCCTACCACCCACCTATGAGAGCTTTTTATTGAATTCCCAATGGTTAAAAGACCAATTAAAACTATTTTAGATATTGGGAGAATATTTTAGAAGTATTTGACAACTTTTAAGAAAGTTTCTCAAAAGTTGACAACTTCTTGAGCAACTTTTGCAAAATTTGTAAAATTGCAAATCTAGTGACCAAACTTGGTCCAAATATTATGAAAGTGATCCAGCATGGAACTAAAAATTAAAAACATGGAGAAACCTATAATCCTATGATTTTTAGGCTTATTGACCTTTTTTTTTTAACCTTAGTTACCCAGGGGCTCAAAATTATGCCTAATCCTAGAACTAGGCCTTACGAATGGATCAATGTGCCTAACTAACCTAAGTAGAATATTTAGGACTCTTAGGTACTACACCAAATATCATCAATGTTTATCCAAAAAAGTTTTAAGGGAGATGACAACATGTACGTAAGTAAAAATGAAGGGTTGTTGATTATTATAGTATTTGTTGATGACATTATCTTTGGAGGAAATGATTATGCTACTAAGCAATTTTTAGAAGAAATTAAGAATTGATTTGAGATCATTATGATTTATGAGATGAAATACTTCTCAAGATTACAAATAATGTGAAACAAGGGTGACCTTTTCTCAGGATAGAATAAATATCATAAGGATTTGCTAACAATATTTGGATTAGAGAATTGTAAACTAGTTAGAAAGCCTATGGTTACATGATGAAAATTATCAAGTATAAATAAGTCTCCTAGTACAATAAAAAAATTGTATAGATAAATGATAGGAAGATTAAAATGCTTGACATACACAAGACTAGATATAGCCAATGTAGTTTGAATTGTAGTAAGAATCTAAAGAGACACACTGAACAATAGTAAAGAGGATATTTAGATGCTTGAAGGGAAGATTAGATTATGGATTACAATATGAAATATTACATGACTTTAATATTGACACAAAATATTTCACCCTTGCCTAAAGTCTTACTTAAAGGAAGCCTCATGTAACATGGAAACAATCTCAAAAGTGTGCAAATTTTCAACTTGAGATTAAATCTCTAAAGAAGGTCGGTTTCCTTACTATTAAGATGTAGCTAATTATTTTATGAGAGGAAATGGGAGAAAGAATGCATGAAAGAAAACTACCTAATCTAATCTAAGAAGAGGTGATATAGGAAATATTATATTAAACCTTATCTCTACCTAAAAAAGCAGAGTTCATCAATAAAACCCTAAAGTATACAAATTCAATCCTTGTTTAACCCAACAACTATATGTAGATCAAAACCAAAAGAATTCTATAAGGAAGAGACTTCACTTTATATCATTTAGAGCCAAATAGACACAATCATATAGTTGAGAAAAAGAGACATTACATTAACATAAAGGAAAGAATGCATTGCATTGTATATTAATGGAAGAAAATTATGCAATAGAAGAATGTATTAAAGTAGAGGCAGAGGAAATTATAGTAGCAAAACATAAACATACAATATCACAAAATCAAAGAAAAGATCTACCCTAAGAAGGGTTACAAAATCTTCTTTTATAGTACAAGAAAAACTCAAATCTCTTCTAACCTAGGAAAAACTCAACAACTACATTCAAGATGGTAGAGAATAGTCACTGCTAATCTAGGAAAGATCTAATTATGCCACACATCTAGATAGAGGAAAATCACTTATTCACCAAATAGAGCCCTTAAGAAGATAGAGATGATGGCCATGATTGTTATGACTAATTAGATAGACCAACAGGAAGTGATGGAGTGTCTCTTTTCATTTATTAGACATGGGAAATAGTGAAAGTGGTATAGGAGATTTAAAAGATTAGATCTTCCATCAAAGAGCCACTTCCTTTGTTATCAACCCTCCAAGTCAACCATATCATTCATCAATTGGAGCCAATCCCCATGGTCTTTCATGTGGACCAATCATACTTTATCATTCGACCACCCTACCAATATTCAACTTATGTTTCATGTTTGACCACCCACGATCATAGCTTTACAACCACCTTTTTATATCAATTACTATTTCTTACAAGGCCTCAAACAAACCATATCACTACTTCACAAATTATCCTTAACATCTTCCTCTAACTTGCATGATCAGGTGACAACATGAAACTAGTGTTTCATTTCATCACCACTTGATATCCAACCTAACATTAGATGCTTGTGACCATGTGGAATCATGACCCAAACTAACAACCTATCATTCATGTCATCATAGCTTTAACCTTGACTTGATATGAAATTCTAGTAACTATGCAAATGAGGAAAAATCATGACATCACAAAACTAACTATAGGTCAAGACCTAAACCCACTAAAACTATAACAACCATTTGGTTTTCACATTTCATGCTATCACTACTCTGCAACTTAATTCTTTAACCTATCACTAAACCTAGCCAACATGTGCACAAGGTGATTTATGAATTTTCTCTCCTAACTATGGTTAACACTAAAATCTTTGCCATCATGTGGATGAGGAAGGTTTGCAACATTGCAGCTCAAACTTGGAGTTAAGATCATACCTTGATGACTGAGCAATAAGAGGAGATCACATCATCACCACTTGAAACTAGATTTTAGTTTTTTAAACCTCAAAGTCACACTGATTGATAAAAATACCATATCACACATTCAAATCTCCTCTAATGGTTAGGCCATAGACTACACCAACTGGGCGATGAAGGATAATTGCATGATTGTGACTTAAGTCTATAAAGGGATAAGGTATAAAAGGCTTGAAGTTAGGAAAATAAGGGATAAGACAAAGTTTAAATGTATTTTTTATTCAATTATTTTAATATTTGAATATATATGAGAGTTGGCCATACTTGACAGGCAAAACTCAATTTGACAGGATAATAATTTTGGCAACTTAGAGGGGATACTAGCCTACTATGTACATGACCAGTGGCCTTAAGAATCCATTAGGCTATGGAGTCATAAAAACTAAAATCTTGTACATTATGAGACCATAACTATGCCTTTTCCCTCTTTGCAACTACAAAAAATTTAAAACCTAGCTATCATACAAAGAGAAAACCTATGCTCAACACTTCTTGGAAAACTAGAAACTAACTACTCTGATATAAAAGATGTTGGACTAACTGCCAATGTTCCCCTTTGGAATTTGTGACATGGCTTAGCTGCCTCCTATCTTCTATAATTCTATTGGTTGTATTGAGCATTGATAGTTCAATCTTTTGGTGCAACACCAACTCTAGCTTGTAACAAGTGGTATCCAAGCTTGTTCACAAGTTCAAATCTCCTTGGGTAATGTTGAGGGGGGGATTGTTGGACTAGCTACCAATGTTCCCTTTGGGATTTGTGACATGGCTTAATTGCCTCCTATGTTCTATAATTCTAGTGGTTGTATTGAGTGTTAATATGTTAATATTTTGGTGCGACAACTCTAGCTTGTAACACAAGAAACTCTAACCCTCTCTAGAAGTAGGATTTGAGGTAAATTCCATTAAGTGGAATGGGTAGAACATCACCATTGGGCCTAGAAAGATAGAAAGCATTGGCCTACTTACAACTGGTGATATCTAGATAGCATCAAACTTAGAATTCCTTCTTGGCTTGGCTTTATGAGTATCCCAGTTGAGAACAAGATCTCCTTCTCTGAAAATCCTAGCTATAGCCTTTATGTCAAAAATTTGTTTGACCTGCTATTAACAAGCCTCAAGTGTATGTATATCTTTTTGCCTCTTTCCTTCTAATTAAATCAATTCTTCTAATGTAATTGTCATGGTATCATTTCCCTCTAACTCTAATTGATGAGCCAACTCAAGAGAGGGAAATTCTAGTGAAATAAGAAGCCTGGCTTCCCTTCCATAAACTAGTGTAAAAAGGAAAATTCCCAATTTCTCTCTTGGGTGTAATTATGTAAGCCCAAAGGGTTGTATTCAACTTGGCATGTCAACTCCTTTGATTTTCTTCAACTATCCTCCTCATGATTCTAATGAGATTCTTGTTAGAGGATTTAGCCAAGCCATTGACCCAAGGATAATAATTTGAGGAAGTGCTCAAATATATGCCGTATTTTAGAGCACAAGAACATATGTGAGCTCCAAAAAAAGATTTGGCATTATTAGATATGATAGTTGGGGGAACACCAAATCTTGTCACAATTCCATCAAGGAATTCAACCACTAAGGCCTCTATTATATGCTTCAAAGCCATTTCCTTAGTCCATCTTATGAAATAGTCTATGGCTACCAAGATCAACTTATGACTAGCACTAGAGGGCGGATTCATTGGACCAATGAAATCCAAACCCCTTTGGGTAAAAGGTTGGTCAACTTGAATGGGATGGAGTGGAATGAAATCCAATCTTTTCTTCCCTAAGAAGAAAATACAATTCTCACACTTCCTTGCTCACTTTGGTGGTCATTAAATAGGGGGGGGGGGGGGGGGAAGTAATAGTTATCTCTCATTATCTTCATTATAGTGACTGTAGTTCATAAATAACCACCAATAGGACCATCATGAAATTCCTTCAACAACCTTCTAACCTGATCTATTTGTATACATCTAAATAGGACTTAATCAAAATCATTTCTGAATAATACTCCATCGACCAAGATATGGAGAATAGCCTAAAATCTAAACTATCTTCTCTTGGCTCTATCAAGGCCTTGGGGGCATCTTCCTTCTATTAAGAAGGCAATCATGTCCTACAACCAATCATTCTGATCTTCACTCTCTGTTATTTTCTAATTTGGGATTAAGAGGGAAGCCTCTTTATGTGTCTCAAAAGATGAAGCCATCAACTCACACATTCCTTTACCCCTTACCAATTTAGTGATCTTACTATCAATATCATATTCCGTGACTCTGATAATCCATCTAGCTCTCTTCTCATTGATATCCTTGTTCAAGAGCAAATCCTTTACACTTTCATGTGGAACCAAAAGCTAGACATTTTTGTGAGATAAGAGATGTTTAAATTTTTTCAGAGCCCTTACAACAACAAGGACCTATTTCTCTACTTAACTATCTCTTTCTTCATAACCATTAATCCCTTCATTGAAGAAGGCAATGGGATGTTTCACATTTTTATCATTTAACTATGTAATCTTTGTCAAAATTGGGGTTGATAAGAGTAGGGGCTGATGCAATTGCCTACTTAATTTCTTCAAATCTAACCCCTCTATCCTTGATTGAAGTGAACACTAGGTTCTTCTTTAACATAGTTGTGAGAGGCTTCAACATAGAAGAAAGGTTAGGGATGAACCTCCTTACGAGGTTGATCCTACCAAGGAAAATTTGCAATTTCTTCTTATGGGTGGGAAGTAGGAGAGGAAGAATTGCTATTACCCTCTTTGGATATATTTTTAACCCATTCCTTGACACAATATTCCCTAAGAACTTTCCTTGGTCATTAGTAAATACACACTTCTTGGGATTCAAGGACAAACCATACTCTTTGCATCTTTTAGATACCTATCTTACATGATCAAAATGATCTGCTGCATGCTTTCAAAATAAAGTTATAACATCCACATACACTAGCACAAAATTTTCCAACATACCCTTGAAGGCCATCTCCATTTCCTTCTAAAATGTGGCACCTACATTAGTTAGTCCAAAAGGCATCTTACAAAAAGCATAAGTACCCCACTTAGTAGTGAAAGAAGTCTTATATCTATTAGACTCTTGTACTAACACCTGATTATAGCCTAAAAAACCATCTAAGAAAGAAAACCTTTATGAACCACTAACCTTGGATAGGACATGTTCCATGGAGGGAAGGAGGTGGTGATATTTAAGAGAAGCCCTATTAAGGTCTCTAATGTCTACACATAGTATAATTTATCCACTCTTCTTCCTAATAGGGACAAGGTTAGCCACACATGAGGAGTGCTTGACAAGGGAAATAATATTGGCTTCTATGAGTGTTTTCAATTCTTTTCTCATTAGTGGTTCAATCTTAGGGTTAATTGGCCTCTGCTAGTACCTAACAGGCTTAGAATTATCATCTAAATCTATGGTATGCTGAGATAATTTTGGGTCAAAACCCTTTAAGTCTTTATATGTCCAAGAAATAACATCATTAAACTCTTGACATAATTTAATGAAGACTTCTTGTTTTGTGATGTCCCCGTTTTGACATATATTTCAAATAAGTATTATATGTAAAGTAATACTAATAATTAAAAATAATATTATTATATTATAGTAATATTATATTAAGATAATATTTATAAGTAATACTATGTTATATTATAGTCATATTATATTTATAAATATTATATTATATTATAATCATATGATTATACTATATTATAATCATAATTAGTATAATATTAAAATAATAATATTTTATAAGTAATCTTATATTATTATTAATATAATCTAATTATTGCTATGAAAGGTTGTACCTCTTACTATTAAATATATATAGAATAGTAACATTGGTAGAGGGTATCAGAGATAAGTATTATAAAACTATTACAAATAGAAGGATAAATATATAATGTCCCAAAAGGGGACATTACAAGATCATAAGAAATATTATAAAATTATACAAATAAAATATTAAATCTGAAGATGCCCCAAAAATGGGACATTACAAGTGGTATTAGAGCATCTTTCCTACCAACCCGTGGAAAAAAATTTAATTCTAAGACACTACAAGGTATATGGAGAACTATAGATTGTCATCAAAAAGCATGGAAGGAGAATGGAAGAAACTGTTTATGAAATTCCTTATCTATAGAACTGGCCAAGATACCAACATTAGAAATGTAATCACAGTAATTGAAGTTCAGCAACTGCAAATTTAGACAATCTCGCAAGCACATGAGCATTGAATCTATCACAGTTGAACCACTAATATCAACTACCAAAGAGATGGCCCTTGTATGGCAAGAATTTCAAGCCAAGGGTCTTCCAAATTTGGATATAATCCCAGAAAACATCCTTTTAAAAATTAAATAATGTATAACAATTTCCATAGCCTATAATATACCAGCTCTTGCAATTGACCTCGATGTCCCTATTCTCTGAATCGTTGTGGTTAACTTTCATATGTTCCATACTTGAACTTCCAACTCTACAAGAACCTCCAAATTTTGATGCAGTGACTTCAAAAGCCATATGGGATCTGGAGCCAAAAGCACCATCCATCCCTAGCCTAACGTTCAATGGGCCTTCTTCATTATGAATTTTGACAGAAAGCTCATTTGCAATAGAGCTTGGTTTATTAGGCATTAAGCAAGATCCAACTTCAAGACATCTTTCTTTCATGTATGCCATCTTCTTTCGAGCATTGCCCCATTTCCAAAAACTATCACATGACTTCTCCATTGCCTTTGCATAGACAAAAGAACTCTCCAAAAAGGGGTGCCTCAGATGGGCTTAAAATGTAGTTGAATGAACCGAATTGCAGCAGTGGGGAACACATAAACTGATCAAAGGACTACAAGCAAGAATAAGTTAAATTGAAGGGTATTGGAATATGGAAAAGTAGCAATCAATGGATCAAAACATAGGGGAAGAATATAGTTTGAAGATGAATGCACCCAAATCAAGAAAAGCAAGGAAAAGCTTGGAATAAGATAATAATAAAGGAAGTGTGAAACTCCTCTCCTCCATGTGAAGTTTGTAGTAAATAAAACTATTAATTAAATACTCTGTTAGTATATAGATCCTGTACAATGTCAGACTATAGGTACAACCTCTACACAATGTCCAAACTCGGGTTATAATCCCTCGTACTCCAATTGTCACAGGTGACCAGGTATGAATATTATAATGATTTTCCAACAATGAAATCAATATTTGAATTGAATTGATAGTCATTTCAATTGGGGCCCATTTGGTGAGCGGAATAGGAATATGTATTCTAGAATACATATTTCGGAATAGAATGTATTCCTGTTCTCCATTTGGTTCAGTCAATATTTGATGGGAATTTGTGGACCCAAAAATTTATGTTTTCTAAAATTAAAAAAAATGGAATAGGAATATATATTCCAATACCACTTATTTTGGTGGAATTGCAAAACCCATTTTTTGGGCCAAAAATGGAATACGTATTCCATTTTTACTTCATATTCCAATCCCATTTTGGTTCATCCAAACAAGGAATTCAAAATTTTTGGAATACGTATTCCTATTCCGCTTACCAAATGGGCCCTTGAAGAAAATGCAATTGAATTGAATTGACTAGTCACTTCGATTGAGGAATATGCAATTGAATTGTTATTAATACATTATCTAAAGTATATATATATAATAATAATCGTTGGATTGACATTAGCTTTAAACATATATGTCAAGAATGATAATTAGTATTAAACCTCTCTATTAAAAATATATACCAAGATTAATAATTAAATTAATATCAAAATTGCAAGAATATACATTAAAATGGAGTATTGGGTTAATGTTAATTTCTCTTAGGATAATTAAATAGATTAATCAATCAAGGAAGCATTAGAATAACAATTGAATAATACTTAGTACTAATGAAGATCATGATTCTCCAAGTTGAGATAAGGCTTGCAATGGAATGGGCTAGGTGACATCACTCGGGGTACCAAATAAAGCCTACGGGTATCGAGTAAGGCCTACAGTGATGGGATATCCTAGGGTATATCATACAAAGGCACCTTCTTGGAAATAATGATTGGAGAGAGGTAACGATAATAAGGGCAAATGGTGAGGCCCACTAGTTGGGTAACAGGGCACCCTATTATGGTTTCTCCTCCCATACACAAGAATTAATGAGTAACATTATAATGAACATATACTTTTGATAAATGCCTTGTCAGGATATTGATTTATATATAATGTGTACTAATGATTTTTGGGTAGTAGGTTCACAATTAAGGAAATGCATAATGTGTGTCTTATGTGTTTGCATCATGTTTTCTCTATGCCTTCATCTATCTGCATCATGTCTACTTCGTGTTTTCATGATCTGTGTACATTGTGTATGCTTCATGTTTTCATTCAATGTGTATTTCATAAATCTTTTTGGTCTTTTCAATGCAAATATTTTTTGTGTCTATGACAAAGCTTGTGTATGAAAGATTTTGCTTAAGGGCAAGCAAATTCAAGAGGGGAGGATTGTGATGTCCCCACTCTGACATATAATAAACAAGTACTATATATGAAGTAATATTAATAATAATATTAAAATAATAATTTATAAAGTAATATTATATTATAATATCATATATATCATATATGATAATAATAATCTAATATAATAAATAATCATATTATGATTAAGATATATTTTAATATGCAAATGCTATATAATAAAATAATATATACTTGATATATTAATAATATAATTATTAATATACTTTGTAACATTTAAAATAATATAGTATTGAATATAAATATTATATATATATATATATATATATTTATTTATTTATTTAATATATGGTATATTATTAATATAAATATATAATAATTAATTTAATTACAATTCTTAATATAATTATCATCAGTGAAAGGACATGACTCTATGAAACATGCATATTTATACAAAATCAAAACATTGAGAGGATCATCACATTGAATGTTATTAGGTTAATACAAATAGGAAGGAAAATCAGTAAAATGTCCAAAACGGGACATTACAAGTTGTTTGCTTCATGTTTTCATTTATTAAAATGTATATTTTATAAATCTTTTAGGCTTTATATGCAAATATGTTTGTATCTATGATTGTTTTTTCTTGAGGACAAGCAAATTTTTAGAGGGGAGGACTGTGATGTCCCCATTTTGACATATATTTCAAATAAGTATTATATGTAAAGTAATACTAATAATTAAAAATAGTATTATTATATTATAGGAATATTATATTAAGATAATATTTATAAGTAATACTATGTTATATTATAATCATATTATATTTATAAATATTATATTATATTATATTATAACCATATAATATTTCATAATCAAGTTGTATTTATAAGTAATATTATATTATATTATAATCATATGATTATACTATATTATAATCATAATTAGTATAATATTAAAATAATAATATTTTATAAGTAATCTTATATTATTATTAATATAATCTGATTATTGCTATGAAAGGTTGTACCTCTTACTATTAAATATATATGGAATAGTAACATTGGTAGAGGGTATCAAAGATAAATATTATAAAACTATTACAAATAGAAGGAAAAGTATATAATGTCCCAAAAGGGGACATTACATGTTCAATATTAGTGCATACCTTCCCCAAGTTGAGGGTTCTCCCATTAGAAATAGTGATATTTGTATGGTCATCCTTGCTTTCTGTCAAGTTTAAACCCTTGCCCTTTTCTTGATCATTGGAGTTGAAGATGCCTTCCAAGATGACTAGACCTTTAGGTAGCTTATTCAAGTTCAAGTTCAAAATCTTGTCCCTATTCCAATTTTGGAGTTTAGACTAATTTTTAGCAAAGAACTCTGCTTCATTTTGCAAGAAATTGACAATCTACACATCTGAGTCTATAACCTGCCAATTTGTGTAATTATCAAGAGCAATAGGCCTTATAAAAATTCTAATATATTTCTCCTTTTCATTAGCAACACACTCTATTATATCATAAGAAGCACTAATTGTTGCAAGCCTATCAACATGTTTAGTTTCTCTTCTAGGGACATTCTAGATGCTGAATGTTTGGAATCCTTGAAGAAAATCCCAAACTCTAATCCATATTGTCTTCCCAATATTCATCAGTATATGCACATAGAGTGAAATCACTTGATCCTTCATACCAAACTCTATAGTCAAATGCCCCTTTCAAATATATCAATATTCTCTTCACTAATACAAAATGATATTCCTTAGGATTAGCTTGAAATCTAGCTATAATCCCAACTTCATTTTTTATATCTAGTTTGATGTGAGTCAAATACTACAAGCCTCCAATCATGGATTTGTACATCTTCTTCTCTACTGTAGCTGTCTCATCTTTGCTAGATAACATGTGACTAGTTACCATAGGTGTACCATTAGGTTTATAACTTTCCAAACCAAACCTTTTCAAAAAATCATTCAAATACTTAGCTTGTGAAATGAAAATACCATCACTATTCTATACAATCTCTAATCCTAGGAAAAACATTATTTCTCCTATCATGATCATTTAAAACCCATTCTTCATTTATTTAGCAAACTTATCTCTTTCTTCATCATTACCACCAAAAACAATGTCATCAACAAATATTACAATAAGCAACAAACTATATTCAACTTCTTTCGAATACAAGTTACTATCTCTCATACCTTTAACAAATCCAAGCTTGGCCAAATAACTATCCAGCCTTGCATACATGGTTCTAGGTGCATGCTTTAGACCATATAAATATTTCTTTAGTTTGCATACCATGTCTTTGTCTTTTGATAAAGGAAAATCTTCTGGCTACTCAATACATACCGCTTCTTCAAGTTCTCCATTCAAAAAGGCTAATTTAACATCCATCTCATAAAATTTGAACTTCTTATTCACTACAAAACTCAGGAACATCCTTATTTCTTTCATTTTGTCTATAGGTGCATATGTATCCTCATAGTCTATGGCTTCTTATTATCAATATCCCTTACATATAAGTCTAGCTTTCTTCCTCACAACATCACCTTGCTCAATCATCTGGCTCTTGAATAACCATTTGGTTCCTATCACATTCTTGCCTTTAGTTCTAGGAACTAACTCCCATGTATCATTCTTCACAATCTAATTGAATTCTTCCTTCATTTTTTAAATCCAATGATCATCTTTACATGCTTTAATTATTCCTTTTGGCTTAATTCGATATATCAAATATATCTCTTCATTTAGTTTGTTCCTTGTCATCACACCTTTTCTTTTTCTTCCAATTATCCACTCATGAGGGTGACTATTTGTTAGAGTTAGGAGTCAACATCTCAAATCTTATCTCTTCTCTTGGTTTAGATCTCTGCTCTCCTCTTTTCCTAATAGTTAGCACATCATTATACAAATCATTGTTAGTCTCAAAGAAAACTTTAGCATTTTGTCTAACAATACCAAAATTATCTTCTTCTTTACTTGAATTATATTCTATCATCTTTTCCTTAGTTCCAAAATTTACATCAATCCTTACACTTGTGCATTCAACTATTGTTTTAGTTCTATAGTTAGAACATATGTATGTCTCTCTTTTCAATGAATAACCTAGAAATATACCTTCATCACTTCTTGGATTAAACTTACCAATGTCATCATCTCTCTTAATGTAATATCTTCTCCCAAATATTTTGAAATACTTAACTAATGGTTAATATCCAAACCATAGTTCATAAGGTGTCTTGTTCATACCTTTTTTATATGTACTTTTTTTAGAGTGTATACTTTTGTATTGATTGATTCTCTTCGAAATTCCTTATAAACATTATTCTTAAACAACATCACTCTTGCTATGTCTACTACTATTCTTTCAGCAATCCCATTCTGCTTATGTGTTATAGGTGATGATAGATGTCTTTTGATTCCATTCTCTTTGAGGAATATGTTAAACTCTCTAGAAGTGAATTATCCTCCTCTATCAGATCTCAAACAATTTATCTTAACACTAGATTCATTCTCAACTCTATTCTTAAATATTTTAAACTTCTCAAAAGCTTCAAATTTCTCTTTAAGAAATGCTACCCACATAATTCTAGTGAACTCATCAACAAAAATAATTAAATATCTTTACCATAGAATTCTCTTATTCTAGAAGGACCACTCAAATCTGTGTGAACGATCTTGAGCTTCTCTCTAGTAGTGAACTTCTTTCTTGGAAATGATGCATTCTTCTACTTAGCATAAATGTATTCTTTATACACAACATTAGTAGGCTTTGTAATCTTAGGCAAGTCTTTGACTACAAGAGTGCTACTAACCTTCACAATATTATCAAAGTTTATGTGACAAAATATTTTATGCCACAACCAATTGTTATCCACTTTAGCTATGAAACATTTCATTTTAGTAGGATTCAACTAAAATATATTACCTCTGGGTCTAGTACCAATTCCAATTAGCTTACCATCTCTATCTTTAATAATGCAGGTCTTCTTAGTGAATTGCAACTAATAATCCTTGTCCACCAAATGTCTAACTCTCAAAAACCTATGCTTCAATCAATCAACAAAGTAAACATCATTAGTCTTAGTTTTACCATCAAGAGTAATGGATCCAATTCTTGTTATACAATAGGTTGCATTGTTACCAACTCTAACAATATCTCCATCATGATTCTAGAACTTGACAAACTTATTCATATCACTAGTCATGTGATGTGAACAACCGTTATCAATTAGCTAATCATATTTATTTTCCACTTTGGAAATTAGAGCTATTTCTTCTCTAATTTCTATATCAAGACCATCATCCTTGATAACCATAAATCTCAATTCATCATCACTTTCACTTTGATCTTTCTCATTAGATTCTTCATCTTCATTTGCATACAAACAATTTCTATCTTTATCTCTTCTAGGCTTAAACTTTCGCTTAAACATTTTCTCTCTTTAGGACATTTAGATGCATAATTACCAAATTCATCACAAGTCAAATATTTAAACATTTTCTTACCATCTTTTTCTCTTCTCATATGTAGTGTTATTCCTTCCTCAATCTTCTTGTCTTCAACATATTTATTGCTACCAACAAAATCTCCACATATGTTCGCACTTATTTTTAGATTAGGTTGAATGTTCAGGGCACTACATTTTTTTTTGACTCTTGCTAGATGTTTAGACTATTTTAGATCTACTTCTATGGATTCTAATCTTCCAAGAAATGTTTCCATTATAAAATTCTTAGTGTAGGGCATTACCAGCTGAATCATCTAGGCTACTAGTTTGAATGGTGGTGTCAAACTTTTCAAGATCTTCCATATTAATTCATCTTCTTCCTTGGTTCTACCATAGGACCAAATTCCTACAACAATTTCTAATATTTTGCTAATATAATTTCTTATAGATTCATCTTCCATCATTTTAGCATCTTGAAATGCACATATCCTATTATGTAATTGCATTCTCTTTGCATGATTGTTGCCCTTAGAAGTAGATTCTAATGCTTTCCAAATTTCATAAGATGTTACAAGAGACTTTACCCAATTATATTCATTCTCTAGAAGAGTTTTTAGTAGATCTTCTCTTTCTCTCATGTTACACATAAATAGATCTCTCTCTTCTTCACTACATCCTTCAAGCTTTTCTTCTTCAATGATTTTATTATTACTCTTTATCAATATCCAATATCCTGAATCGATGCACAACAGATGAGTCTTCATCTTCTCCTTCCAACTATCATAGTCAAACCATCAAATCTAGGACTATTCTTTCTAAAAATGTTCAGCATCAATCTCCTAAATTTTTTAAGCTTATCCTTCAAGGATCTGATAATGTGGTACCAATTGTTATAATGTATAGTCCATTGATATAACTGAGAGAGGGGGGCTGAATGAGTTATCCAAATATCATCACAATTATCAACCTTAAACAAACTTAACCATGTGAATAATATAAAATGATACCACAACAAGATACTCATACACATAACACTAGATATGTTAACTAAGGAAAACCTTGATCAAACAGAAACCCCTAGTGGGGATGGTACCTACAAGATGATGTATTTATATAAATGTTCCTTGTTAGAGGATGGATCCTATTAGGATTATATGAATACATTCAATATATATTAGTCCCTATTAGGAGACTTTGAATTCCTATTAGGAGATTCCAACCTTGTTAGGAGTTGTGTAAGATAGATGGACCCACTACCCAAACAACTTCAAGGACAAGACCAATGAGCCCACTATTTAAATGATCTATGTATTATTCCTTATATAATAATAGAATTGTACTATATTGTTCCTTCCTCTTTCTTTGTCCTATTAACTAGACTTTGTATCCTTATGATCTTGTAACTAGATCAAAAATCTTACAGCCAATAATCCCTTGGATCACTTAAATGCATTTAGTAAGCACTCTGCTTCTTGTCCCAATTTGCAATTCTTGCAATAATGGATACACATTACAAACAAGGAACACATATTTCCCTTATATCATATCTTCATAATAATTCCTTGAGTCAGCCTTGAGGCTTTCCCAATTAATTATAATAAGATAATTAATTAATTATAATTATAATAGCATTGTTAGCTCATAATCTATACAAAACTTCACATGTGTAATACTAGGGCTTGTACACTTGCTAACATCATCAATGGATTTTCCTCTATCATTACTTGACTGTGCTTCTTCTTACTACATCTCATATGTAATCTAGCAAACAAACATCAGGAACTACTTTTCCAATACTTTGTCTTTGAACCACTCTTTATAAATCAAGTACAACTTAGTTATGTCTTTGAATCATACTTTGCATACTTAACCACATCATCAAGACATTGTGTTGAATATTTCCATAACCATGCATCACTAGAAAACCAAATCATTGTCCATACCATGAAGATCTCTTTCTGTTACTCAGATAGTCTTTACAAAAATCATGCTATGCTAACATCAATGACAAACACATTCATGTATGCAACATATCAATACTCTCAAATTCTTAGAATACTCCCCCAATGTAGTATCATCTAGATTCATTCTAACCTCTTAACTAAACCTTTTGCATCCCCATAGTATCTTTAGTTGTGTTCTGTGCTTAGAGTGAAGGAAGTTTTCCTTGGGGGGTCTTAGTGATGAGTCCTTCCTTGCTTCTTTTCTTTCTATCTCTTTTTAGAGTAAGATTTTTCCCATTATATTTTCCCTATTTCTCTATTTCATAGAGATTTGCTTGTGATTGGGTACCTCATCAGGCCTCCTTGTTGGGACTCATATTTTATTTCAGCATTTCATTGTAGTTTCCTTAATCTTTTTGCATTATTTGTAGCTACATTAGTCCTCATCTTAAGGGGGGTTTTAGAGTAAAGCATTAATTTTATTTTATTTTTTAAATTACTTTTACTTCCTTCTTAAGATTTAATTTTATGCACATTGCACTTCTATTTATTAATTAATTACTAAATACTAAATTTCATTTACCTATCAGGGTTTCCCTTTTAGGTTATTCAATTTCTTTCTATAAGGATTGATATCTTTTAAATATCTCTTAGTCTTTTAGTCTGATAATACAATTTTCATATTCTAAGAGAAAAACCCTTGCCTTTTATTTTCTTTTTCTTCTCTGTGATAGGCTCTTGCATGTAAGTGTTCTTTGGGCTTTTTGTATTTGTATTGCTCAAATCATTTAGAATATGTTAAAAGATTTGAATCCTACTCTTTCTACTACCATTAAGGTTCTGCTAATGATAGACCTCACTTTTGTAATATCTTCACTAGGAAGAACAAGCTACAAAATTTATCTTATACTTTTCAATGGAAGGATGCGAAACTTATCACAAACTTTGCAAAGAATAACAATGAGAAGGTCACTACAGATCTGTTATAGAGAAGTTTTTTTAATGTTGCAAAAGGCATACCTTTTTGTATGGCCTACCAATCCCCACATCTCCTTGAGTATTATGAAGTATCCCAATAATTCTCTACATCTTAGGAGTGTGATAAAGAAGAGGCTATTAATGAAGATGATCAAGATGATGTTGCATGCAACTTTGCAGGCTCCTTCTTTTAATATGGCAATGCCTCTCACCAAGAAGAATATGACATGTATGTGAAAATATAGAGACACAATTCTAAAGCATTCCATTAGTAAGTGTTCTTGGACGATGATGTAGAAGTAGATGAAAGATTCTACAAGATGTCATCCAATTCAAACCATATAAATTTAAGAAAATCATCTACATAAGAGATAGATAGGATCACAATAGACATGGTGGCTCAAGTTTAGAGAACTTATGACTCTAAAAATAGGCTTTTAAATGATGATTATGGTAAGTTAGCTAGGGTATTCATCAAAAGCAATATTAAAAAGACTCCTAAGATAAATAAAACTAAGGACCCATTGGTTGTTACAATGAGTGATGTGAAGGTGAACAAATGGGAACCCAAAAAGGCTAAGGTTTGAAGGGACTTCTAATTTAACTATCAAATATTCATTTTTATCCTTAGGTAATAGATTTTTAAATATATTAGAAATTTGATCCTTTGACTTCACATATTATAGCCTCACTTTTATCTCTTGAAATTGTTCTCACAAATACTTATACTTAATAGATATGTGCTTTATCCTTGCAGGCATCTTTGGATTCTTTGAAATGTTTATAAAACCTATTTTGTCATAGCATATTGTTATAGGATCATACCTTCCAGTAATAATTTGATCCACACAATGTTAGAGCAATTGATTGGAGTTGTAACATACTTTGCTTCAACACTAGATTGTGAAACACAACTTTATTTCATGCTTATCCATGTCACTAATTTTTATCCTAAAAAGAAAGATCCTCCACTTGTAATTTTTATGTCATCCACATTTCCTACCCAATTAGCATTAGCATATACTTTTAATTGAAAACCTCGACCTTTCTTTTACCATAAACCATAGTCCTTTGTTCCTTTCAATTATCCAAAGATTCTCTTCACAATAGTCATATGTTTTCCTTAGGATTAGAAGAAAAAATTTCCACAATACCTAAAACATGAGGAAAATTTGGTCTACTATGAATAATGTATTGTAGCTTTCCAATAGTTTATCTATAAAGTGCCTCATTTAACTTAGTTGAATCATCTTCCTTTGATAGTTTACATCCTATCATCATCAGTGTGCCAACTAGCCTTGATTCTTCCATACCAAATGTTTTTGAAATCTCCTTGACATATTTGGATTCAATTACATATGTGCCATCCTTGACATGTTGATCTTGCAATCCAATAACAAATTTGATTTCTCCAAACATTGAAATCTCAAATTCCTTCTCATTTCATCAAAAAATGTTCTACACATTAGTCTATTTCCTACAAATATGATTTCATTAATAAATATGTTAGCTATAAAGATATTATCCTTAGATTTACTTTCTTGGTACAGATTATTGTTCTCATAAGTTCTTAGAAAACCAATTCTCACTAGATAAGAGTGTAATCTTTCATACCATTCTTGGTGTTCCTTCTTCAATCCATATAATGCCTTGTATAGCTTTCATACAATTTTTTTCTGATTCTACACCACAAATCATTATGGTTTCTCAATTCAGACATCCTATTCAAAATTTCTATTCAGAAATATAGACTTTACATTCATTTGATAAAACTTGAATCCTTCTATAAGAAACATATGAAAGTAAAATTTTTACACCTTCCAATATAGAAATAGGAGTAAAAGTCTCACCGTAGTTAATTCCTCCTTCCCAAGCATATCCTTTGCATACTGGGTTAGCCTTGATATGTTCCTTATAACTTCTCCATTTTTATTTATACTTTTTTTTCTCATGAAAATCTACTTTATACCAATAACATTCTCATCCTTGCATCTTTGTACCAGTGTCCAAGTATTGCTCTTCTCAATTTGATCAATATCTTCATTCATTTTATTAATCCAATCTTGATTTTCTATTGCATCTTTGACTAAACTAGGATAAATTTATAAAACCAAACATGTGTTATCTCTAAACTAACTTCTTATAATTACACCGACATTTTTGTCTCAAACTATCTAGTTTTTTGAATGTTTCCTCCTAAAATACTTTTTTAATACAAGGTTAGCTCTTTGTTGTTCTAAATTTTCTTCATTTGGTGAGGGCTCAATAGGTTTCTAAGTAGAAACATACTATTTCTTGGTTACTTCATGTCATTTCTTATGTAGGATACTTGGTAAGCCTTCTTTTACATATAAAAATCTTTAATAATCTTTGGGTTCTTTCTTTCTTTCTTCATCAAATTCCTTTCTGCAAACTCATCAATTCTCATATTGTACTTTCAACCATTTTGTTAGTAACCTTGTTCAAACATTTATAAGCTTTTCTCATAGTGGAATAACATAGGAATATGTCATCGTCACCTTTGGAATCAAACTTACCATTCCTATAATATTTATGATTATAGCACCTACTTCCAAATATTTTAAAGTATCTAACATTGGATGTATGCACACTAGAGTTCAGAAGGATTTTCTTTCATACCTTTCTTAAGTTGTAATCAATTAAGGGAATAAACTATAGTGTTGATTGCTCCTCTCTAGTATACTTGTGTAATCATGTTCTAGCACAATAAAAATTTAATCTCTTTTTTCTTTTAAATATTCATTCTATTGTGAGGTCCTTGGTGTACAGAGTTATCTTTTAATTTCATTCTCATTACAAAAGATAGTAAACCCATCAAGAATGAATTCACCTCCTCTACCAGACCTTAAACATTTCAATTCTTTATTTTTTCCTTTATCAATTTTTCCCTGTAATACCATTTGAACATTTGAAATGCATCATATGTTTCCTTTAGAAACATTATATATATTATTATTTAGAAATAATCAACAAATAAAAGGAAATACCAATACCAATAATAAATTTTCACTTTTAAAGGACTACAACTTGATCAATATGAACCAACTCTAATACATTATTAGATGAGAAAGACATTTTTTCTTAAAACTTTTCTTAGTCATTTTACCCATATGACATTGATTACACACCACTTTATCATGTTTTCTTAAGCTTGGTAAACCTCTCAACCTTTTCTTCCTAATAACCTTGATTATGCTATTAAAATTCACATGACATAACCATTTGTGCTAGAGCTAAACATCTTTAGTTATTTCAATCAAACATGTATTTTGTATAGAATCTAAATAGAATAAGTTACCTCTTGTTTGTTCTCTAGTACCAATTAGGTTTTTATCATCATCATATATCTTCATCTTTAAGTTTTGAAACTCCATTTGGTGACCTATATTATTCAATTGAACCACACTCAAAAAATTATCTTTTAGTCCTTGTACCCAATATGAATTGTCATATATAATATTCTCATTCAACATAATGAAACCTTTTCCTTTTATAGGAGACAAGGAATCTTTCCATGTTTAAAAAATACTCCATCATAATTTTCTAAATTATAAAAATTTTCAAGATCACCAGTCATATGATGTGAACAACCACTATAAATAATTCAGGTATCATTCTTACTAACTTGAGAACTGAGGTATTTTTCCTCTTCATAAATTTCTTTTCCTTCTAACTAATCTTTTATAGAAACATAAAAAAACTCCTAACCTTCTTCTTGATCACCAATTTCATAGCTGGTGCCATCTTCTTCTACTAGGTAATACACCTTCTTTCCTTTGTCCTTAAAGTCTCTATTCATTCAATATATGTTCTCCCTTTTATATTTTCTTTTGTTCATGTTCCTTTCAGGACATCTAGATGCAATATGAACAACCATTCTACATTTAGAACAAATCAAAGGTGGTTTACTTTTATACTTTCCTTTTCCTCTTGGTTATGTCATTTTCAGTATTGCTTCTAGATCTTCTTGATCTTTGTCTTTTGATTCATAGTCACTATCAGTTTGACTATAATGAATTTTATTTTCTTTTCTTGAACTTCTAATGGTTAAAGATTATTTGAAAGTACTTTAAATCTTAGGTAAACAATTATTAAAATTATTATGCTTAGAAGAAATCAACATACTGGCCAAAGCATCAAGAGTAATGACATTACTAGGCATGGATCTCAACTCTTGAATGGACTAAACTTTAATAGCATAGATAGGTAATAGAGTTATTATAATATTTCATACTAAAAATTATTCACTTATGAACCCACCATCTAGAATTATTTGATTGCATTGACAACTTCCTTGATTTTGTTACAAAATTGCACATTATTCTACCCATCTTGCATTCTCGTATCATCAAATTTTTATGTTGTACTTTGATTCTCCTCCCTTAATACATTCTAATCTCCTCCATGAACAATTAATATTTTGTGCCACATTTCATTATTAGTTACATAGTCTTTAACATCATCAAAGTTAGCATAAATAAGAGAACAAACAATCTATATTATTATGGTGTTGTTATCTTTCTTTTCTCTTATCTGGTCCATTATCATCAGTCCTAGGGATAGTGATTGGTAATGCTTATGTAGGAAGTATAGTGAATAGTCTCCAATCTGAGACAATTAGAACCTCATTCTACTTTTCCATTGTAGAAAGTTATCCTTGTTTAATATAGATACCTCTTTCTTATACATCTTTGTATCTTTAGCTTAGGTATTTTAAACTTATCTTGCAATCACCTTTTCTCTAATACTAATTGTTAGAAAATTGGGGGTGTGGGTGGGGGGTGAGCAATGACATAGTTATCTTCAAGCCCTTTAAAGAATTCACCACACTTTTAATAACTTAAACTGATCAACACACATTAACAGCATTATTTTTAAGGTAGAAACTTGATTAGGGTAAAAAACACCTAGGAATTGTCATCCAAAATAATTCACTCTTCTAAGGTGAGCTCAGCTAAGAGATAACATTGACAAAGGTTACATACACATTTGCTAGATGTGACCCTATTAGGGGATTTTCAGCAAAGATCATCTAGATATTATCACCCTTCAATGAGTAACCTATCTAAAGGTCCAACAAACATTCAATGGAATTTATTTATAAATAGAACTATTAATTCCACTTGGTTAAGAGATATTATGCTATAATGGTTATATAGTAATAGTGAAATGATATGATAATTTTGAAACTACCTTTTCACGTTTAGACCTCCATTATACTATAATATTTCCTTATTGAATGGCCATTACACTAAATTAGTCAATCCACTTTACTTCTCACTTTAGATCTACATGGTATGCCCTTCTTCGATAATTCTTTCAGCAACTCAACCTATAACTAGATGATAAACATTTCACTTTTTGTCCTCTCCTTCTGTAGATTTTTTTTTTCATTTTATCATATTCATTAAGGTTTCAAAAAATTCCTCTTATCCATAATATCAATAAATAACTCACATTCATTGAATTGTCCACTAGCTAAAATATTTTATCGATAATGCCAATTGTATCTTAACCTGGTGTTGAGCTATCATTTTGCACGACACTTAACAACAAGAATCCTTTCAAACTCCTCTCTTGAAAAGCTGATCTAGGATCAACTCCAAGGTTTTGGGTGATCTTGCAACTTGCTGGAATCTTCTCAGTTGAAGATAAATGTATTTGTCCACAAAGAGGTCTTTGCTGGTTCGTACCAATTTTAGATAAGATGATAAATCTGCTTGTTGTTTCAAAATTAACCATGAAAAAAAAAGATATGTTTTTGGTATTTTCTATTTTTTTAATGAATGCAATCTAACAATGCAACTATATAAATTCCTAATTTAACCAAGGGTTAGAAAAGACAATAACAAAGATAAGGTAATAAGAGATGAAATTAAATAACATGGAAGGTAGATTCTTAATGGACATTGTTGGTGTTATGAAACTTCATGGTTCCAAATTACCCTGATGAGAATAAGATACATCTAGTGGCAGCTACTTCCCATCCTTAACATATCCTTAAGATACATCTAGTGGTACCTCGATTTCATTTATATGGTAATAATGCTAAAACGTACTCTTGAATATAACAAAGTAGATAAACACCCTAAATCTTCTAACACTTATGTAAAGATATTAGACATGGAATAGATAATAACATGGCCAAAGAAATTGTTAAGCTAAGTGAGGGTATTACATTTCAGTTCTTCAACATTTAAAGGAAAAATACTTGATTAATGATGTTGATTTTAGTAAAACATGACATGAATAACATAACACTTTGATTCTATAACTGATTAGTGTCTTATCTATTGGGAAATCCTACAAACCCTTAACACACATCTCTAAAATTCATTGACATATCCTATGCATCAAGACTTCCTGATCTATCTATTAACCTTATGAATCAGACATCTACATCTTTATGAATATAATACTCAATCTATCCCTTCATAAGATCTTCAATCTAATAGATTGCAATTGAGTTTCATGATGAATGGGAGACAAGACATCAGAATGAAGACTAACTTGCTACTACATTTTCATTCATTTCTTTGAAACAAATACAATAAGATGCATGAAAATGAAATGTAAAACTGAATAACATACTAGAACTATCTGTATTCTTATTTCTTTCTATTCATTACAAGGGAAATTAATGCCAAGATGGTATTAGAACATTGAGAAATTTCTCCAAAACTTGAGCTGACCTTTAAAATGGATGAGAACGAGGAAGTTATAGAAGAAGAATGGAATCCCAGATCTAATCTATAAGTGACTTGTGTCCACTTGAAACCTCATTCCCTATCATTGTAAATCCTCTCTCGTCTTTCTAACCATGATATCTGATTTGGTTTTCATCATTGTTTTGTAACAAAGCCAAAATATATCTTCCTCAATGATGAAAACCCTTATGTTAACAAATATCTAAAATGCATCATAAAATGATGATGACAACTTGATTCAACTAATTTCAATGTGACAAAAATTTGCTGTAACTCCATTCATGCTGCCTTTTATGTACAATCAATTCACCATTTCACTAGAAATCAAATCTATACTACCTCAATTGAAATAAATTAAAAATTGAGCACCTAAAAAAATTCCTCACATAACTTGAACCTCCTGTGCAAATAAAAACTCTAGAAATGGAAAGTTCACTCTCTCCTAATTCTAGTGATATATAATAGTGCTATACAAACTTATTGAAACCTCCCAGGACCTCCATTTGAAAATCTTGCCCCTAGACTAGCCTCATAGGTCTGCACTTCTTTTAAAAATTTATGCAAAAATTTTATCACATTCTAAAGTTCAAACTTTACTAGATATCCCCTATTAATTTAAAATCCCTATGTATATGTCATTTTTTAGAAAAGCCTTTCAAAACTTATTTCTACACTTTTGAATTTTTCCCTCTTATTTTGCAATTTGGGTCAACATGTTTTGACCAGCCTTGACACATGTCAAGATTTGATTTGCTAAATTTTTTGTTGTCATTTGATAGTTGCCACCCAGGTGCTACATGTCACCATCACATTGGTTACCTATTCTATCATGTTACCACCACATTATTGTACCACATCACTGCTACATCATCAATCATTATGTTGCTATCGAGCTAGCATTTGCCACATCATCACAACATAGAAATGTCATGAAACATGTCACTATATGCCACCTCAGAAACACCTTAGGATGCATGCCACATCTAGAAACCTTGCCACATGTCATTGTCAGCTTGGTCCATATCAGTCTAGCTAGCTCCATGTCACTACCACTCGTCAATTTGTAATTCATCAGAAATTGATGTCATTATTGACATCACTATATTGTTAGGTAGTCACCATGTTGCTATAATTATCATCCTTGCATCTTTCCTTGGTGACATGGTGACAATTGTCTGATCTACCACATGTCACCATCCTATGCATTAGATTTCAGTCTACCACATCGCTACTCGATTCATCATTTTCTCACCATGCACTACCACCTATCATCATGTGTTTGGTCCATGGATTCCATGTCATTTCCACATCATTTAATTATTTCATCAAGTTTGTTCAAAATTAATTCTTGGTTTCTAGGTTGGGCCCACCATGCAAGCTACTTGAGGCTTAAAAGGTCATTTCTCATAAGACACTATGCATTAGAGTACTCTTCTATTTAAAAAATGAAAATCTCCACCATGATTAGAATGTGGGATTAAAATTTTTGAATGCTCTTCCACAAAAATAAAACTTTATGCACACGGGAAGAAGCATTTGAAAACCAATGTTCATCTATCATTTCATTTTCACTCCATAGATACAAGAACATAGCTTAACTCATTCTCACTCAAACTCCTTAGTCATTCCTATATTTCTCTGATACGTTCATCTAAATTGCATTTTTTAACATAGATATTGTCAACATCAGTCTAAAGAACTATCATATCATTCTCAACATCTCGAGGTCCTAATGCATGAAGGCCCTTCCAACAAATTCTTATTTTCATCTTTTTCTCAATAAGACCTGTGCCTTCAAGCACATTTTTTACATCATATATTCTATGTTTTTTGAACTTCTAAAGTATCAAAAACCTTGTTTAGATTGAGAATACCATCATCAACTTGCTTGACCAGATTCATGAATTTCTTTGTTAGCAAACTGAGCGACAACTACTGATGGAAGTGGGAGCTTTGCCCACGTGTCTAAGGAACATTTTTCATATGCTTTGCAAGCTTAGGCTGGCTGTAATGGCTACTATCTATGCCTAAGGGGAGTGCAATAATACTACTCATGTCTTCCATAAATCCATTCACTAACATCAAGTCATTGGACTCCATCTCATGGTCCTTTGTTTCACTTGACCAGTCACTAGCCTAGATGCACCAGTGGATCCCTCTAATTTATAAATAACACATGTATATCATCTTTCTGGTGATTAATTATTTACTTAATGCTACTACCATATGTTACCTCATTTCTCCCTTTCTACATGGTTTTTTATGTCTTTGTGAAGCTTCATCTTCCTCGCTAGAAAAGTGTTTGGCCATTTTCTTTTTTAAAAGGAATACATTGCCTTCCCCTGCTTCTAATGTACTCAATGACAACTCCCAATGAGAAATAAATGTGGTCTATTTATATCTCTAGTTGTTGAAAGATAAGAATTCTTATTTACAACCTTTAAGCATACATGGTTGGACTTCTTCTCATTCGAGTATGACTAGATCTGTGAACTTCATGTTCATTGGTCATGTAGACCTATGATCCACGACCCTTATAAGAAAATTTGGGTAGTTTTTCCACAATCATAAAAGAGCCAAGACCTTCAAATTTAGCCACTTTTCACATTTAAGACTCTATAGATGCCACTTTCTACTTTTAGTTGTACCTTGTTGAACTGATAAAGGAATCGAACACCAATGCATAAGAGGAAAAACTATTCACTAGTTATACATCAAGCCTTAAAGTTTCCCAAGTGAGACTCCTTCACTGAAAAAAAATGACTTCGCTGATCCATAATTGAAATTGAAAATATAAATTTTTCATCCTTCTCAACTTGTTTGCAATCGTTAGCCAGCATATCATGGGACATTATTGAATGTTCACAATTCTTATACTATGACAAATTTGTTTCATTGCAATTTGTCCAAGTTCATTTAGTAGTCAAAGAAACGTCATCATTTTCTCTTGACCACCATGAACAAAACCTTTTCAAACTCAATACACCCTTAGGATTCCAAAAAATTCCATCAGTATGAAGCAATTAGTTGGACCCTAAAGTGGGTCCGACTAATTTCTTTTTGTTTTCAAACAACTAGCATATCAAACTAGTCTATTGAAACATCTAACTCTAACTAAAAAACATTAGATCATTGTTGAATCAAGTTTTAAAACTCAATTCACCTCTTTCTACAACTTGTCAACTTTTTGCCAAGAGGTCCTTTGCCTAGCCTTGAAAACTTTTTTAAAAACACTTGATCAGGCTCTGAAATTAAACATACAAATTCTTTGTTCCACATTCTTACACTTGATCAAGCTCTAAAATTAAACATACTAATTCTCTATTCCACATTCCTAAACCTTGCTAAATCTTGTGTCATGACAAAATCTGGGTCAAAAAATATTGACTCTCAAAGTTGCCTTCTCAGAATTGCTTGTAAGAAAACATGTCAAAAAATCATAAAATGCATTTAGATATGGCTTTGAAAATAGGAAGAATTAACACTTGGGGGCACAAAAACTGGGGTGTTAGTTTATTGTCACAAGGAGAATACAAATTTGTGATTTGGGCTCATGAGGAATAATTGGGCACATTTGGCAAATGGTCAAAGTGGGCTACTTAGAATTTGCAAACTAGAAATAGTGGCAGAAAAGAAATTTTTGCAAATGGAATGGACTTGAGAAAGTGTACAGACAAATTTTTTAGGACTTTCAAATTGGTATACTTAAAGAATTTTTTAGATTAGAACACAATAGAACAATCCATTTGATCTCACCTATCATAGATTTAGAGTTATGACATCATGAATAGGGGTACCAACCAATCTACACCTTATGACACTAGCAAAACTTTACAAATTGCATTTGGAATCACATTTTAAAACTAAACAAATGGATTTGTCATAAGCTCAAAATTGAAACATAGCAAGCCTCTAACCTATATAATGCAATGCAAAAGGAATTTTACCATTTTGGTCAACTAGGTCAAAGTTATAACAATTCAAATAGGGCCTCCTAGAATTCTAAACAATTTACATCAGCATGAAAACAATAAAGGAAAAACTTTGAAGACTTTAAAACCTAGCTAATCATATCAAAACAACTCAAATTCTAAAACATAGTTTCTCTAGTGTTGATACTAAACACTCTGAAAGAAGCAAGTCATGAAACAACACTAGGTGTGAGATACTTGAATGTAAACAAGGTATCCTTTAACTATTTGATATAGGCAAAAATGTAGATTCAGACATTGCTCAAAACAGAACTTCACAGAATGACTTGGAATGGCAATTTATCTTCATGGGATGACTAGATATGCTAAACGCAAGGTGTTAGATGTAGTAATTTGATTGAAATAGATCATTGTATGAAAGATATTGTTGCTACAAAATTTGTTCAATCGTTATTTTGTCACTAATGTCAAACTTGCTATTTGCTGGAATGGAAATTGCTTATAAGATCCAAGCACTATCACTTAGTTGATTGATGAGGAATCAATAAGATGTAACAAAAGCACCTAAGGGAAAGGTTGAGTTATGTTTTTGGAATGAAGTGCAAAGATCAGTTAAGACAATGATAAAGTGATGTATTGACAATATACTTGAAGATTAAGTGCCGAGTAAAGATCAAGTGCCGAGTGAAGATCAAGTGTGAAGTAAAGATCAAGTGCTTAGTGAATATCAAGTGCCGAGTAAAGATCAAGTGCCGAGTGAAGATCAAGTGCTGAGTTATGTTCATGTGTTGAGCATCAAAAAGTCAAAAAAGCTGAGCTGCTGCATTATTTTGAAAAGTTGAAGATTTGCCAGATCTGATCCGACATGGTTGTTATCTAGAATTTTGTGAACCAAATAGAAGATAAAAATGATGAGATAGTGGCATAGAACACTATGTAAAATGTTTTTGGCAAATACAACTAGATTCTAGATGAAGTTTCTAGATAAAAATGAGATATGGGACAGATACATTGTATCCTACCAAATCTATGGAAACCCTAAAGTTGGAGAGGGAGAATCGAGTGGGAAAAGTATTCCAAATTTCTATTTAAGGAGTCATAAGGTCACAAAGCAAAAGAGTTGGTCAAGCATGAAAGCATGAAGTGTTGAAGAAGGTGTTAAGGAGGAAGAGAGTATAGAAACTCTATTTCAATAGATGACCATAGAGATGATTGTATTGGTATGATGAGCAAGAAGACTCAAGGAGAGGAAGCTTGAAAGTAAGACAAGCTATCAGAGCCATAGTGATTGAAGCCAAGCAAAGAATTGAACTGAAGTGTGATATGAAATATGCAAGATATGTTGTGAGTTATATTAGATCAAAAGCTCTTATTTTTACTCTCTAGCAATTGTAACAGTTAGTATAAATCCTATGGGCTTAGGTTGGTTTAATAGCCATGTTGTAAATCCTTTAACAAGGTGACATTCCAAGTGAATGTTCCAAAGTTCGTTGACCAGGCCCATTCCTAAAAATATGGTGAAATCCTCTAACAAGGTCACATTTAACAGAGTGTTGTAAGCCTTTAACAGGGTAGGCCTTTAATAGGGCATCACTTCAGAAGAGTGAGAATTGAGTAGCATGTTACTGGTGGTTTTTTCCGAATTGGGTTTCCACATAAATCACTATATCATGTGTTGATCTTGCATGTTTTATTCATGTATGTTGATTTGTTGTAACTTACTAAGATGGTTATTTTAAGCTTGGATGGATGAGTAGTTTAATGGGCTCACTACAATTAGTGAAAAAAAGTATTTTTAGGGCATTTAGACTTTGAATAACTGATTCACCCCCCCCCCCCCTCTTAGTTACTCTAAAACATTTACAACAATTGGTATCAAAGCCTTGCTACTGATTTAGTTTAAAGGAACTAGAAGTAGAAAAGATCAAAATACCTAAGAGAGAAATTCCCAAGCTCAATAAAGACAACTTTGTTGCATGGAAAAGTTTGATGAAGTTTCATCTTGGATCCATAGGAGATTATGCCCAAAATTCTATTGTTACTGAACATGCTAACCTAACTGGTACTCTTACTGCAGAAGATTTGAAAAACAAATAGGAACACAATCAGACAATGTTGGAGATTTCTTATGCACTCAACTATGCTGAATTTGATGATATCAAAGGATGTGACATTGCATTTAAGATGTGGAAAGCCCTAGCAAACATATATGGAGGAGATTGGAATGTCCAAAGAAAAAAAAGAGAAAGCCTCAGAGGAAAGTTTGATGACATGAAAATGGAGGAAAGTGAGAATGCTACTCGTTATGCCTCTAGAATAAAGGAAGTGGTAAGTGCAATAAGATGTTTGAATGGTCAATTAGATGATGATACTGTTAATAGTAAGTTCTTAAGAAATTTTCTCCCTATCTATGCTATTAGAGTATCAACTATACAAGAGCTAAGATGTGTGCCAGGAAACAATCTAAGTTTTGAAGGTATAGTGGGTAGACTCACTGCATTTGAGTTATCTAACTTTGACAACTATAGACCTTAGAATGTTGAATCTGCTTTCAAGGCCAAGCTATCACTGAAAGATACTAAATAGGTGAAATCAAAGAAGGGAAGAAAGATGAAATATATATCCAGTGATAGTAGCACTGATGAGGAAGATGTGGAACAATTGGAAGCATTACTAGCTAGAAGATTTCACAAAGGCAAAAGAAAATTCAAGGGTAAGCTACCTATCATTTGTTTCAATTGCAATGGAGTAGGACATATTGCTGTAAGGTGTACACAAAAAAAGGATTACAAGGAAGGCAACAAGTACAAAAATAGAAGAGAAAATGATAAGAGAGATTACAAAGACAAAGGCAAGAAGTGCTATATCACTGAAGAGGATTCCGATGATAGTGATGATGAAGTTGTTTATGTGGCTATGAAGGACCAGTCTGATGAAGAAGAGCTTGTAGCACTGGTAACATGTATGAACAAGAATGATACATGGATCATAGACAGTGGGCCCTCACATCACATGATAGGAGACAAAAGTAAGTTTGTTGACTCTACTCAATATGATGGAAATAGTGTTAGATTTGGAAATGATGCTCCATGTCAAATCAAAGGAAAAGGCTCCATTAAGATTACAGAGAAAATTTCATGTGATAATGCATACTATGTTGAAGGACTAAACTGTAATTTGCTGAGTGTCTCACAGTTAGGAAATGTAGGGTGCAAAGTAGAATTTGGAAACAAAACAACAAATATCTATGATACTAATGGTAAATTGATAGGAAAAGGAGATCAAACAAGAAGTAATCTATTTTATCTTGATATGGAAAATGCTTCTTATTTTGTTGCAAAATTTGATGATGAATGGTTATGGCATAGAAGGCTATGTCATGTCAACTTTGATAATCTAGTCAATATCAGTAAAATGAAGAAAGTGGGAGGTTTACCTAAACTAAAGAAGCCTAACAACATCATGTGCAAACAATTTCAGCTAGGAAAGATGACTAAGTCAAGTTTCAAGAGTAAAAACTATACATCTAAAGAAGTACTTGAGTTACTCCATACTGATTTATGTGGTCCAATAGAAGTACAAAGCTACAAAGGAGATAAATATATAATGTTGTTTGTTGATGACTATTCCAAGATGATGACTATTATGTTCTTAAAGCAAAAATTTGATGCTTTTAAAATGTTTAAGTGGTATGTGGCTAGAGTTGAAAAGGAAATAGGAAAGAGTTTGAAATGCTTGAGATCAAATAGAGGTGGAGAATTCACATCAAATGAATTTGAGATATTTTGCAATGACAAAGAAATCAAGAGACAAACATCAGCTCCGAGGACTCCCCCATAGAATGGAATTACTAAGAGAAGAAATAGATATGTGATTGACTATGCCAGAACATTGATGATGGAAAAGACTATTGCTTTGAAATATGGGAGAGAAGTTGTAAGTGTGGTTGTTTATACACTGAATTGAGTACAAGTTAAGAAAGGTACAAATGCAACACCTTTTGAATTATGGTATGGTCACTCACCTAATGTAAAGCATTTCAAAGTATTTGGTTGCAAATTCTTTATCCTTAAAGATACTAGAAATAGAAAATTTGATGCAAAAAGTGATAAAGGCATATTCCTTGGTTACTCCACTAGAAGTAAAGCTTATAAGTGTTTAAATACTAACACTGACAAAATTGTGGAAAGTGCAAATGTAAACTTTGATGAGCATACAGAAGTCCAAGTTGAAGAACCAAAGAGAATGGATGACTACAAAACCTTTGTGTATTCTTATGAAGGAATTCCTATTGACAAGGATGCTATCAATCAAATTGGGATTCAATAGCATGTTTCAGTTTCAGCCAAGTCACAACCAGTGAATGTCGAGATGCATTCAAAAGCTGAGTTTTAGAATGAAGAAAATGCACATTCTGATTCTAAAGTCAATACACATGAAAGAGATGTAGAACTACTTGACAACGAAGTGCATAGTGACCCTGAATCTGAAAGATCAAACATGGAAACAAGGACAGAACCAAGATTATCCAAATATGTGAAGAGACATCACCCTGCTGAACAAATAATTGGTGACAAAGATGCAAGACCAATGACAAGGAATAGACTAAGAAATGAATCATGTCTGTTAAGAAAATTTGAACCTAAGATAGTGTTTGATGCATTACAAGATGGTGACTGGTATAAAGCTATGGAAGAAGAGGTTGATCAAATAAGGAGGAACAAAACCTAGAGTTTGGTTCCCAGACTAGCTGACAAGAATGTGATTGGCACCAAGTGGGTATTTAGAAACAAGCTAGATGAGAATGGTGAGATTATTAGAAACATGCTCAAGAAGAAGGATTAGACTATGGGGAAACATTTTCCCCTATTGCTAGAATGGAAGGAGTAAGAACTTTACTTGCATATGCTACATATAAAGGTTTTAAAGTTTATCAGATGGATGTAAAGTCTACTTTCCTAAATGGTATATTGAAAGAGGAAGTCTATATTGAACAACCAGAGGGATTTGTTGATGAGAACAATATGAATATGGTTTGTAAACTACATAAAGAATTATATAGTTTGAAACAAGCACCTAGAGCATGGTACGAGAGACTTCACAAATATCTTGTCAAGATAGGATTTGAGAAAATAGTTGACAATAGCTTTTGTATATCAAGGAAGAGAAAGGTAAAGATGTTTTGATATCTGAGATCTTTGTTGATGATATAATATTTGGAGGAAAATATGCTCTATGCAAAGATTTTTCTAATCAAATGAAATATGAATTTGAGATGTCAATGTTTGGAGAGATCAAATTTTTTGTTGGATTGCAAGTACACCAATTAAAACATGGTATATTTGTAACCCAATCAAAATATATCAAGGAAATACTCAAAACATTTGGTTTAGATGAATCAAAACTAGTAAGTACACTAATGGCAACAGGACATAAGTTATCTAAGAATGATGATTAAACTAAAGTAAATCAGAAAATGTATAGATCCATGATTAGAAAACTACAATATGTTGTACACAGTAGACTAGATATTGCTTTATCTATTGGAATAGTGGCAAGATTTTCTACAAACCCAAGAGAAAATCATCTTATGGTTGTCAAGAGAATAATGAGGTATCTAAAAGGTACAGAAGATTTTGGTTTGTACTACAAGAGGACTAAAAAATTTGATTTAAAAGCCTACACTGATGCAGATTGGGGAGGTAACATAGATGATAGAAAAAGCACCAGTGGAGGAGCACTTTTCTTAGGAAAAAGATTAGTCACTTGGACTAGTAAAAAGAAAAGTTGTACATTATAGTCCGCAACAAAAGCTGAGTATGTTGCTGCTACTATAAATTGTATAAATATTGTGTGGATCAAGCATCTATTGAAAGGAATGAAGGAAGAAATAACTGAACCTATGATACTTTATTGTGATAACATAAGTGCTATCAAAATATCAAAGAACCCTGTGATGCATGCCAAAACAAAGCATATTGCAATCAAGTATCACTATGTAAGAGAATTGGTGGAAGAAAAGCAAGTGAAGATGAAATATATCAATACAAAAGAACAAACTTCTGACATCTTCACAAAACCATTACCTAAAGATACATTTGAATATCTTAGAGGTAAGTTAGGGGTGATACCCCAACCAAGGCTACTTAAGTAACAACAACACTACCCTACATCAAGTAAGTTGATTGATCAGATGATATAAGTTGATGTAGAGGGTACTTACTTTAGGTTTAGCCTAAAGTAATCTACGTACTGACATTCCAAACAAGTCATAAGCAAGGTGATAGAGGGAGATATTGGAAGTTCTTGTAAATGCTATAGTTGCATGATAAGATGCTGAAATAATTTGTCTTTGGCATTATTGTCAAAGAGGGAGAAATAGCAGAAACTAATCAAAATAAAGAAAGATGAAGAAAGTAGAAAATAGAGGGAACTAATTAAAGAGGGAGAAAATAGCTACAATTGGTCAAATTCCTGAAATAGAGGAATAGCAGACACTAATAAGCTCTCAGAAGGAACAACTCAGGAGACTAAATGTAAGATGAATCAAAAGGAATAAGATCAAAGGGAAATACAAAAGTCAACAAGTTTTCTTTCTGGCATTTGACCTACTGTTTTAGCCTAATCAGTCAGTTTTGGTTTGGTTGATCAATTTGGTTTGCCATCAATGCCAAAGAGGGAGATTGTTTTAATCTGATTGAAATAGATCATTGTATGAAAGATATTGTTGCTATAGAATGTGTTCCATCATTATTTTGTCACTGATGTCAAACCTACTATTTGCTGGAATGGAAATTTCTTATAAGATCCAAGCATTATCACTTAGTTGATTGATGAGGAATCAATAAGATGTAACAAAAGAACCTAAGGGAAAGGTTGAGTTATGGTTTTGGAATGAAGTGCAAAGATCAGTTAAGACAATAATAAAGTGATGTATTGACAATATACTTGATAATTAAGTGCTGAGTAAAAATCAAGTGCCGAGAAAAGATCAAGTGTCAAGTGAAGATCAAGTGTTGAGTGAAGATCAAGTGCCAAGTAAAGATCAAGTGCCAAGTTGTGTTCATGTGTTGAGCATCAGAGAGTCAAAAGTGTTGAGCTACTACATTATTTTGAAAAAGTCAAAGATTTTTCAGATCTGAACTGACATGGTTGTTATCTAGAATTTTGTGAACTAGATAGAAGATAAGAATGATGAGCTAGTGGAAAAAAACACTATGTAAAATGTTTTTGTCAAATACAACTAGATTCTAGATGAATTTTCTAGATAAAAATGAGATATGGGACAAATACATTATATCCTACCTAATCCATGGAAACCCTAAAGTTGGAGAGGGAGAATCGAGCGGGAAAAGTATTCCAAATTTCTATTTAAGGAGTCATAAGGTCATGAAGAAAAATATTTGGTCAAGCATGAAAGCATGAAGTGTTGAAGAAGGTGCTAAGGAGGAAGAGAGCACAGAAACTCTGTTTCGATAGATGACCACAGAGATGATTGTATTGGTGTGATGAGCAAGAAGACTCAAGGAGATGAAGCTTGAAAGTAAGACAAGCTGTCAGAGCTGCAATGATTGAAGCCAAGAAAAGGATTGAACTAAAGTGTGATATGAAATCTGCAAGATATGTTGTGAGTTGTATCAGATCAAAAGCTCTTATTATTACTCTCTAGAAATTGTATATTATTGCATCAAAATACTAGCTTGGGATACATATTTAATTCCTCAATTTATAGGAAATATTCTCCTCAATTTGTGTTGAGAGTGAGAGATTCCTTTATACAAATATATGCTTAAAACTTAATAAAAAAAATCTAATTATATACAAACTAACTCTCTAAATGGTGCTAAGGAAGACTTCACCCTTCTTTGTATTAATAATTGAGTGTATGAGCCTTTACAAGACTTAAAAATAAATAAAGAAGAAGTAGATAAGAAGAAGGAAGCTTTTAGATGATGTAGGAATCTTTGGAGATTCCAAAGATAGAAGTTCAACCTTCTTTGGATGTCTATAGGAGTTGAACTACGATCAAAATGTGTTTTTGATGCATGGAAAGCTCTAAATTTAGAATTGGAAATTAACTATTGGTGCACCTCTAACTTCTTGAAAAAAAATTGTTTCACCTTTGGAGATGCACCTTGTGCAGCTTTGGAGAAGTGCACCGTAGTGATAGATTCAAAAAATCCAAAAAATTTTGAAGTGTCAAAATTGAAATTCTAGCTTCTAGGTTTTCTTCCCCATCATACCAGAGGTATCTCTAGATGTTTCATCTTGAATTTCTCTATGATATCCATCACTTGGGTTGCATCCAGCAAATCCAAAAAATCATATTTAATCTTTACTATTTTCTAGTAGTTGCTAACTTCTATGGGAGTCAATAAAATGTCTTCTAGTTTCACATCTAATTTTAGCAATGCCTCCTCTATCTTAAATACTTGTCTAATGTCTTCATCAATCTAAGATTCTTCAAAGGTCTTCTAAAAGTATTCAAAAACTACTTTCATAGACAAGAGTTTATCCCTCAACTTATCTTTAAAAATGTCAAGGCAAGCATCACTGCAATACTTCTCAACTTCCAAAATCTACTCTTGGGTCTGATCCTTGTGCTTATGAATATTTGCATGTAGTATCTCCATTACTTTCTTAGTAGAAACAATCTTCTCAATCTAATATTCTATCTTATCCAATTCCTCCCCCATATGTGCATCCATAAGCATACAATACCTCTGGCCCTTAATTCACTATAATTCTTGAAGGTCTTTACTTGTATGTACCTCATCCATCAATCCAAAATCTTGGTTTAGTATAGAAAACAACCTATTTTCATTAACTTTCATATGGTGCAATAGTTTAAGGTTTTTTTGTATTATTTCTACAACTTTTTTCTTAAAACTTTTCTGCCATTACTGACATGCATTCTAAAATGGATCCAATTGTACACCTGCCTTCTCCTTCCTATCAAGTGCCACACCTAGAGTCACCTTAGGATGATCAAGGTCCAAAGGACCAGCCACTTCATGCAAATGGCCTTTGATAAGGTCATTCTTTGTCTAGACTCATCTTGGTCCAAGTCATTAAACACTTCTTTAATTCCTTTAGTGACCAACAATTTAGCAATGTCCACGGTGGGATTTCATAGCAAGCCCTCTTTAATTTGATAATCTTTCAGGGTAAGATTTTTTATATCTACATGTAGAGGAGGAATGGAAATATGAGAAAACAAGTCCTAATTTTTGTTCTTCATAATGAAGGCCAATGTTTTTGTATTGCCCATAGGTAGCTCAAGTTTCATAAGGGCTTCAACAAATTCTTTCATTCCCTTATCCAGAGTACAATAAATTACATTTTCTGCCGAACCATCACCTCCTTGTTTAACTATCTTGGAGTAGTTCCCATCAAATACATATACTTAGTTGAAAAGGGAGTTTGTATAGTTAGACCCTTTCCCTTATTGCTTCTCTCCAGAGTCTTCTCTTTTTGTGAGGGATATACATCTGGCATCCTTGTGTCTGGTGAGTCCACAGTCCTCACCTTTGTATCTTGAGAAATTTGTTGAGGTTCTTCATATATTTGCCCCTCTTTCAATACTTCATCAGCAATTCTTTGTTGTGGCTCTTATTCCTACACCACTTGTACTTGATCTTCATTACTAAGAGGGAGAGGAGTGGCTAAACCTTTATCCAAGAAAGACAAATCTTGACTTGGTGATGGTGGGGTACCTAGAGGTCCCTATGAAAAAGTTGGCAATTGACTCTAATCTTCTTCCAAAGACTGATCAATTGGTGTATCCCTTATCTTGTCACCAATGAGGTCCATACCCATAGGCATAAAATCAAAATTTGACATGCTAAAGACATTAGTCCCTTGACCCTCTTGTTGATCAACCCACTAGTGTTGGTAATCCCCTAGTTGTATAGGAAAAGATGGCGACATTATAGTGGAACTCTTTTTCTTTTCTACATCAGTAGCCCTAACCAAATGAGTCCTCTAACTCAAGGGAAGGTTGTGCTCTTCATCTTCTTCATCCTCTTCAGGAATGGTTTTTGGGACTAAAGGAATAGTAATAACCTTTCTTTTCACTTTCTATCTTCTAGTCCCTTTGATTGGAGTTTTAGTCTTAGTTCTTTTAGGAGCTAATGGAGAGACTTCTTCCTCTTGAACATGTGGGGACACCTCTTGTGCTTCTTCTTTAGGTCCTTATCCTTATTCTAGCTATGGAACTTGTGGATTATCCTAGGTTTGAGTGGTTTCTCAGGTGCTTGAGTTGCCTCCTAGGCTTGAGTCCCTTCAACTTCAGGCTCAACTTTTTGAGGAGGAACTTTTTTTCTTTTATTCTTTCCCTTTTCTTCTTTAACATATCCAACTTCCCTATCATCCTGATATGCCATTTCTAACCTTATTAGAGATTGGGCTATGAATGTTTGTACTGTAACTTTCACCCCTCTTCCCTTTATTATGCAAGTTATGGCCTATGAGACTATTGATTTAGAAATTGGGTCAAAATTGAATGGATTATTAATCTATTCCTTGGTCAACTGGATGATATGCCTTTCCCTACAATTGATATCTTTAATTTCTTCTCTACCACTTTTTGTCTTTGTGATTAGTCGATTATATATCTTATCCTGATTATATAGGAGATCCAAGACATCTTAAATGTCTTGTCAACCAACCTTGAATGGGACCTTTATTTTCAAGGCATTTCCTACCAAATAAATAGTCATCCTACAACAATCTCTTATCTAGATATCATAATCATCTACTACATCTTCATGTTCAAATTGCTTTCTTGTCAAATATTGAACTATGCCAATATTGTTAAAATATGGACAGGGGGAAATATAGTCCTCCAAGCGATATTGATCCCATTCAAAATCAAAATTCCTTATATCTTGCTTCTTCTTGACTCAAAATGGACCTATGGCAATGGGCCATACCCAAGTCTTCTTATATTGTTTCCTTACTCAATCATACGTAGATGAGAGTTGTCTCACAATTTGTAGTAAAATGAGCCTATTTGACAGATATCTTGGGAGTTTCATTGGATTCATAGTTGTTCCTACTACCCTTGAGTAGGTGAATGTCTTAAATTGGATGTAGTAAGTGCCTATTTCTACAATTATTGTGGCTGCAACAATAACCTATGGGTTAGCTAATTCCTATAAATAGTTATATGTTCTTCAGATTTGGACCTAACTCCAACAAAATTATGGAAGATTATGTACTCCTTTGGCTCTGCAAGACCAAGGTGGGTGCACCTAAGGGATTCAAGATTTACAACTTGAAAATACATTCACATTTCATTAATTTCATGATATTTCATAACAATATTCATCCCTTGTAGTCAATTGGTCATAATTCTTCTTAAATCTACAAATAATTTTGGGTAGTAACAACTAACTAGGACTCAGAAATCAAATGTAAACAAGTACCAGACAAGCTATAAGATTCTTCATGCATCAAAGTAAAATTGATTTGATTTTATATTCATTCCCAATGCAAACCCATGGATTTCTTCAAACTAGAACTGAATATATGACCAGTGCCTAATTCATTGGGATTTAGAGTCTTAGTTAGCTACTATTGCCTATAATTATTTTTATATCTAAGAACAATTATGACCAATCTACTATAAGGGATGAATATTGTTATGAAATGTGAATGTATTGTCAATCTGTCAATCTTTAATCCCTCAAGTGCACCTATAATGGTCTTGTAGAGCCAAAAGAAAAGAAAATCTTCCATAATTTTGTTGAAGTTGGGTCCAAATCTGAAGAACATATAGCCATTTATAGGAATTAGCTAACCCTTAGGTTATTTTGGTCTTCACCATCTTGGTATTAAGTATTTTTTTTCTTAGTAAATGGTGACTCTACTAGGGAGTTGTTCAACACATGTTTGTGAGTAAAAGTAATACAATTTTCTGGTCTTGTTTATGTATGTGTTTGTAATATTCTTTTAGTAATTGTTTGTGGTTATTGGAATTTTCTAGTGACAAATCTTGAGATTTTAGAAAAGGAGAAATTCCCCAGTACTTAGATGTAGATTGAAATATACTAAATTTATAAAAAAGTGTCTTATCTATTAAGTAATATTTGTAGTCCTATGTTATTTGTTATTAGTTCTCTTGTGTGTCAATCTATTTCATAGTATCCCATGTTTTTTCTTGGAGTCAAAGCTTTTCATGTTATATTTTCCCTAGAATAGGATGGTGACTTAGTCAAGGTTTTGGATCTAGTGCTTACTAATAAATAGTCCCCTTAAATGGTTGATAAGAGGAAGAGTACACGAGCTTATACAAGAGCTAATCCTGATGCACCATTGTATACTGATTTGGCCCAGGGTGGTAGAAAAATCCAAAACAAGAAGAAAGTGGATGCAAACCCTACTTTGAAACCAAGGGGTATCATATCAGTAAACTCTCAATAACAATCTATGGTAGGGAGGGAATCTTCTTCATTAAGTTCTAAATCAAATACCACATGAATCTTAGGAGGGATGTTTAGTTCCCCATTACAAGAAGAACAAGTTTACCATGACAAGAATGTTTCCTCAATGGGAGATATATTGTGTAGACTAGATGTGATAGGTAAAATGAATCGTAGGTTGGGAAATAAGAATATCATGGAGGATCCTTTTAATCCTAGAGCAATCCCATATGTGGAAACAAACCTTATAGATCTTTATGAACCTACTAATTTAGAAGTTGCTTCTGTAGATTTGAATGAATCTTACTCAAAAATAGGACTCCTAAAGAAATGGGTTGCAAAAGAGGAAGCCAAACATGCTCATTTGGAGAAGGAAAGAGAGCAAGCAACCTTGAATGCTCTTATTGAAAGGGATAATTTTTTTAGATAGATGGCTATCCTAAAAGAGAAAAATAAAAAGCTTGAAGAAAAAAATTATGTTCTCCATGTTGATATTTTTGTAGATATAGATAGTTTAAGATCTGAGGTTCTAGAGCAAGAAAAACTCATAAACCAAAAGCAAGAACATATCATAACTCAAGTTTAACCCTACAAGCCTGTCTAGGCATATCATGTAGATCCTATTATGAAAATTGCTGATAAGGGAAAAGGAAAGGCTATAGGAATCCAAATGAATGAACCTCAAGATGTACCAAGTAAAAATAGTGAGACTTCTCATGTCTAAATTGGATCTAGATCTAGAAAAGGCCCAAAAAGAGAAAGAGGATCTTGTAAAAGAGCTTGAGAAAGTTGAAAATGAAGCTTTGGTGAAAGAAACTAGAAGGAAGATCCAATTTATTAAATCAAATTCTGCCTTAGCTTCATCACCCAATTTTTCTACACAAGCCACAACTTCTATAGCTAATTGTGCGCTAGTAGTCCCTAAACAAAATGCATCTTAGTCTGCCCCTAATTCATCATCCGCTACTAGTACCCAAATCCCTATTATTCCAAGGCAACAACCCCAAAAATGTTATTCATAACCAAATCAATATAGAAAGAACATAAAATGTTGTTGGTTTTTAGAAAAGGCCTATATACATGGAGAAATATACAAAAATATCATTTGTAGGTATTTATGGTTTTCCACATCCAATATCATTTGATTTAAGAGATAAGATAGTAAAAATTTTAGGAAATAATGTTGTTATTGGTGAACATTTGAGAATCTTTATATATATCTTAAATGATTTTGGATTTGAACATGAGGATGTGTTGGCATTATGTTGTATTTTTCATTAGTGACAAAACTTATTCAATTCTATATGGTTACTGAGCTCATCATTTAGTCTCCAATGTTTACCAAGCAATCCAGTGATAACCAAGTTTCACAGTTCACATCGAGCAATCCAAAAGCTACTGAGTGAATATAGACAATGTGCAGTCTAGTAGTTATCACTAAGTAGATAGTGGTCATTGAGCTTCACAGTGTCGACTAAGTCATTAGCTTGTGTGATAAGAAGCCAGTGTCTACCGAGTGATGGGATGAGTAGTGTTTACCAAGTGCAAGCAAGGTAAACAAAGTATTTAGTATCTACCGAGTCTCCAATGGTCACTGAGTTCAAAGCTATGTTGTGTGATTACTATGGACTGAGCCTCTACTTCTACCAAGTGCATGATGATGCCGAGTAATGTAGTAAACACCGAGCATCAGAATTTCACCAAGTTAGCTTACAGAACCCAAGTTTCTACTAGTTGGCCAACTCAGTAATATTTTGTTTACTTGTGTTTTAGTTGACCTTGTAATTATAAATATTGGAATGGTATATATGTAATGTATTGTATCATTTTCAATGTATGAATAAATTAATGAGTATATGGATGGATGGATATGTAATATTTTGAGAAGATTGAACACAAATTAGTAGCAGAGCAGAATATTCAGAAAGGTCTACAAGGAGCAATAATGTTTTATCTGTCACAAGAGGTGATCTATACTTCAAGGATCTAATTAGCAATCAAGTTGTAAGTCAAATCTACTATTTCATCCTAATAGGTGAATTATTTTTCTAAATCCTTTAGTAGGGTACACTTAATAGTCTTTCTTTAAATCTCTTAACAAAGTGCATACTTCATTCTATGTTTGTAAAACCTCTAACAAGGTTGATCTAGTAGTCCAAATTGCTCTTAACAGGGTAGATCATCAGAAGTGGTCAATGTAAGCCTTAATAGGCCAACTTTATACTACAGTAGTGAAGTTTTGTGGGTATCATTCCCACCCTAGTTTAACTTTCTATTTGTAAGGTTTTTGGGTCACCAAAATTCTGTGTTCATATGTGATGAATGTTTATCTTTTCTCATGATTGTAGTAGATTAGATGAATTAATGGTGAATGGATTACGTGCTGAATTAATTTAAATTTTTTGAGGTTACTGATTCACCCCTCCCCTCTCAGTAACCTACCTAGTCTTGATTATTTCCAACAGGATGTAGTGATGAAATTTTTTGTACATTCATTAATTGAAGATGTGAGGGATTGGTTTAGAATAATACTAGACGATAGCATTAGTTCATGGAATGATTTAGAAAAGCTATTTAAAGAACAATATGGAGATAACACTAATATTGGCTTTATGTTGAATGATTTCAACAATATACAAAAGAACCCTAATAAATCTACCTTTGATTTTAATGTAAGGTTTCAGAAGGGAATGTACAAGCTATTTCAAGTTATGAGATTGAATGAGGATGTGTGCCTTATAAAATATTTCGATGCCTTTGATAGTAAAATAGCTTATCAGTTTAGAGACAAAGATCCCAAAACTACAAGGGATGATTACAAGGTAGTTGTGAATATTGAAAACAATAGGAAGGCATTTGGTAAGCTAAGAATTAGAGATGATCCAAATTTGTTCAACCCCAAGAACAAAAAGAAAGAGAATGATAAATATAATACAAGAAAGGAGCTTGAGGAAGCCAGAATAGGTTAGGTATTGGACTTATTGAAGAAGATGAACCCACCAACCTTCAACACACACAAACCTAATGTTGGTGAGAAATCCCCAATGAACAACAACCATTTCAATAGCCGACCAAGAATGTAGGATTACCTGTATACCACCCAATTGAAAGATGGTAAGCCTATTCCTAACCAAACTCAAAATGTCAAAGATAAAGGTACTCCTAATCCTTTGCAAGAAAGTTCTATCAACATGAATAATGATATACCATGGTGAATCATATGCTAATTACCTCATTCCTCAAACTATTATATAGTTTCTCAATCATTTGTTGATGATCAAAATGTGTAGAGTGAGGAAGAAGAAGAAGGAAAGAATCATGATGATGTAATTTGTAAGATGGTCAATATGTGTGATGATTTTGTAGACTCTGATCTAGAAGAGCATGAGAATGGCATAGCTAATCAAAGAGTTGTTTACCAATTACATCATCAACAAGTATTCTCAGATGATAAACATCATGATGAAGATAAGGTATGTGTTACATCTTCTAATGTAGGTCATATAAATTTAAGAATGCCTTCTAAAGAGGAGATTGATAGAATTATTGCAAAAATGATCTCTCAAGTTCATAGTAATTATAGTTTGAGAAATAGAATAGTGAACAATGAATCTGGTAAACCTTCTGGTATCTTTATAAAGGATATTACACATAAGATGAAGGATGAAAGTAAGAAATATAATTTAGAAAAAGAAAAGGTTAAAGAGAGCAAGGTTAAGAGATGGGAGCCTAAAAAGAAGGTCCAATTGTAGACAAATGAGACAGTTAAAAAAAAATATGTAAGAGAAGAAGTTAGGATTTGATATTACTAAGCAAGTAGTTGTGCCTATTGTTCAAAAAACTTTAGGTCTAGGTATGCTTGTAAAACCTTTTTTTTTCAAACAATTGACATGATATCCATGCTATCCCAAATAATTCTCAAAGTAAATTTATCTAAATTATTTAGAATTGATGAACATAAGAGTAAAGCCTTATCATGGTTGGGTGGGATAAGTAATAATAGGAATAAAACTGAACAAGTATTATACAAAAAACCCCAATGGTAGTTGAAGATAATGGCACTGTATCTCAAATCCCTCAAATGTTTTTAGATGATACATTTGTTTCTTATTTACAAGATATTGACCCATTTTTTCTTAGCCTAATTATAAAAGTGAAAACTCTTAAGAATTGCATGATAGAATTAGGAGCCTCTAACACCATTATGCCTTTCAAATTCATGGAAGATTTATGACTAGAAGTAGATGCCAAACAAGGTATATGTAGAGGTATGGATGCTAGGGAAGTCCTTATCATAAGTATTAATCAATATATTACCTTTCAAACTAGCTACATACCCTGATGTAGAATTGGCAATGTCAATCCTTGTAGTTGATGTTCCTCCACATTATGGAATTTTGCTACCTAGAAAATGGAATGCTACTATGGGACGTAGCCGAAAATGTGACTTATCTTATGCTACTTTTCATATATGTGATAATTTCATTAGGTTAGATAGGGAACCAATGGTCAATCATATTTTGGGAGATGAAATTGATAAGGATTCTACTTGCTTTCTAGATACTGGTGTAAATGCATTTAGGGCAAAAGCAATTATCTTAGAATTTGAGAAACTTCTAGTTGTGATTGCACATGAGTTTGAATGTTGTATGGATTCACCAATTCTATGGACCATGCATTTTGATGGGGCAAGTTCTAAAGAAGGTTTAGGGGTAGGAGCAGTCTTTGTTTCTCCTAAGAAGAACACTTTCAGGTATTCATTCACCTTTAATTTTTCATGCACCAATAATATATCAGAATATGAATCTCTATTATTAGAATTGAGAGTTGCAACCTATCATCAAATCAAGAAGTTACATGTCATAGGTGATTCTAAATTAGTAGTTTCCCAAGTTAGAGAAAATTGTGCCTCTAAGAACAAAAGATTGAAACAATATAGAAATGTTATGTGGGATCAAATTGAGTTATTTGATGTATTTGGTATTTCTTGGATGGAAAGGATTCAAAATAAGATGGCTAATTTGCTAGAAAATGTTACTATTAAGCCAAAGGATATATCATTCACTAGAATTGCATAGATTGAGGTACAAAATTAGCACTCAATACTTGATAATATAGAACATTGGCAAGTATTTGAAGATGATAGAGATATTTTAAATTTATTTTCATGTGAACATAAATACCATGGTCAAGAGTTAGATTGTAGTGCCTTAATTGAAAAAAAAATGGAAAAGAGATCATATTTGTCCAAGAAATTTTACAGCTGAAAAAAAATAAAGTACCCAAAGGGTTAGTGGTTTTGGAAAATATGTTTGATAACAAAGATAGGGTGAAGTTTGGAATCAAAGATCATAAATCCCAAGAACTAGAAGAGATAAATGTGGATACTTCTAAAGCCCCCAAAGAAACTTTATACGGGTCAAAATTTATTTGTTGAAATCAGAAAGCCTTTGATTGATTTGCTAAGAAAATATAGACATGTCTTTGCATGGTCTTGTGATGATCTTAAGACCTATAGAGAAGATTTATTCTAGCATTTCATACCACTCAAAGAAAATGTTAAACCTTTTAGACAAAAACAAATACTAGTAAATCCCACCTTAGCTCCTAAAATGGAAGAAGAGTTAATGAAGTTGAGGGATGGGGGAATAATTAAATCAATTAGGCATTCTACTTGGGTATCAAAATTGGTGCCTGTCAAAAAGAAGAATGGAGACATAAGTCTATGTGTGGACTTTAGGAACTTGAACATTATTACTTGAAAGACAACTATGGGTTACCAAACATGGAAGCTATGTTGCAACAACTGATTGGTTTTGAATTGATGTCTATGATAGATGGATTCTCAAGATATAATTAGGTCCTTATAAATGAAAAAAAAAAAATTTAAGACAACTTTTACAACTCCATGGGGTACTTATGTATTTGTGAGAATGCCATTTGGGCTAATTAATGTAGGGCAACTTTTTAGAAAGCTATGGATGTGGCCTTCAATGATTATATTAACAAGTTTATGGTAGTGTATTGAGATGACCTCATAGCATATTCCAAGAAGTTTGAGGACCACTATACACATCAAGAGAATATTTTCATTAAAGCCTTAGAGTATGGAGTATCTCTAAACCCAAAGAAGTGTACATTTGGAGTAATAGAAGGGAGAATGTTAGGCCATATAGTGTCAAAGGATGGGGTGAAGATAGATCCTAAAAGAGTAGCTTCCATTGATAAAGTTCCTAAGTTAAAGAATGCAAAATAAATACAATCGTTCTTTGGGCAATCAAAATTTTTGAGAAGGTTTGTTACAATTTTTTCTAAAATTAGTAGACCAATATGTAAGATTCTCAAAAAGCAAGTTGTTATCAATTGGGATTTTGAACCTTTAGATGCTTATCAAGATATTGAAATAGCTATAAGAAATGCTCCATTCTTTAGGACCCCTATTTGCACAAAACCAATGCACATATTTTCTTTTGCATCTTTTCATACTATGGTGGCAGTTCTACTACAAAATAATGAAGAAGGGTATGAACAGCCTATTACATTTTTTAGTAGATCCCTTTAGATTACTGAATTAAAGTATGAGATAAATGAAAAATAGGATTATGCCTTGGTAAAAGTAGTCAAAGCCTTCAGGTGTTATCTTGTAGGTGTTATTGTTATTGTATTTGTACCAAGTGTAGTTGTGAAGGCTATATTTTCTCAGCAGGAGGTATTTGGTGGGAGATGCAGATGAATTAATAGAATTCAGGAATTCAACATTGATATCTAGATCACAAAATTAGTATGGGGTCAAGGACTAGTGAAGCTCATGGCCCAATCAAACCTAGATGAAAATCAAATAAATTTGGTAGTAGATGACATAAGATTAGGGTTATGTGATATGAATCATTATGAATGGTACACCAACGTCATATATTACTTATAGCACATGGGAGTTCAATCCCATTTGAGAGATAATGAGAAAAAAAGAATAATATTATAGGCTATCAGGTATATTACTATTAGGAATAATTTGTGGCAGAGAAACTTTAGAGGAATGTTATTGAAATGTATTGATCAAGAAAAATCCAAAGAGATATTGAATGAAATGCATGCAAGAGTTTGTGGAGGACATTATATGGCTAAAACCACTACCCATAAAGTGATGAGAGTGTTGGATATAATTAGTTAATTTTGTTTTATCTTTGATGTTACACAAATTTCATATCATCTACAGTCATTATATCTCAAGCTCACGCAGGCAGTGAAGACAGTTCTCAGTGTTTATTAAGTATTCTTATGTTTGCCTAGTTTAGAAGCCAGTGCCTATCTAGCTCACTTGGGCATCAAAAGAAAAGTTGTAGAAAGTGAGTGTTAACTAAGCCCACTCAAGTTTTGAAGTAAAGTTGGATGGAACTAGTGCTAATCGAGCTCACTCAATTGCCAAAGGACTTTCGTAAGTTTGCAATGTTAATTGAGCTTCTATTGGTTAATAAAGGAAATCGTTTTAGAGTTAGTTTCTACCAAGTAGGGTTGGCTAATGAAGGATTTTCTTATTTTTTTCTATTAATCTTAATTGATTTATCTATTGATTCCAGCTAACTAAGGTGATGAATATTAATTATTGTAAGTTGTATTTGAGCTAACTTGAAAAAGTGGAAGATATAAGTATAAGGTCAAGTTGTGATTTCAAAGTTTGTGTGGAAAGTGGAAGAAAATGTGCAAATTGTGAAGATGTGATTGAATATCTAATGATGAGCAAAGGAAGTTAATTTGAAGAATAAGTAGAATATCCATGTGGAGCAGCAAACCCATATTCGATCAGGAAGGATCAAGTACAAGCTAGAAAATAGATCTAAAATTAACAAATTAGTTGCAATCAAATCAGGTAATCTCATTGTTACTCTCTAACCATTGTAGTAGTGATCTAAATCTCCTAATAGAGTTGGCTTAATAGCTATTTGCAAATCCTCTTAAAAGGTGGAAATTCCATTGAATTGTTCTCATGACCTCTAACTAGGCCACTCCTAACAGGATCACACCTAATACTATGTTTTGTACCTTTAAAAAGGTTGGCTCCTAATAGGGCTCACTTTAGAATAGTGAAAATTAGTAACTAGTTGCTATTGGTGGTTTTTCCCAAATTGGGTTTCAATATTAAATCTTGGTGTCAAATGTGTTCATGTTGTTTTCTTTATGTGTTTGCAACTAAATTAAAGTAATGGTAATCACAGATAACATCTAATAATTTATTTGTTAATCTTTTATTGAGCTAATCCAGTTACTACCAAGTTACAACATTCTATGTGTTTGTTGAGCTTCAAAAGTATTTAGTTATCTATTTATATTTTTGAACTGACATCTAATGGATCTAAGAAATATTTTTGTAGTAACTAATTCACCCCTCCCCTCTCAGTTACTCCTCTTATATTTCCAACAAATACCTTGATTTAGGTGGCCTTCTCTTTTTGAAGATGCTCAATTATTGGTTAGAATATGTGATGCTTGTCAAAGATTTGTAGGTAAGCTCAAGTTTTTTGGAAATACTCCTTTAAAAATAGTTGAAGCCCAAGCACCTTTCTAGAAATGGGGTATAGATTTTATAGGAGAAATTTCTTCCAAATCAAGTGCTAGTTATTCATTAATTCTAGTAGCCACCGATTATTTTTTAAAATGGGTAGAGGCCACTCCTACAAGACATGCTACTAGTAAAGTGGTGAATAATTTCCTTTTGAATAATGTTATTTCAAGGTTTGGATGTCTATACAATGCCATGTGTTTTAGGCCAAAAGAGTTCATAAAGTTTTGTGATAAATATGGGATAACAAGGTCAACATCTTCCCCTTATCATCCATACTAAAATGGACAAGTTGAACCTACAAACAAGAGCTTGTTAAAAGTCATAAAGAGGACTTTGGATGATAATAAAAAAGCATGGGATTCTAAACTATAGTTGGCAATATGGGCTAACAGGGTGACAATAAAGAAAGCCATAGGTGTAGCACCCTTTGATATTGTATATGGAATCTAGGAAAGAATGCTTCAAAACAATCTAGTAGGCCTATATAATTACATCTAGATGTACAGTGAGGAAATTTTTGATAATATGCAAGAAAGGATTGATGTACAATGAAGAAAATTTTAAATATATGTTAAGATCAAATTCTTTTTTGGAATATCCAAGTTTGGAGAAATAGTTGTCTATTCTTTGATACCAAGCACGAAGAGCTTGTTAAGGTAGTAGAGAGCTTTCTTTATTTTACATACATAGAGATTTATGATGCAATGAAAATAATGGCTCTTATAGAAGCATATAAGGTGAGTAGAGAAAAGGTCTCTTCATAATCATTTCTAGCCTAAGAAAACCCCTTGGCAACAAGTTTGGCTTTGTGTTTTTCAATGTTACCATCTGATACATATCTGATTTTGAACAACTATTTTGAAGATGCAAATGATTTATCTTTAGGTTTAGATACAACATCCCATACATCATTCTTTAAGATGGATTGATATTTCTTCATTATTGCATCTTTCCAAGCTTGACATGTCAAGGCCTCTTCAACATTTGATGGTTCTATTTTAGTAAGCTTGATCATAATTATAATATAGCGTGCTTGATTTGTCATTCTTCTAGTTTCTCTAAATACTTCATCAGGTGCCACATTATTTTCTTCAACCATCTTTCTTGCCCATTTTTTTCTTATTGTTGGAAATTTTAGCATTTTCAAGATTAGATGATGACGAAGGTTCATAATTTTTTATAATGTTCTCCCTCTTATTCTCAGTTATATCTAATTTTGTGATTGAATCATCTTCAATGTTTAGAGAAACATCTTGTTCAAATTTAACATCTCTACTGATTTCAACTGATCTTTGTCCTAGAACATAGACTTTGTATCCTTTTTTGGTTTCACTATAACCAACAAATATTCCTTTCTTCCTGGACGCTTATAATTTAGTCCTTTTTTTCTATAGGAACATGAATATATATGGGGAAAAAAAATATTCTTAGCTGTCCTAAGTCTTGCTTAATCCATGCAAACACTTCTTCAAGTACTATTATATTATCTAAGATTGAATGGGGGTATCTATTCTGGATGTACACAGTTGTATTTGAGGCTTAAGCCCAAAATGAAAAATGTATGTTTTCATCATGCATCATGTCTTTTGCAACCTCAATGATGGTTTTTTTTTACCTTTTTGTGACTATGTTTTGTTGAGGATTATAAGGTATTGTACTCTCACTCTTAACCCCAATAGAAATGCAAAATTCTTTAAAGTTTCCAGATATATATTCCCCCTATCCCCCCATGCATTATTTGATCTTAAGGTTTTTATTTTCTTCCTTCATTTATTTTCCACTAAGGCTTTAAATTATTTAAATTTCAACTACTTCATTTGACTCTTAAGTTTTAGGAAATATATCAAATTTTTCCTAGAATAATCATTGACAAAGATTACATAATCCAAAAATCCCACTAATGATGGTGTTGACATTGGACCACATAAATCAGTGTGGGCAAGTTCTAGTATATTTTTATATTTATGTTCACTTTAAGAAAAATACCTTTTAGTGTTCTTCCCTAGAGCACAACCTTTACAAATTCTAGTATGTTAAGATTTTAAGTGAGGTAATCTATTAGCAATCCTTCTTATAGCACATAGGTCATTGTACCAAAGATGTTCTATTCTTGTACGCCAAACATCATTATGATTTGATGTTTCATGGATTAGTGCATGTTTTTTAATATTACATATTTGTTATAAGCTACCATCTCTAGATCCAACAACAATAAAATTATTAATGTTAGAATTTTTTAAGCCAAAGTAATACTTTATCTTCATGGAAGGTAACAAGATAACCTTGATCACCTAGGCCTAAAATAGAAATCAAGTTTCTCTTTATGTCTGGTTGAAAGAGAACATCTTTTAATTGTAAAGTAATTTTGGTTCTTATTTGAATTGAATAGGTCCATATTCCTTTGACTAGATAGGTGGAATTGTCTCTAATGGTTACCTCTTCAGTTGAATGTCCTTCAAAAGTTTCAAACTAGTCCCTAAACCCAGCTATGTGTCTTGAAGCTCCACTATCAATTATCCAAGAGTTGCTGTTAGAGTTTAACTCACTTGATAGAGCTAGGTAGAATACATGATTCTCAATTTCTTTAAATTCAACTATGATATCTTAAGCTTTCTTTCTTTCAAGGCAGAATGTGTGTGTGTGTGTGTCCAAAATTTATCATACTTGTAGTACTAGACCTTAGAGAGATATATGTTTTTGTGATTTTCGTAGTTATTTCCTCTCTTTCATTTGAATTTATTTTTCTTCCCTTTGTTGCTAGAGTTTGCATTTAGTGCTTGAATTTCTCCCTCTTTATTTATACCAATCCCTCTTGAGATTAGTCAAGATATCTCTTGAGTGCACTCATTGTTCAATTGATTAAAGTTAGGTAGAGAAGGCCAACTCGCACACTAGATAAAGATTCCCATGAAATTGGTAATCCTCTAAGGGCTATTAGAGAAAGTTCTTGATCACCAATATTGTTCTCTGTAATAGAGATTTAATCTCTTAATTAAGTGATTCTCAAGAAGTAAGATGAAAATGTCTCTCTAATCATTTTGATATTTAAGATTTGTTGTTTTAAAGTGAGTAATGTGATCGTATTTCTGATTTCAAATGTATAAATTGAATACCTTTAAACACTTGATAAGTAGATTTTAGTTTTGATATTGATGGAAGAATATAGTCTAAGTTGACAACATCAACAATTATTTTCTTAGCCTTGTTCTTGCATCTCTTTCAGGATGTCTTATTTGATTCATTTTCAGGCATCTTAATATCTTCTTCTATGTAAGAATCTAATTAAAGTTCTTCAAGTATTGTTATAATCCTAGGGTAAAAGTAAAAACCTATGTCACCCTTTTGTAAAGGAAAAGGCTAACAAAAGTATAACTGTTCACATTGAATGACATATATTGGGTATTATTATTTTGAATTTGAAGATGAAGTAAACTAATGAAATCTGCAGAAATGGATGAAGTTTAGGATTAGAATTTTTAATAATTATTTGGAATAAGAATTGATATATTTTCCTATTTTTTACAGATAATTTTTTAGTCGCTGAAAAATGCTGAAAATTAGGGGTCTAGTTCCCACCATAAAACTATATGGAAATAAACTTATTTCCTTTTGATCTCAAACTATATTATAGATAAAATATATAGCTAGAACAATTTTTAAAAAAATAGCTTTAGACCTATATTTTCTCTTCTACAATAATTCAAATTTTAACTCAACCAAAATTGATAGTTTTCATCTCCCACCACATTTTTCAAAACAAATCTATCGGGAGACAAATTATACATTCTAGAAGAGGACTCTCTCCTCTATAACATCATATAATTTTTTTATTTTTTTTAACATACAACATATGAGGATCACAAAGATCACAGTGGAAGACTAATCACACATCCAAACACCAACAGATCTCCAAACACCACTACTAACCAAAATGACTAACCACAGAAGGACACAAACAAATATGAATCCCAAAACATATTGAATTCAAAATGCAATTCTAAGGCATTTGAGAACACCACAAAGCGTATCCAAAACACCTCCAAAAAACTTCCAAAAAATCCAAAAAGTGTTGGAAATGAGAATAGAGTAACTGAGAGGGGGAGGGGGTGAATTAGTTATTACAAAAACTTTCCATAGTCCCTAAGATGTCTGAATATACCCTTGATTTGATTAATAAAATGCTGAAACTTGATAATGCAGCAAATGATAAATATTAAGAACTGATATGTTATCATGCACAAAGTAATTCAGTAATTAAAACACAAGAGACACCAGTTTTAACATGGAAACCCAATATGGGAAAAACCACCAATGTAACTAGATACTGTCTTTCACTCTTCTAAAGTGAGCCCTGTTAGGAGCCAACCCTTTTAAAGGTTACAAAAACACACTGTTAGTTGTGACCCTGTTAAAGGATTTAATCACCCTGTTAGGAGTGGCCTTGCTAGAGGTCTTTAGAACAATTCAACTGAACTGTCACCTTGTTGGAGGATTTATTGAATGGTTGTTAAACCAACTCTATTAAGAGATTTTGAATACACTGTTACAATGGTTAGAAAGCAACAATGAAATGACCTGATATAATGTGCAACTTATCTTTACTGATTGCAGATCTCTGTTATGCTTGACTGAATCCTTACTGATCAAATACAACTTTGCATCTCCTTCAACACATCTGATCCTTCATCAGACTTTTCTCAACATTCACCTCTTTATACTATAATTCACATTCATAACTTCTTTTTCATAATCACACACTTTTAATTCATAACTTGAATGACCATATATACCTTTCAGATTATCTTAGTCGGCTCAAATCACTGACTAAAACAAATAATTACAACAGTCGGCTAAAAGTAATTAATTAGCAAATCCCTATATTGGCCGACCTTGCACGGTGAACTTTGTTCAGAAAATAATTCTTGTGTTAACCGATTGAGCTCGGTGGATACAGTGAACTTCGTGAAAATCCTCCAATCGTTGGGAAAACTCGATAAGTATTGAGTTTTCTGAGATAACCGAGTGAGCTCGGTGGAAAGTGAAGCTCAGTTAACACTAACTTTTCCATGATTCATTTGATGATCAAGTGAGCTCGGTGGAAACTAACCTTTGGAGACCGAGTGAAGCTCGATTAACACTGACTTTTCACATTTCCTTCATTGACCGAGTTAGCTTAGTTAACACTGTTTTCCACATTTCCTTCGATGATCGAGTTAGCTCGGTTAACACTATCTTCCACATTTCCTTTGATGACCAAGTTAGCTTGGTTAACACTGTCTTCCACATTTCCTTCGATGATCGAGTGAGCTCGGTTGGCACTGTAAATTGCATTATAGACTGTTTGAGCTCGGTGAACTTGAGATTAATGACTGATATGACATTTGTGTGACATCAAGGACAACATTATTCAACAATCTGCCTCTTTGGCATTTGATGGCAACACAACATGTCATAACAGAAATGAAATTTTGAAAACAAGTTCAACAAGATAATAGACTTCTCCCTCTTTCAATAGTCTCCCTCTGTTAAGGGACTTCATGGAAAACTTTTCAAATCTTCACAAATTTCAGAAGGATATGACAGTAAAATCTCTCCCTCTTTGACAACACATGCCAAAGACAATAGAAATTAAGTGAATTATAATGTACCTTTAGTACTGATTCATATGCAATGATTTCTGATTAAACTGCATCAACAGATAGATCTTCAATCTTGTATGCGTTGATGCATCACTAGAACTTATTTTTAGTGGACTTCAGATAGGGAAATGACCCCTAACTTACCTCTGAGAAACAAAAATGCATCCTTAGGTAAAGGCTTTGTGAATATGTCAGCAATTTGTTCTTTTGTATGGACATATTCCAATTTGATCTCCTTGTCTTACACCAATTCTCTGACAAAATGATATTTTATTGCAATATGCTTGGTCTTGGAATGCATCATTGGATTCTTAGATATGTTGATTGCACTAGTATTGTCACAGAACATGACGATTGGTTCTTTGATTTCCATCTCCATTCCTTGCAATAACTTCTTAAACCAAACAATATTTGAACAGTTTACTGCTACAGCAACATACTCTGCCTCTGCTATAGATTGGGATGTACAATTCTGCTTTTTGCTAGTCCAAGAAACCAATCTTTTTCCAAGAAAGAGTTCTCCTCCACTTGTGCTTTTTCTGTCATCAAGGTTTCCTTCCCAATCAGCATCAGTAAACACTTTCAAATCCAAATTACCTCCAAATTTGTACCATAAGCCATAATCTTCAGTTCCTTTCAAATATCTCATTATTCTTTTGATTTCCATCAAGTGAGTTTCTCTTGGCTTTGCTAAAAATCTTGCAACAATACCAACTGTAAGGGCAATATCTGGCCTAGTATGAACTACGTATTGCAATTTTCCAATCATAGATCTATACAATGTTTGATCTACCTCTTTGGATTCATCATATTTGGTAAGTTTCAATCCAGTACACATAGGAGTTCCAATAGGTTTACAGTCCTCCATACCAAACTTTTTCAATATCTCCTTGATGTATTTTGATTGAGTGATGTAGATGCCATTCTTATTTTGTTGAATTTGGAGACCAAAAAAGAATTTTATTTCACCAAACATAGACATTTCAAATTCCTTGTTCATTTCTTCTGAAAATTCTTTGCAAAGATCATCATGTCCTGTGAAAACAGTATCATCTACAAATATTTCTGCCAAGACAATCTTATTATCTGGTCCTTCCTTTATATACAAGCTACTATTATCATTAGTTCTTTGAAAACCAATATGAATAAGATAGTTATGCAATCTTTCATACCATGCTCTAGGGGCTTGTTTTAGACCATATAGTGCCTTGTGTAATTTGTAGACCATGTTCCTTTTATCTGGATCAACAAAACCTTTAGGTTGTTCAATGTAAACCTCTTCATCTAGTATTCCATTGAGGATTGCTAACTTGACATCCATCTAATAAACTTTGAATCCTATGTGAGCAGCATATCCAAGTAAGGTTCTGACTCCTTCCAATCTTGCAATAGGAGAAAAGGTTTTTCCATAATCTATGCCTTCTTCTTGAGAGTATCCTTTGCATACCAATATGGCTTTGTTTTTGGATACCTTACCATCTTCAGTCAACTTGTTTCTGAATACCCACTTGGTTCCAATTACATTCTTATTTTTAGGCCTCAGTACAAGAGTCCATGTCTTGTTCTTTTGTATCTGTTCTATTTCCTCGTTCATTGCCTCAATCCAACTATCATTTGCCAATGCATCTTTAATGCTTCTAGGTTCAAAATCAGCAAGTAAACAAGTATTTTTCTTGCTTCTTGTCAAGGTTCCTTCAGATTTGTCTCCAATGATCTAATCTCATGCATGATGTCTTCTGACATATTTAGCTAATACAGGTTCTTTGCCTCTTGAATGAGTTTCATTGCTATCTCCTTGTGTTTCAATTTCATGTTCAGGCTATTCTGGCTTGGTAAGAATTGGCTTGGGCACTTTAGACTCGGTAGACACTTGCTCGGTAGTGTCTGAAAGTTGTTGTGGCTCGGTTTGAACTTTTTACAACTCGGTTACTGATGACTCGGGAGTTGAGGATTCTTGAGTGAATGGTATGCTTGGTATAGTATCTGGTTCAATGTAAACAAATATTCTGTAATCTTCAGGTACCTTTTTGCTTTCTTCTTCAGATTTGTCTGCAAAATCATCAACTTTCACATGTGCACTTTCTATGACTTTGTGAGTGGATAGATTTAAACATTTATATGATTTGCTTTTGCATGAATATCCTAAAAATATTCCTTCATCACCTTTACATCAAATTTTCCTTTTCTAAATTCTTTCAAAATATAATATTTGCTTCCAAATACTTTCAGATAACTTACATTGGGTTTGTAGCCATACCATAATTCATAGGGAGTTTTGAATGAGTCCTTCTTCAACTGTACTTGGTTTAAGGTATGAACTATTGTGCTAATGGCTTCCTTCCACTATTTGATAGTAATGTTCTTTTCTATCATCAGGGTTCTTGCACAATCCATGATGGATCTGTTTCTTCTTTTAGCTATTCCATTTTGTTCAGGAGTTCCTAGTGCTGAGACTTGTCTTTTAATACCTTTTTCAATTCAAAAGTTTTTGAATTCATGTGAGATGAATTCACCACCTCTATCTGACCTTAAGCATTTTAGTCTTTTTCCTGTTTCTTTTTCTACTCTTGCCAAATACCATTTGAATTTCTCAAATGCCTCTGATTTGTTCCTTAGATACATGAGAGTCATCATTCTTGAGTAGTCATCAATAAAAAGAATAAAATTTTTTTCTCTAGTATAGCTTTCTATTCCAATGGGTCCACACAAATCAGTATGCACAATTTCTAATATATCTTCAGACTGATAGTTTTTACTTTTAAAACTAGTCTTACCCATTTTACCAATCTGACAATTCTTGCATAGACCAACCTCAAGTTTCTTAATGTTAGGAATGCCTCTTACTTTCTTGAATTTTCTTATTTTTACCAGGTTATCAAAATTGACATGACACAACTTTTTATGCCATAACCAACTTTCTTCAATTTGAGCAATAAAACATGAGCATTCACCAAGTTCTAGATAGAACAAGTTACCTTTAGTTTGGGTGCCAAATCCTATCAGCTTTCCTTGCTCATTCAACAATCTTGCCTTTCCATGCATGAATTCCACCTTGAATCCAGTATTGAGTAATTGTGCCATGCTTAACAAATTATGTTTAAGACCTTCAACCCAATAGGCATTATTACATACAAGCTCTTTGGTTAGACAGATTCTTCCTCTTCCTTTTATGAAACAAGGTTCATTATTACCAAACCTTACACTGCCACCATCATAGTCTTCAAACTGATCAAACTTAGTTTTATCACCAGTCATATGATGTGAGCAACCACTGTCTATAATCCATGTATCATTCTTACTTATATGAGAGACAAGTGCCATTTTATCTTCCTCATCACTGTCAAAATCATCTTTAACAGCAATATAAACAATTTCATCCTCACTATTATCAGAGTCTTTAGAATTTTCAGCCATGAAGCATGATTTCTTACCTTTGTTCTTGAATGATTTGAAGTCTTTCTTGCCATTCCATTTGTAATCTTTCTTTTCATCATTGTTTTTCTTGTTTGGACACCTTGCTGCAATATGACCAATTTCTTCACAAGAAAAACAAATTAGAAAAACTTTACCTTTGTATTTTCCTCTGCCTCTAGAGTATTTCCTTGTTAGTAGAGCTTCAATCACTTCGAGGTCACTGTCTGAACTTTGGCTTGATTCATCTTCACTTTCTGACTGAGATTCCTTCTCCTTTTTGTTTTTCCCTTTGAGTGAGAGCTTGGCTTGAAATGCTGATTCAATGTTTTTGGAGGTTGAAACATAGTTATCAAAGTTATCTAGTTCAAATGCAGTTAGTCTTCCAACTATGGCCTCAAGATTTATCTGATGATTTGCTTCACACCTTCTTTCCTGAATTGCAGAAACTTCGATTGCATAAACAGGAAGCAAGGTTCTGAGAACTTTGCTTATAATTGTTTCTCCTTTGATATCACCTCTAGATGCTCTGATTGCACTCACACATGCTTTAACTCTTTCAACATATTTTGCAATGTTTTCATCCTCTTTCATCCTCATTTGATCAAATTGTCCTCTTAGACTTTATGCTTTTTCTCTTCTTACATTATCATCTCCTCAATAGATCTCTTTTAGCTTGTTCCACATCTCAAAGGTAGTTGTGTAGTCCTTAATGTCATCAAATTCTTCATAATTGAGAGTGGATGCTATGTCTATCATCATATTTTTGTGAGTCTTCTTTTTAGCAATGTCATTGACAGACAATGTGCCAGGAGGTTCTTCATATTTTTCTTCAAGGTATTTTAGTCCAGTATCACCAACAGTAGCCAGATGAAGTCTCATCAATCCTTGCCATGTGGAGAAGTTATCTCTATTGAGTTTTGGAATTTCTCTTTTGTAAGACATCTTGATCTTTGACTTAGATCCTTGAGATCTTTTCTTGCAAGCACCAAAAATTCTGATACCAATTGTTGGAAATGAGAATAGAGTAACTTAGAGGGGGAGGGGGTGAATCAGTTATTACAAAAACTTTCCACAGTCCCTAAGATGTCTGAATATACCCTTGATCTGACTAATAAAATGTTGAAACTTGATAATGCAGCAAATGATAAATATTAAGAACTGATATGTTATCATGCACAAAGTAATTCAATAATTAAAACACAAGAGACACCAGTTTTAACGTGGAAACCCAATATGGGAAAAACCACCAATGTATCTAGATACTATTTTTCACTCTTCTGAAGTGAGCCCTATTAGGAGCCAACCCTGTTAAAGGTTACAAAAACACACTGTTAGGTGTGACCCTGTTAAAGGATTTAATCACCCTGTTAGGAGTGGCCTTGGTAGAGGTCTTTAGAACAATTCAACTAAACTGTCACCTTGTTAGAGGATTTACTGAATGGTTGTTAAACCAACTCTATTAAGAGATTTTGAATACACTGTTACAATGCTTAGAAAGCAACAATGAAATGACCTGATATAATGTGCAACTTATCTTTGCTGATTGCAGATCTCTGTTATGCTTGACTGAATCCTTACTGATCAAATACAACTTTGCATCTCCTTCAACACATCTGATTCTTCATCAGACTTTTTTCAACATTCGCCTCTTCATACTATAATTCACATTCATAACTTCTTTTTCATAATCACACACTTTTAATTCATAACTTGAATGACCATATATACCTTTCAGATTATCTTAGTTGGCTCAAATCACTGACTAAAACAAATAATTACAATAGTCGGCTAAAAGTAATTAATTAGCAAATCCCTATACTGGCCGACCTTGCATGGTGAACTTTTTTCAGAAAATAATTCCTGTGTTAACCGACTGAGCTCGGTGGATACAGTGAACTTCGTGACAATCCTTCAATCGCTGGGAGAACTCGGTAAGTACTGAGGTTCCTGAGATAACCGAGTGAGCTCGGTGGAAACTAACCTTTGGAGACCGAGTGAAGCTCGATTAACACTGACTTTTCACATTTCCTTCGTTGACCGAGTTAGCTCGGTTAACATTGTTTTCCACATTTCCTTCGATGACCGAGTTAGCTCGGTTAACACTGTCTTCCACATTTCCTTCGATGACTGAGTTAGCTCAGTTAACACTGTCTTCCACATTTCCTTCAATGACCGAGTGAGCTCGGTTGGCACTGTAAATTGCATTGTAGACTATCTGAGCTTGGTGAACTTGAGACTAATGACTGATATGACATTTGTGTGACATCAAGGACAACATTATTCAACAAAAAGTGCCTATTGTCCACCCATGTGAGCTTTTCCAAAACTTGAGCGATACTTTAATATAGCACTATGCAATAGTTTTTAGTATTGTATGACCTTTATAAAGAAGGCATGTGATATTTTCAAGGATTTGTAAATGCTTCTTAGGAAGGCTTGTGATACTTTACACGTATCATACAACACTTCTTCAAAGGGGGTGCAATACTTTCTAGTATCACATGACATAACTCCTTTCGGTGTGCAACATTTTATAGTATTGCCCCATGATGATACATGGTTTCCCAAGAAATGCATAGAACAATCCAAGGACAAAATAAAGAGTAAAACAAAGTTTAGAACCTCCACACCAGGAAGTATGGGATCCACAATTTGAGGTGTAAATACTCGAACACAATACTGAAAGACAAAAATTGCATATAACCATCTAATCAAGCAGTGTAGGGAAATAACTAAAAGCAACATCGCAGGATATAGAAATAACATTGCAATTAACTAAAATAACCAACTAAGTAAATAGTTCCTCCCAACAATAATAGCATCATAAGACCATCATGGGCCCTAACCATCCCTCGCGCGTAACGTCCCAAACTATCGATTGTCAGTGCTATCTTATGAGGACATCACTACTAAAATGTGCTACAACATAAGCATAAGGAAATATAACATGCTAGAAGTAAAGCATAAGATAATCCTAGAAATCAACTCATCATCTAATATGCTAAACATCATAATAAGGAAATGCATCAATACTAACATCATCTAAACATGATATACAAGCATTCCAATGAAAGCATATATCACAAGAAAGCATACTCTAGGACTTGAAGTACAAAGTGAAAACATCCAACAACAATCGCACTAGGATAGTAGACCATTTTTCTACACTAGTCCCCAACAGTGGTATAGGTAGCTACTCGCCCCAACCACGTGGAACTCGTAGGTCCACTCCCACCATGCTGATGGAGATAATGATCCAATAACAATCACACATAATGCAAACATCCATGGCTAACAGTCATGCTAGACAGTATGATAACTTAAACTAAGAACATAGACAATCCATAAACTGCAAGTCTTGGTCAGACACTCAATGGGCTGCTAAGTAGGGGTTGACATCATCGAGATTCACTTGGCATTGAAAAGCCCAAGCTCAGATCATATAGATTCAACTTCTTCAATGGAAGGCTCTAGCACAAAACATTTTTTATTATCTTAAGTTTTATTACCACCTAGTATTTTATTTAGTTATCACTTAATTAAAGCTCTCCCTCTACCAACCTATGGCACCATGATTGCCAAGTCGTGAGATAGAAGCCTCCTCCATATGCTACCCTAACCTACCCATGCTAATCCAACTATGAGTGCCCTTAGGCATGCAAATTCCTAACCCAACCCCAATGATCATAACTTTTAGAAGTACCATAGAAAATTTAACCTCACTAGTCACCTAACAAATGTACGTGTATGTACTCATGTGTAGCGCACCACCATCATGAAGATCATCATACAAGGGCTAGATGAAAACACAATGCAAAAAGTCACTTAACCAAAAATAGACTTAGGAGGAAGGATGCAATGCACATCCCAATGCAACATAAAAGTGCAATGATGGTTTGAATGACATCCAAATGAATCATTCAGGGCCATGACTAACATCATGCTAAGAAAACCTAAGAAAATAAGGTGGCACACAAAACAAGGTAAAAACCCCAAAAACTAGAAAACTTCAAAATAAAAAATCATTTGGTCCTTGGGTACAAAACCCTCAAAAATCCAATAATATTTGGGTTTGAACACTGTATGCAAAAATGGTCAACATAACAATGCGAAACCCCAAACCACCATCCCAAAAATAGGGAAAATGTTCATACTCGACCAACTAGACAGAACCAACAAATAGAAATAGAGGGAATAGTAGTTCTGAGCCTCCTAACAAACTGCTACTAGAAATAAAAGCTGAAATGAAGTAGAAATAAGAAAATAGGAGAGCCCTACTTGATAGCAAAAGGGGCAGAAACTAAAATCAACTTGATAAAATAAATCACCCACTACTACTACCAAAAGTGTTGACAAAGCAAGGTCTCCCTAAGTTGAATCTAACAAGACTAACCTCATGAAGATCCCATGCTCACAACTCACATAGAAAATAGGAAACCAATCCTTCTGAAAAGGATTTCAGAAAAAGCTCTCCAATTTCTAATTTGCAAAATTGAAAAGTGATAAAACAAATCCCTTTTTCAGTACTTATTAACTTTTTGAGTGAATAATCGATTAGGGCAAATAGCTAGTTAGACTAGCTAGACTATGTATTGACCCAAACGGAAACATGTTATTCCTCGTAATAAGAATTCACCTAAGACAAAGCTACCAAAAAATAAGTTCAATAAAATTTAAATCCCAAAAACCCAAAATCATAGAAATTAACTTAACAACTTTCACGACAATGTGAACCTCTAAATGCATAAATATGCTTACTAGTCTTATCACATAATGCAAATGAGTTCAGATTTAATAATCACTAAAAGGTTTAATTTAAACAATTAAATAAGGATACGTCAACCATACAGGGATGACATTGTAAAATATGAATAGTTGAATCACTAACTCCATGTGCCACTACTAGGGATATAAATCCAACACACTAAAGCACACGATCAAGTGAAATTGCACATAATAACATGTTGATAATTGGCTAATGGAAATATGTAATTGTTGTCATTTATGTAACACATGATGTACATGCTTACAGGAAACCTCGGATATAAAGATACTTAGCTTTTGGTACTTAGAAAATTGTCTAAGTATGGAATTGGTTATACAACAATGTATTGTTTTGATTGTAACTTGTTGCAAATGTCATATTATGACTAGGAAAGTTAGATGGAGATAGCAACATGTTGATGATGATGTGTATAACCTCAGAAGTTAGTATGTATTGTACAGATAAGAGATATTTGTGTTTTACCAATAAATAGGACAACAAAATTGAAGGAAATGAATTATTTTGTTTACAAAGTAATTACTTGTCCAATTAGGGCCGACATCCTAGATTTTTAGTTTAAGTTGAAAAAGTGTGTGTTGGCCAACCTAGTAGCAATTTGTGTAAAGGCATGGTATTTATGCAAAGGACATCTTGTGAATATAAATGTTGTGATGTGCTATCTTGAAGTTTCTGTGTTGAGCAATTGTATGTGAACTTTTGTGAAAGCAATATGTGCAAAGATTTGTAAAGCTATTTGTGATCCGAGATCAAGCTAAAGATCAAAGATCAATCAAGGAAGAAGTTACAGTACTTATATTCTAGATGTCTGATTACTTTTTTGGGTAGTGAACTCTTCTTGGAATTGTAAATGCATGTTTGGGTAGTGGGCTCATCTTGCATCTACTATACTACAAATCCTAATAGGGTTGGAATCTCCTAATAGGGATTCAAAGTCTTCTAATTGGAACTCTCTATACTGAATTTTCTCATGGAATCCTAAGAGGCTCCATCCTTTAACAAAGAACTTATATATCAGTATATTATCTTGTGGGTATCATCCCCATCAGGGTCCTTGGCCAAGGTTTCCCTAGCTAACAAAATATGGTATTATGAGTTATCTTTGTGCATGGTTACTATTACTATTTAACATTACTTTATTACTTTTTTATGTATGGTTTAAAGTAAGAAATAATATCTAGTTGGTGACTGAAGTTTTTAGATTGCTAATTTTCCCCTATTTGAGTAATTCCTATTTCTAACATAACAGAGATGAAGCAATAAATGCATTAAATAACTAATTTAACCATTTCTTCAATTATACCTAAATAATCTATTTACATCACTTGTATTCACATAAAGCATAAAGAGACAAAAATAAAGTAAATAACCATAGCATAAAATCCATCACATGACATAATTTAAAAATATGTCCAAATACTAGATAATCAGATATCATCATAGACCTACTGTCATCTCTAAATGTCATCAACATGTACAAATATGAAAAAATGAATATCATAGTAGTATAGCATCTGTGATATTGAATCAAAGTATAACATCTGACCCTTAGGTCATCTCAAGGTACATATAATAAGAGTATCAAGTATCTCTCGAATAAAAAATAGGCAAGGTACATATTGCAAACATGAGAGGCATTACTTTATCTCAATTATATAAATTTGAAGCTATGATTGATATTATGATTACTATTTATTGTCAATAAGTATATTTAAAAAATGATGAAATGATTAATAATTTTAAATATTTTGTGAAATACTTTGAATATCTAGAAATGATTAGTTGAATGACTATTGTCTATGACTGTATTGCCACTTTTATTGATTGGTCATAATAGTAATCATTAACCTTAGTTATATATGTGATCGGTAGTCAAGTCCATGAAGGAGCATGACTCCCATAGTACCTTATGCCATGGAGAGTCATGGCCCTTGATGGCCTTTACCATAATACATTAACAAGAACATCGATTCAAAACCAATTGCTTTATATGACTAATTGGGCATAGTTTAGTATTAAGTCATGTAGATAGTTATGACATCTGATAAGGATATTAAGAATGTTTAACCAAAATTTGTTATTATTATTAAATGTTTCCATTCAACATATATAAGAACATTTGTGATTATATAACACACACACACACACACACAAATATATATGTGTGTGTGTGTGTGTGTTTAATCAATATTTGTTATTATTATTAAATGTTTCCATTCAACATATATAAGAACATTTGTGACTATATAATACACACACATATATACATATATACGTGCATGCACACACACACACACGCGCATGCGCGCGCGCGCTCACACACACACACACATTTATATATACTATTCTTATCATAATTCACAAATACTAATATACATTATTAATAATGAATTATATGCTTCAATCGGAATGAAGCTACATTCTTAACACTTCTGTAATGTGAAATCATAATTTAGGTAAGTTGCAATGATTCAATAGAGATTTTCTCCACTCTCTCATGGGTGAAACATGTTAAAAGTTGTGTCTCTTTTTGTCTCTGTTTTGGAATTTTCTATTTTGTCTATTAATTTTAGAGAAGCAAATCATATATTTAATCAAGAGACAATTGATGTAATCCAACTTGAAGTAAGGTTCTTAGATATTTGTGGGAGAAAGACTGAGATGCTTAAGAGGTGATGCATATTTTCTTATACACCTTTTTCAATTTATTTTATATATTAATATATTACAATTCATTTCATTATGAAAATTTCCATTCTATTCACATTAAAACTTATATAAATCATGACAAAACGATAAAAGTACCAACCTACGACGAGAATCTCCTCAGATCTTCGAAACATAGTATATAACATAACATGTTCCATCAAAGAAAATATCAAACTATAGAACCTGAACACATAATATTTAGTGTATAAATGCTTTGAGTTAGACTAGATAATATGTTCATATGATTAATAGAAGTTTTTGGATCCATTCCCATTCAAATGAAATCTTGCTTGTGACGATCTATCTACATCTTCAATTAATTGTGAGCCACATACCAGATAACAATGCTTAGCCATTTCCTCTTTGTTCTTTTCCTACCCGGTGGGATCGGTATGAACCAGCCATAACACATGTTGGAAACTTTTCACATCACAGGGGAGTGTGAGAATCCCAGCTTGATTGACTCCAAACTCTTCAGCACTTCTCTCAAGAACAGCACGTATCACTGGATGGCTCAAATAAGAAATTGGAAGAAAACACTTTCTCCTCTCTTTCCCCACATACACTGAAAAACACCCTCTTGGAACAACAAGACTCTTGCCGATATAGGATTGTTCCTTCTTAAGAACTGCAAATATGAAATCCCATATCTTCTTCTTGATGCCCTTCATTGATGGGAATGGAGAACAAGCCAGACATGTAATGCCCATTTCATATACAATGGTGTTAAGTTCTGAATAAGGTGTGTCTTAGGGTTTCATATTTATTTGTATAAGGTGTGATTCTAAACTCTATTAGGCAGATGAATAGGGATACCTAGCTATAGGGCAATTCATAGGCCGGCTGAATTATTTACAAGGCAATGGAATTCCATTATATTTGAACTACATCAGATTATGAACAGAAAAGTTCGCTGAAGTTGGTTTCATGTCACTGGCATTTGAATTTCCATTGGTTGATTATTTAGACTGTGCTTATATTGACACAAAATTCTTCGTTCGTATACCTGTTTTGCTCATGTTTCGTGAAGTAAACAAACAAATAATGTACCGGATCTCTGCAATACTCTATATATGACAACGCTTTTCCTACTTTTATGAGTACCCTTCCTTCAATACTATATATATCAGGCTTTTTATTTTGACTAATGTTCTTGATTTCGACAGCCTATTGACATGTCTATTAAAGTTTATCTATAACTTAGTATAATATTGAAACATGGAGGGCATTTTCTTTTGTAGAATAATGATTTAAGATATCTTAAAGTTAATTTATTGTGCAATTATTTTATATATGTTTTAAATAAAAAATTATGATTCGCCACAATGTATCTAGTATAAATCAAAAGAATGTTTTTTCTTAATATGACATTTGTTTGTTTGCTATTTGACTTTTATAGTTTATTTGAACCTAAATAATTATAATATGTCTTTTGTTATAGTTTTACAATAAGTTAAATTATAATAATATTATCCATACAATATGTATAGCTAAACAAAAGTTTAAAAATGTACAATAAACACATGTTTATGTTGACATGTGTCCATGATGAGTCGTGAGAATATAGGGGAAGTGTTGCTAAGGTGACATATACATGAGTTAGGTTTCTCAAAAGGTTAAAGCAATTTAAAATTGTCTATATTAAGATTTTATTCATTCCAATAAGAGCTCAACTAGAAATTTCTAATAGATATTAGTTTATCATTGCCCCTAGCACCCTCTCTTATGTCCAATATTGAGAAACATAAAACATAAGAAGAAGTTGCAATAGAAGAAATATGACACAAATTATTACTATATTTATACTCTCTATAGACTAATTTGTAGCATTTTTTACATAATTGATTGTCATCAATGTCAAACATATTCTAGGTTTTCTTTGTTCAAAAAGCTTTTTATAGTTATAGTAATTATATTGAATTGATGAGTAATAGTTTAAGCATATACATATTATTGACATTAAGGTCAATTTATCTATTAGTGACTTAACACTTAGCCAGTTAGTTACAGTGCTACCAAGCTTATCATTTATTTACCAGTGATTTAGTAGCTACAAAGCTAAGTAGTCAGATTGCAATTGATTTCAAGCTTCATAGTGTCTACCAAGCATCTAAGTCAGTTTACTATATTGCCTAAGCATAGCAGAGTCTATTGGGTTATTCAATAGAAGTGATCAAGTTCTTAGTGTTGATTGAGCTTTGTAGTGTTAACCAAGTTCTATAGTGTCTACCGAGCTCATAGTGTTAATGAAGTGAATCTAGTGTTGACCAAATCATGCAGTGTCAACTGAGTGGTTTAGTATCTATTGAGTTTCTTAGTGTTCACTGAGTCGCACAGCGTTGACCGAGTTCTTGCTACTCGTAGTGATGAGTATGGATCGAGCTTCAATTTCAATTGAGTGCTAGAGTATGTGGACTATTGATAGGGTTTGGCAAGTGTTAGAACATCACCAAGTCTATCTTCTGAACCTAAGTTATGACAATGGGCCGACTTTGTGAGTTGTGATGAATTTGGTATTGTAGCTGACTCCAGTAAGGTTACAGGCAATTAATTGGATCGATATATATGTAATGCATTGTATCATATCCAAGATGTAATTCAATGAGTATGTGAAGAAGTATAAGAATATTAGTGAAGTTGAGAAAGGCTACAAGCAGTATATGGTATAGTAGAGACTTATCTATCATAGTCAGGTGATAATTGCAATTGAAAGAATCTCATTCAACAAATCAAAGTTACAGAACAAAGATTGGCCATTGATTCATTCTAATATGTGCATTAGTCAAATCCTTTAATGGAGTGGACTTAACAACCCTTTGCTAAAGATCCTAACAAAGTGCATACTTTGCTGCATGTTTGTAAATCCTTTAATAAGGTGGACCTTATAGTCCTTATTACTCCTAATAGGGTAGATCCCTAAAAGTGGTCAAATTATAAGCCTTAACAAGTCAACTTTATACTACAGTACTAAAGCTTGTGGGTATCATCCCCACCGCAGTCTTACTTTCTATTTGGAAGGTTTCTGGGTCACCATATCTTGTGTCAAAGTGTTATGAATGTTTTATTTCTTTCATTCTTTCATGCATGCAACTAGATCAGAATAATATATGAAGGATTTATTAGTGATGTGAGTTAAAGTTTTATTGGTTCTTGATTCACCCCTCCCCTCTCAATAACCTAACCTACCTTATATTTCCAACACATACATTAGTACAATGTATGGTGGTTGTTTAAAAAGGTTTTTCCTAAGACTTGATCCTCTTTCTAGAAGATTTACAAATATTATAACTAGCTAATTACTTGTAACTAGATTCTCTTTTTGTAACAAAATTAGAAATAAACACTATCCAAGATTCTATCACAAAGAGCACATTAGAATATTTTTGGATAAATCCCCTTCCTTTCCCAAACAACTAGCAATCACATTAGAGTGCATAAGACTAGGAAAAAAACTCACTAAAGAATCACAATCTCCTCCTTCAACTTTGCATTTGAGAATCCTCATGCTACCATATGCTAGTCTTCCTAAAAAAAATTCAAAAAAGCCCACAATCTTCTCAACAATCACAACCTCAATGTCACAAGTGTCCAAAGACTCAACATGGAAGTCAACACCAAGAACAACAATAAAGGAAATAAAACTCCCTTGTCATAACAATTAATCTCTAGCACAATAGTGATGGGATGTATATCAATCTCAACATTCTAACAAAATGCAACTGCGGGTTTCATGATTAGCATCAACATTCCACATCATTAATTGCCAATATGAAGCATCGCATAGAAGGGTTTGACCCATATTGGTGGTAGCTAATATTTGCTCAAAACAACAAAGCCACTTATCTTTTCTAGAGGCAAAATAAAAACTTGTCATCATAGAGCCAAAAGAAATATACAAACACAAAGTCCATGTCAATAAAGGGAGATTGGCTGCAAACACAAAAAAACTAAGAGGACAAAGACAAGAAAGGGGAACCAAAACCATCAACAACATCAATAGAGGCATATCCACCTTTCGAAATTGCAGAATTTTTAGCGAGCCTAACATCCATCATGTTTCGCTAGAAACAAATGCAACAGAGAAGTCCAAAAGGACAAAACCATGAAAAGGGAGCCAAAAATGTTGACAACATTTTCAGTGGCAGATCCAACTTTAGAAGTAATGCTAACATCCTTCCTATTTCCTCTTATCATCACTACAAACAAACACAACACAAAAACCTAAGGAGACAGCAAACATCAACGACGTTCTAACAACATTTCCTCCTTTAGATGTTGAAGAAACTATAGCAACTTTAACATCCTCTATGTTTCCTCTTTTCATCGCTAGAAACGAACACAAAACCTTGCCTTCGAGTAAAAACTCAAATGGTTGGGAGAGGAGTCTTGAGGCTATGGGTCCCCATGGTCTCTGGGTTCGAATCTCCCTTGAGGCTGTTCTAGTGGGAACAGAGTTCGAGTCGCCGATCTTACCTCCAGTGCAATAGTCTCGCCCCGACTCTCCTTTCCTTGGACCCCAACGTGACATCTGTAAGCTCAAGGTAAGACGAAAGGAAATGCTGGGCAAGGTCGCAGGGGCACCACTGGGTGAGCCAAGAAAAAAAACACAAAATCCTGAGGAGGTAAAGAGGGTCCTCTCCCTTAGCAGCACTGAGCGCCATGGCAGAAAGAAACTCCCTTTCCTTGACGATAGAGGATGCGGAGTGCTCAGAAAAAGCACAATAAACACAAACAAAAAGCACAAAGGCTTAGAAAAAACATAAACAGAGATCTCAGGGCAGACAACTCGACCAAGAAAAAGATGCCTTCCACAAAAACATCACCCTCGACGACGTTCCAAGAGAAATGGCGGACGATGAGCATGGGCCAAACATCTGTAGAGAGGACTACAGGAAACACTCAGCTAGTACCAAGTTTTATTGTTATCGTAGCAATTGTTGTGACATTGGGAACTCCGGGGCGACATAATCTTTGGTTTGATTTTCGTAATTTCCTTTCAAATATACTGTCCTGGATATTTCCCACATATTTCCTAGACACGTTATTGCATATGTCGCTGTTTGACGCCATTCAAATATTCCTACTCTGATGGGGAAATCATTTGTTAGGAAGATGATGAGTGGATAAGCTTGGGAGCCTCGTGAATTGTTAAATAATACATAATATTTGCCTATGTTGACCATAGACAGATTGCTTCTTGTTTTAATACTAAAGAACATCTTATTCTCCCAGATGCCTTGATTAAGATCTCAATAGCTAATTACAGATCAGCTAAGATGTCGTACCGTTTGAACTTTTTCTCTTACGCAAGTGTCACGGGTAAAGTTGATGGAAACGACGCAATATATAAAACTCTCTGTACAATATAAAATCAAATATAGAAATTTATGGCCTGTGTTCCCGAGGCGTATGATATATTATATAATTCGAAAGTGTTGTCGTACACAAGATTTTGCAGTTCGGGTTCTCTAGCATGGGGATTTCGTGGTGACTGTGGGGGTGGAAATGTGTGGGGTTGTGATGAATCAGCGAAATTTCGTTTGAAGAGGTAGAGGCCGGCATAATCTCAATCGTATTATTCGACAAAAGAGGATGCAAGTGTGTGTATTCATTAGAGACTTTTCATTCACATTTGAACCATGCTACCTATGCGTTGCTCATTACACGACATAGATTGGCATTCAATATTGTACAAATTTGGGTATTCAAATTTATGTTGTGGATTCCAAAGATCTTCTGATGGGACGTTCTTGGTCTCATATGCTTTGTCTTGTTTGAAACACGCGGTACCTGATGCGAACCTGATGCAGTACAAAAACCACAACATTTCTACGCATAACATAGACAAACATTGTTGTGGGACAAAAAGAGATTTGGAAAAATAGAGACTAGCATGAGAATGGAAGAAATTGGGCATATCTTTTTGGACGACAGGAATTTGGGAAGTACGGTAGATTTTAGTCACAATGCTCCATTTGATTTCAGTTTTAGTGCGGATGAATCGTTTCTTTGGGACCCATCATCAGAATTCTGCTTAATGAAAGAGATTACAATGCCTTCAATTCAGAGCCCAAATGATGTTATGGATTTTGTTTTTGATGATGAGCTCTTAGACTCTAATGACTCCATTATGGGAAATGATCTGATTGTTCAAAATACTGAACTATTTTGCCCATTTCTCGAAAAGGATTTCCTGTCAACACAAGAGATCAATTCGGCCATTACTGAAGATATACATGATTCAGATCTAACTATGTCCGAGCTTGATATAAGAAATGCTTCAGATGGTGATGATGATTTTAGCTGTTTATCAAGTGAGACTGCAAATACAACAAGCTCTAGTGAGGCTGACAAGTTGAGTGAAATCTTAATCCCAAGCGAGACCGATTGTTCATCAGAATACAAGGGATTGAGGATTGTTCATCTTCTTACTGCTTGCGTAGAGGCAACATCCAATGGAGCCCTTGAACTCGGTGAAATAATTCTTGAGAGGCTGAGAGAAGTAGCTTCTCCAACTGGGTTTAGCATGGAGAGAGTGGCTTACTATCTTTCTCAATCCCTGGGCCAAACTTTCATGAAGAAATGCCCGGCGAATTCAATTTCAAATGAGTTGTCTAAAGCCAATTTTCTTGGGTCTTTTATCTTACTTAACCAAACCTATCCTTTCATAAAGATTGCACATTTCAGTGCAAACCAAAGCATTTTGGAAACCATTCCGTTGAATAAGAAGCAAAAGGTGCATATAATTGACTTTGACATAATGGACGGTATACAGTGGCCGCCATTGATGGAAGCCTTGAAGAATGAAGGTTACCAAATCGATCACTTGAGAATTACTGCTGTCAAATGGGATGGTTCGTTTGAGGATTCAAACCCAATTTCAAGCCTCTGCAGAGAAACTGCAGGAAGATTGTGTGAATTTGCAACCTCTCTGGGGTTTCCATTTTCTTTTGAGGAAATGGAAATCAAAGATATGCAAGGGATGGGAAGTTCCTCCATGGAGAATGAGATTGTGATGGTGAATTGTATGTGGGAATTGCCACATATGTTTGAGCGAAGTAGGCAAAACTTAGTAGATTTCATTAATGGAGCAAGACAGCTGAATCCACTTATTTTGACTCTGGGCAGTGGAACAAATGGGATTACAGACTATGAGAATCTAACCTTCATGGAGAGATTTTCCCTGTGTTTGAGAAATCTTTGTGCAGTGTTTGATTCGTTGGAAGCAGGACTAGGAGAGCAATATGGGCTTGCAAGGGCAATGGTGGAACATCTCTTTTTTGGGCCAATGATGTGCAGACCCATTAATTACATGCCCAAGGACCAATTGTTCAGTGTGATTGACATCCCTCAGAAATTAGGGTTATTTGAACGTGCTCTAAGCCAGAACAGTTTCATGCATGCCAAAGCTCTTGTACCATGTAATGAGATAGAGAGTTTGTATGACATACAACCTGGAGGAAACGGTCGGCTGCTTCTAAATTGGGACCTGACTCCTTTGACTTGTGTCTCTACATGGAGCACAACTTAACTCATTTGTCTCATATGTATATACACAATGTTAATATTGAATATTTGATTATTTTATTGTGTGGTAGATCAAGAATACTTTTTAAATCGAAATTATTTATACAAAATATTATAATAATTTAATAAATTAATTGTTTAAAAGGATTTATATTTATTTGTTAATGAAAAAGATATGATATATATATAGTTTGAATATATATAACAGAGAATATAATTTAAATATAAAATAATCACAAAAGACTTAATTTGAGTCCTTGTTTGACTTAACAATGTTTAATGTAATCCTTTCAATTATATAATAGAAATTTATTTTGTTGGTTTATTATGTGTCTTGAGTTTGACCTTCATCAAGAAAAATATTGGTTCTCATCAAAATACTAGTTATAGATGCTAATGCCATGAAGACTAAGAAACAAATTGGTCTATGCTAGCAAGTGCATCATTCAAAGTAATATCATTGCTAGTAAAAAGATTAATGAAAATGTTTAGGCTATCAATATTGATGCTGTGAAGAAGCATAAGGCTATGCTTCTATTGGTACCCACATAGACCCCAGTAATTAAATTTTCAGTTTAAGGTCTTGATCCTTTTTGAGCTAAGTTTGAAGAGGTTCCAAGTGGTTCAATTTGCTCACGCATGTTCAATGGCCTATTCTAATCCATCTCAATTCATTTGGTTCGAGGAAGTTCAACCTACAGGTTCAGATTGATTTCAATAAGTTTACAGGTGCAGAAGTGAAGCTTGCTCAAGATCATCTAGTTCAATGAAGTTTAGAGTGATTCAAAGTCCAGAGATCCCAAATGCTCAGATTCAAGGTTCAGAATATACAGGTTCAGCGACTTCAAGTTGGTTCGAAGGCTCAGTTCGATGGTTCAAATGGCTTGATAAACTCCTCCCAAGTTCAAATTAGTTTAATACCTGCATTCCGGTGGATTCAGAACAATTCAGATGGTTTGAACCAGTCCATAATAATATACCTTGATTCAGATGGTTCTTGCTAGTTTTAGCATGGTTCCCGAAGCTTCAATCTGATTCAAAGAGTAAGTTCACTAATTCAAAAGTAAAAACCCTTTTTAAAGGATCAAGTTCAGAAGCTCGAATTTCCTTGATATCTATATAATCTATAATTCATCTGAGGATCAAGTAATGCTAAGAACTATCAGTGATAATAACATTGTCAATATTAGTGTTGAGGGAAGCCTTCAAAGTTCTGATTCGGGTTCAAGGTAGTTGTAATAGTTCAGATTAACCATGCAGATGCTTCTAGGAGGACATAGGTTCACCTATCAAATTCTGCGGCTCCTTTATATCTATCATAAACACAAGACTACTGCATTCAAAGTGGAGCTGAATATGAAGGATCGCCACTTCGTTGATCAAATTCATAACGAATTTGGATATACACACATAGATTGTGGGTATAAGAAAAGACATGGATCGATTGTTGATAGAATGCTTCAGGAGAGGGAACCCAAGTTATTCTATAGAGAAGCCAAGAGACACAAAATTGATTCACTTTTCAACAGTATCTTGACTTGTCATGAAGGTAATTTTTTTTATCAACTTCAAGTAATCGAGCCTACATTCTAAAAGAACAGCATGTAGCCGCGAAGACTATCTCTGGCATAGGTAACTTGTTCATTCATAGAATATACATTTGTCTCGATTCCAACCAGCGATTGATATCATTGAGGGCGAAGGAGACAGATAGCAATGGTTTCTATTTGGAAGATAGATTACATAATCTAAAGGCCACATTTCATTATCCTTTGGTCTGTAATGCCAGAGCAAAATTTTGCTCTATCTTTGTGTATTGGTTATCATCATTTCTCATGAACAGAGCATCCTACTGCAGCAAGCTCTCAACTGGGAATCGGGAAATCATAAAAAAATTTACGCCCAACATTTCGCCATTCTTAACGGTGAACATTGATCGTATGGGTGCCTGCTCAATTCATCCTTCGGATCTGGATATGATCACAGAGATAACAATTTTAATGAAGTTGATGACTACATCAATGTCGAGCCTTAACCATAGACAGGACTCTCGATTCGCTTGTTGCTCAATGCTAAGAGGACGGGGTCGAAATTCATAATCGACATTGATTCTTCTGAACTAGTCACCATGAGTCGTGACAGAGCAGTTAATAGGTTTAACTAGCTCGAAGATGGAAGTTCTGCTCGGGTATATCATGCACTGTGTGAAGGCGGATTTCAAAGAGTGCCCTGTTCCTCTATCACCAACCCGATGACTTTGATAGCAGGTGCTCTTTCTTGAAACGGTTTCAACATCACATACTAAGCTTGATTTCTAGATCAAAAGTGTTAAATAGTCGAAGTTAACTTTTTAATCTAAGCTTAATTCTTCCCTTAGTGTGTGATGTTTAAGGGTGGCCCTAAACATTCTCACAAATATAATGGACTTGGTTTTGATCCCAAAGCTAGAAAAGAAGAAACATGTGAGGCATGGGTTGAAGGGATAACAAATATGATAATGGAAGGCCAAAGAACGTGGATCAACGTAGCAACCTCAAACACAAGAAATTGTATTATGAAGTCTATGAATGACAATGACAACACTATCTGAATTTATGACAGAAAAGTGTAACCTATGCTAGGGCTGATAATTGTTAAATAGAAGTATGATTGAACAAACAAGTAATTTATTCATGACAGGTGTGGAGCCAAGTGGCAACAATCCCATAAAAATTGCTTGACATTTCCATGCAGTGTCATTAATCAAGAGTGTTCAAATGTTGTCGGTATATGCAATCCATTTTAGTAAATCTCATATCATAGTAATAATAAAAGTTTTAAGGTGTGAGAAGACTCTCGTAAAGAAGGGAGGTGAAATAAAAGGGAAATAGTAATTACTAATCTTTTCAAGAATCAGTTTTGGGGGAAAACTAAAGAGAAACTTCCAAGAGAAGAAAATTAATATGCAAGGTGAAGTCTTAGAAGGGGGGATTCGAGTTTTTGGCTTTTTTGGCAGAGTTTAGGCTATCATGTAAGGAAACTTAGGTGCAGAAATAGCTTCCTACACTAATCCCTTAAGGAAAGTATTGCACAAATTTCTATTAAATCATTACAATTTCATATTCAATATTATGTAAACAATAATATTGCAGTCAACCATGAATACAAAAAATAGATAGAGAAAAAAAATACATAAACACAAATATATGCCAGTAGGGAAAAACCTTTCAGTAAAAAAACCCCACCCCTCCAAAACCTGCACAATGTATTATATTCAACACAAAAGGTTACAACACACTTGCAATGCAAGTTCTTTCAGAACATGAAAGACAAATCTAGTAGCAACATATACTACTAACAATACATGTTTTCTCTCTCTCCTATCTGCAACCCTAAAAAAACTTATATCATGCACTTTTCATTTTAGGACAACTTCCAAAGAACAAATGTATTAGGGTTTTTACCATTCTCCGAAAAAGTAGGAAGCCAAAAAAAAAAATTTGACTTGAGTGTACAGTACTCAAAGATCAATTTTCACATGTCTTCACATCTTCACCCATCATCATATCTTCCAAAGATAACTCTTATGTGTGATAGGAATCTGTCATAACTGTTTCAGCCATGATCTCCTTACACACAATTCAAGATGCCAACACATACAAGTGGAGTGACACATCAATATGCCAACTAGACTTGTACACACACTTAATTACATTATTTATGAAAAATAGATTTACAAAACAAATAATAAGAATAAGAATTATCCAAGGTCGAGACATCTTATTCCTAACATTCTCCCACTTGTCGAACACCTTGTAAGAGCAAGAAGAACATAATAGGAACTAACTGCTATTGGCCAAAAGGCCCATAGACTGCAAACACCATATGAACTTCTCTGTGCCCATTGGTTTCATTAATGTATTTGCAAAATTCTTTATAGTATCTACCTTCTCTAAATTTACCTTTCCATCTTCCACCATATCTCTCACAAAGTGAAACTGTGCATCAATGTGTTTCGTACTAGCATGGAAAGTTGGATTGTTTGCAAGGCAAATAGCACTCTAACTATCACACCAAATAGTAATCTATCCTGCATCAACACCAATATAAGAACACAATCTCCTAGGCTAAATGGCTTCTTTACAAGCATAAGTAGTAGCCATGTACTCAACTTTTGTAGTTGACAAAGCAACCACAGGTTGTTGCTTACTCATCCAATTGATGACACCACCAAACATAGTGAACACATAAGCACTAGTGGATCTCCTGTCGTCAACATTACCTATCCAATTTGATTCCACAAACCCACAAATACAAACTAAATATGGAGCTCTAGAAGAGTTACCATAATAACAAATGGAGTAATCTAATGTACCCCTCAAATATCTGAATACTCACTTAACTACATCCCAATGTACCCATCCATGATTAGCCATATACCAACTTAGAATTTTGACTACTTGAAAAATGTCTAGTCTAGTACAGACCATAGCATACATAAGACTGCCAACTACACTAGCATAAGGTACTCTACTCATGTCCTCCACCTCACTAGGAGATTTTGAACAATCATCTATAGATAACTTTGTTCCCATAGAAATAGGAACACACAATGGTCTACAATCTACCATGCTGAACCTATCTAACATAGACTTCACATACTTACTCTGACTCAACCAAAGTTTTCTATTAGACCTATCTCTATTGATTTCCATACCCAAGCTGAAAACTAAGATTTAAAATCAGAAATCATACCCTTACCCTTCCCAAAAAACAACATATCATCAACATACAATGCAACAATAAGAAGGTGATCATTTTCAACACTGCAATAAACACAATGATCTAATTTTGATCTTACAAATCCAATTGACAACACAAAGGAATCAAACTTAAGGTACCACATCTTAGGAGATTTTTGCAAACCATACAGAGACTTTTTTAATCTGCAAACCAAAAATTCTTTACCTTTAACAATGTAGTGCTCAAGCTGTGATATATAAATCTCTACCTCAAATCACCATGATGGAAAGTTGTCTTCACATCTATCTATTCTATCTCTAAATCATATGATGCAACAAGAGATAACATAAATCTAATGGATGTTGACTTTGCAACAAGAGAGAATATTTCACCATAATCTATTCCCTCTACCTATGAGTACCCCATTTTCAACTAATCTAGCTTTATACCTTTCAACATTGCCATCTACACAAAATTTCTTCTTCAACACCCATTTTCTACCAATAGGTTTCTATCCTTTAGGAAAAGGTACAAGGTCCCAAGTTTCTTTTTTATCCAATGAAGCCATCTCATCATCCATGGCCCCAATCCAGGAACCTGCATCTTCCATATCCAAAGCCTCTTCACAGATCTAGGCTCATCAATGTTAATCAAAGTGAAGGCACAACTGGAACCTAACATAAAATAACCAAACCTTTCTGGCTACTTTCTTGCTCTCGTGGATCTCCTTAAGGGATGAGGTTGAGGTTGTTCTTCCTCTTCTTCTGAACTATCAAAGCTACTAGAGCTCTCCTCATCATTAGACCCAACATGGTATTTTTGTTCAGTCTTCTCAGGGGTAGAAGGTAACTGAACAATATCTTCTTTCTTTTCTTTTTCATCTGGTTGTAGCACAGTAGGAGAAGATGTTAGCTATCTAAAAATAACATTTCTATTATACAACACCTTACTAGTCATAAGGTCCCAAAGCTTGTATCATTTCACACAAATGTGCTATATCTGATGAAATTGCATTTGATAGCTTTCTTTTCCAACTTATATCTTTTTTCCTTTGGAACATGTGCATAAGCTTCACAACCAAAAACACAAAGATCTCTAACTGAAGGCTTCTTACTAGACCACACCTCCATAGATGTCTTACCAACAAGGGCTGATATAGGAGATCTATTAACCAAATAGCAAGCAGTGACCACAACTTTAGCCCAAAACCTTTCTTCAAGACTAGCTCCACTAAGCATACTCCTAGCCTTCTCCATCATTGTCCTATTTATTCTTTCCGCAACTCCATTTTGCTATGGGGTATAAGGAGTTTTCTTATGTCTCTCGATACCTCTTTCTTTATAGAACTATTTGAACTCTACTAAGAAAAACTCACCACCATTATCAATTCTCACACACTTAATCTTCTTACTAGTCTGATTCTCTACAAGGGCTTAAATAAATTCCTTGAACTAACTAAAGGCTTATGTCTTACTTTTAAGGAAATAAATTCATGTCCTTCTATTGTAATCATCTATGAAAGATACAAAAATTAGAGACTTGGAGATTGAAGGAACATTTATAGGACCAAATACAATAGAATAAATAAGATCCAAAACATCAGAAGATTTGTGAGAACTAGAATAAAATTGAACATGATTTTGTTTACCATAGACACAATGTTTGCAGAAGTAAAACTCGAGATTACAATCATTTAACCCCTCAACAAGGTTCTTATTTTTCAGGGTTTTGAAACTGTTCTCAGCAATGTGGCCAAATTTCATATGCCACAACATTGTCTTTGCTGAAAGAAGCTTTCCTTCCAATGTGTTTGCACCCTTAGGTACACATGTTGCACTACCATTAGAACCAATAACTAGGTAAAAGCACAAAGTTGTGTCACCTTTTAGGCTGACTTATCAGAATGACTGAATATGTGTATTTCTACCTAAAAGTCAATTTTTTTCAAAGGTACAATCTTGATAAATTTATTCTAGATAAGTTATATATGGTCTCAGACTTTTCCAATTGAAAATGTCTATTAAATGCATGTTTTATACTAGTTTGTCTCCAATTACTTAGGAAATTAAATTATTTAAGATAACTAACGTTTCAATATCTCTTACTATTTTTAATGATATTTTTTTAATAACATATAAACACCATTTTATAGAGCTCAAAGTCAAGAATATTCTCGTATAGAGTTCATATTGTTTTAATTAGATATTATAATTAAAAAAATCCTACAAGTATGTATTTTAAACACTCAAAAAGATGTCAATTTTAACAAAGAAAAAATATTAGATCATATTAAAAAAATAAAATTATATGACATTCTAGAACAGAGAGTCATCTTCAAGAATGTACAATTTTTCTTTTGGTTGGAATAGATTTATTTTGAAAAATGTGGTGGGAGATGAAAACTATCAATTTTAGGTGAGTGGAAATTTGAATCGATATAAAAGAGAAAATATAAGTCTAAAGCCAATTTTTATTTTTGATTGTTCTAGCTACATATGTTATCTATAACATAATTTGAGATCAAAGGGAAATACGTTTACTTCCATATAGTCTTGTGGTTTGAACTAGACCCCTAATTTTTAGCATTTTTCAGCAACTAAAAAGTCATCTTTAAAAAATAGGAAATTATTTCAAATCTTATTCCAAATAATTATTAAAAATTATAATCCTAATATTCATCCATTTCTACACATTTCATTAGTTTACTTCATTTTCAAATTCTAAAAAATAATACTAGTTTTATGTCATTAAAGGTTAACCTTTATACTTTTGTTAGCCATTTCCTTTTATAAATGGGTGACACAAGTTTGTGCTTTTACCAACCACACTCTTCTATACTATTTGTTCAAATGGTGGGGATCAAGTGGTAGCTACTCTCTTCTTTGAAATAGAAGAACTATTGCACTGAGAAATGCATGCAACAAGTTGAATTAGAGTACCTCTCCTAGTACCCTTAGCAAGCACCATAGCTCCTATCATCATCTTACATCCATATTTAGAAAAAACAAGTTGCACACCCACATCATTCAACATACTAATAGGTAATAGTTTCATGCCAAACTAGGGATGTGCATTACCCTATTGATCCCCTTTACTCGTCCATCAGGGAATCTAATAGTGACCATCCTTGTCCAACTATCTTTAGATGAGAATCATCACCCAAGTACACCTTTTCACCATCGAAAACTTCATACTTTGAGAACTAGCTTCGATGAGAGGTCATGTGGAAAGAAGCACCCAAGTCTATCAACCACACATCATTAGATGCACGCTCTACCAAGGCTGTAATGAAAACATTGCAATCTTCTTGAGATTTTTTTGAACCTGAATCTTAGGCCTTCTTCTTCTTTTTTGGCTCTTTACAGTCTTTATAGAAGTGCCCAGTCTTATCATAGCTCCAACATTTTTTCTTAGACTTTCTAGGAGTCTTTGATTTTCCACAGAATTTGGATCTACCTTTTTCAAACTCATTGTCATTTTGCTTCCCTTTGTTACTGGATCTCTTGTGAATAGCAAGAGCTTCCTTGGCCAAATATGAAAACTTTATCCTTGTCTCCTCATATAACAGTGAAGACACCACATCATCCATTCTAAAATTGACTAAAGTACTTCCAAGAGCCATCAAAAGATGGTCCCATGAGTCTGAAAAGGAACATAAAAGGGTCATACATCGATCCTCCTCCTTTATCTTAATACCAAATGATGTCAACTATGCAATTAGTAAATTAAAAGAATTTAGATTATCTATAATAGATCCTCCTTCCTCCATTCTTAGAGAATACAACTTCTTCCTGAGGAACAACTTGTTCACTAGAGATTTGGCCTAATTCATAGACCCAGGTCATGTCTGCAAACTATTTGCGATCTTCTCATTAAGAACATTCATGAAAATTGAATCAACTAGACAAAGTCTAATGAGACCCTTAGCTTTCTAATCCTTGAGATCCCAATATGCTTGAGATATTGATTTGGGTCTCACATCAAGTGAAGCTACCTCCCATAGATCACAATATTCAAGCAAGTCTTCCATCTTGAGTTTCTACAACTCAAAATTACTACCATTAAATTTCTCCACCTCCATTTTTCTATATGATGAACTAGCCATCTCAATCTGCAAATAAGATTCAGAATGCTCTGCAAAAAACTCCCACTCAACTTGAGATTAGCTCAAAAAACCCTACCCAACAATTAGGATCAAAGGTTGATCAAGCTCTAATACCACTTGTAAGGAAACTCAATTGAAGAAACAACTTTCTACACTAATCCCTTAAGGAAAGTATTTCACAAATTCCTATTAAATCCTTATGATTTCATATTCGATATTATGTAAATAATAATATTGTAGTCAACTATGAATACAAAAAATAGATAGAGAAAGAAAATACATAAATGCAAAGATATGCTGGTGGGGAAAAATCTTTCGGTAAAAAAAATCCAGCGCTCCAAAACCTACACAATGTATTATCTTCAACACAAAAGGTTACAACACACTTGCAACACAAGTTCTTTCAGAACATGGAAGATAAATCAGATAGCAACATATACTACCAACAATACTCTCTCTCTCTCTCTCTCTCTCTCTCTCTCTCTCTCTCTCTCTCTCTCTCTCTCTCTCTCCCCCCCCTATCTACAACCCTAAAAATGCTTATATCATGTACTTCTCATTTTAGGGAAACTTCCAAAGAACAACTATATTAGGCTTTTTACCGTTCTTTAGAAAAGTAGGAACCCAAATTTTTTTTGGGGCCGATGTCCCAAACCCCGCATGTTGATGGAGACTTGAGTGTACAGTACTCAATTATCAATTTCCACATGTCTTCTCCTCTTCACATCATCATATCTTCCAAAGATAGCTCTTATGCGTCATAGGAATCTATCATAATCATTTCATCCATGATCTCCTTATACACAATTCAAGATGCCAAAACATACAAGTGGAGTAACACATCAACATGCCAACTAGACATGTACATTCACACTTAATTACATTTTTTTACAAAAAAGTACATTTACAAAACAAATAATAAGAATAGGAATTATCCAAGGTTGAGACACCTTATTCCTAACAAGGAGAGCACCAAAAATAATCGAGAGATAGGGGAATTATATTTTTCTATAGACTTTGCACTACAAGAGAGGAGATACTTTTCTAAATAGTAATTTGTGTGTATCAAGCAACAAATCTTTCTTTTCTTTTGTTGTGTTTAGAGGAGGAACATTTTAGTATATCAGAACTTTGAGTTTGTGTGTTAGCTTTCTAATCAATGTCAATTTTTAAATTATCTTAGCTACCTCTAAATGTGGTTTTGGCACATATAATTATTGCCACAATTATCATTTGGACTTTGGGCCTTATATTCATATACTTGGAAAGAACAATTCATCTTTCTTTCTACATTTATTCTATAATTTAATAATTGGTTAAATGAGTTTTGTATCATTTACTCTTTTTTTTTTGGTGATTTAGTTTCTTTGCATCTCCATCATGTTTACGAGTGGATATTTGTGTGCCTTCTTTGTGTTTTTTGGTTAAAAGCATCTATGTCCATAGTTATGTAAATTCATTGTAAATCTTTATATAGGGAGTTGTAAATGATTCATTTAGAGGGTGCTTATGCTTTTCAACCACGAAGCAACCCTATTGTTGGTGTTGATTGAGTCTTCTTGTTTGAGCATTTTAGGGTCAATTTGTAAGTGTTTTCTTGGAAGACAAATCTGTTCACTAACAACTTCATAATTTTTCTACTAGTAGTTAGCATTTGGGTGATGCTACTCACTAGAATTGGAATGGATTTAGTTCCTTTTCAATGTCCTTATATGAGGACTCTTAACTTATGCTAAAGGTACTCATAATCATTCTTAGAGCATACATAATAACATCAATATGCATTAAAAAATAAACCTTTGTAGTATAGGGTGTGTGCATATGACCATTTTTTTTTCCTATTTAATTTTGTATTGGAATATAGGAAGCTTCCTAGTAGAGATGTACAAGATAAATTTGGGCACCTACAAATCCTAAATTCAAGGTCAAATTTTTACAATTTCTTCACACGAGTTCGTATGTGAGTTGACTTCTTTAAGTTAAGGTTTCAACTTCTAGGTATTCATCTATAGAGATTATTGTACATCGAGCAGTTAAAAAATGATTTTTCAAAGTGACAATTGATACCCCCATGTTGTTCACTCCAAAATTTCAACACTTGTGGCCAATGTCCTAGCATTCTCTAAGAAATATCCCAATAGTGGTCCAAAAGGGCCAATCACTAATAAAAAACCCTTAGAAATGATATACTATTATTTCATGTGTAATCAACTATTGGTACATATGCTATCATTTTTGGGGCTCCTTTAATATTAGTAATTGAGGAATCAACATAAGAAAAAACCTGTAGAAAAAGGTTAGTCCCAAAATTTGCAGCAAGATGAAATATAATTTAAGAGAATAAATTTACACAATCCATTATGTTGTAATATGTTTCTGGATTCGATCATGTTAAGATTTTTACCATCAGAGTTTTGATGTTAAAAATATTAACACAATCAAATCCAAAAACATATTACAACAAGATGAAATATAATTAGACATCAGTGTGTTGTCCACCATCCTTACAAGAGACGTCAATTGAAAAAATGAAGATCATGTATCATTCTGCAAAGAGAATTATTAGTAAACTAGAGGGGAGATGTAAGATAAATAATGTAAAAAATAAAATATTAAAATTAAAAAAAAAAATTAAAAATATCACAATAATTGGACCCCCTAATGGCTATTAGGTCCTATCCCCTACTTTTTTTAATTTTTATTGGAGGTCATCTGTAAAATATCATAGCTACCCAATATGGAAGCATGAGCCTTACAACTAAACCTCTTCAACTAAGATCTAAGGGTTAAGGGGTACTTTTTCTACCAAATTTTCTTAGGACATGATCTTGACCTTATCCATTTTCAATGTTAGAGCCATACACTCAGCGCAACATGATCCTCGTTGAAAATAATTGGTTAATTATGTATTGTCTTTTATGTTACACAAAATGTCATATCATTGCTAGTTAGTGTATGTTGAGCTCACTTGGGCATTGAAGATAGTTTCCTATGTCTATTGAGTGTTCTAGAGTTTGTCAAGTTTAGAAGATAGTGTCTACTGAGTTCCCTTGGGCAACAAAAGCAGGATCACAAAAGTTCAGTGTTAACCGAGCTCACTTAGTTAATGAAGGAAAATTTTGATGGAACTATTGTTAATTGACCTCACTTGGTTACCAAAGGAACATTGTGAATATGCAACATTGACCAAGTTCACTTGGTTAACACAAGACAATCATTTCCAAATTAGTGTTTACCAAGCAGGGTCAGCTAACAAAGGTTTATATTGTTCTGGCATATTGTGTTCACTTGATTTGTTTGTTGGTTCTAGCCGACTGAGGAGATGAATATTAAGTATTCTAAGTTGTATTCAAGCTAACTTGACAATGTGTAAGATATAAATAGAAGTTAAAGGTGACAATTGAATGTGTGGACGATAATAGAAGATTTGAAGATGTGTAGAAGAAACAAATTAGAAGGATAAGCAGAATATCCTTGTTGAGCTACAAAGATACATTCAATTAGAATGGATCAAGTATATAGGCCAGAATTGAGATTTATAATCAACAATTTAGTTACATCAGAAATCAAGTCATCTCATTATTACTCTCTAAGCATTGTAGTAGTAATCTATTTATCTCGTAATAGAATCAGCTTAACAACTATTTCTAAATCCTCTAACAAGGTGGCATTTGTAGATTGAAGTGTCTAAAGTCCTCTAACAAGGCCACTCCTAACAGGGTGATTAAATCCTCTAATAAGGTCACACCTAATAGTGTGTTTTGTAACCTTTAACAAGGTTGGCTCCTAATAGGGTTCACTCTAGAAGAGTTAAAATTAGTAACTAGTTGATATTGGTGGTTTTTCCCAAATTAGGTTTCCACGTTAGATCTTGGTGTTACTTGTGTTCATTCTATTTCTTTCATGTGTATGAAACTAATTTAAGTAAGATTAATCATAGATAATATCTTACGATTTTGTTGTTAAGCAATTGCTAAGTTATTTCAATGTTGCCTAGTTACAACATTTTCTAGTGTAAACTGAGTGACTATGTGTTTATAGAGCATTAGTAATTTCAGTGAAGTTTATGTTATGTATTGACATCTAAGGGATTTAGGATTTATGTTTGTGGTAACTGATTCACCCCTCCCCTCTCTGTTACTTCTCTTAGATTTCCAACACCTTGGTGGGCTCTTTAAGAACCTTTCAACTTCATCGATAGACCAAGGGCCCTTTGACCTTTCCCCTACTATTGGGTTTAGCTAGTTTATTATTCTGTGATGGTAGATTTATATTATAAAGGGTTTTGTGGGCCCTCAAAAACTTTTTTTTACCCTAACAAAACAATTTGATACCAAATATGTCTTTGTAGACATGCATATTTCTTGTCTATCCATAAAAACAAATAATAGGGTATGGCTAATTCTATGACTAATTATTTGGTGATCCTATTGTAGAGATAACCAAAACTCTTTAAATGCTATGTATTTGAGATATTGAACAAAAAAAAAAAGTATGCGCATAGTTCTAAATGTGTTCAATAACTTACTTTCTAGCCTAATTTGGTATAAAAGATAACGAAACTTTAATTTTCCAAAAAATATTTTAGCATATATATGTTAATTTTTATTTTAAAAATGTTTCCTAGACCTAAATAAATTTATCATTTAATGAGATGGAAGGTAAAAAAAATTTAGTTTTTTCTCTATCTTCCACATCATTTACAATGAAAATTTTAAGTTATATTCGTAATAAAAAAATATAGATCCATTGATTTAAAATACATGCTAAAGATAGATAAATTTAGAGACTATATTTCTTCTTGGATACATTTATATCTACTTTTGCACATGTACTCTTTGTTCTATTTAGTAAATATTGTTGTCCTTCATTACACATGTTGTGCATACAAAATGCTTATAACCTTATAAAATACAATAACACTAAACCAACTCTAAATTAGGGCTCATTATTTTACCACTATAGATGTTATTACACTCATAGTGGCATCACCTACAAATAAATTTAGATAGTTATATATGCACTGATTAAAGTTTTTTTTTTTCTTGTTTTAGATATGCCTTTTTAATTTGAGTTAATATTCTTTTTCATCCAAAACTAGTATCAAATGGTCAAAAAAATGTATTTATGAATTATAATTTTACAATGAGAGGAACATAAATTTTAGAAGTAAAAAATGCTTGACATGTGCAATGCCAACAATAAGAAAAATCAAATTACAAAATTATAATTATAATTTTCTTAAATATTTCTTACTATTGAAAATGATTAATTGGACAATGTTGTTCAATTATCTCAACATAAGCTAAATAATCTTCTAATGTGTATTCTGCATATCAATAGTATCTCTTTATTTGTCGAGGAAGGGTGTGTCTACATTAAGGAAGAGTGTGTTTAATAATAAGTTGAATGATATTTCAAAAAGCATATTTGATGTCATCACAGTGGAATTGACATTCTCATACTCCAAGGAACAAAATCACATTTTATCTTAAATTTTACACAAAGGTTCAATTTTCATATGAGTGTGGGTTCCAATTTTTTGAGAGCATTTGCAGACAATTTTGGATTGGGGTTTTTATTGTTTGCATGGTAGGGCCTATGATTTCTTTTGCATTGGTGAGGACATATGGTTCTGCTCCAATTGTGCATGTAATGAGATTTGAATCATTTTATTTATGGGAGAGCTCCAAGATGAAAAAAAGTTAATGGTTGTTTTTCACGTAGCCATGATCACCCCATTCTGGTTATTCCTCTAGTGGCAATGATGGAGGACATTGAATATTGGACCAAGCATGCTTTGATATGCAAATTTATTGGAATCTAGATTTATTCATCTACTCTTAAGGCATGGATTTTCTGCTCATGGCAGGTGGAAGGAGATATGGAGATCATGTTGGCAGGGAATAGCTATTTTTTTGTTGTATGAACTCATACATGTCTAATCATGATTGTGTTTTTGAAGGAGGCCCTTATTTCTACAACCATGTGGGGTTATTTGTCAAACCATCGCATTCAAAATTTAATTATGTTGAGGATCTCCCTTCAACAGTACCAGTTTGGGTTTGTTTGCCTCACCTTCCCCTAGAATTCTAGCAAGAAGACATCCTCCATCAAATTGCTAATTTGATAGGAAAGCTGACTTTAATTGCACATTAATCCCTTGATAAATGGGTTATTTCTTTTGCTAGAATTTGTGTTGAAATCAATTTGAATAACCCATTACCAAATTCTTTAAAAAATATTCTTGGGGCTTCTTCCTAGGTGCAATAGTTAGATTATGAATCCCTCCCTTTTTGATGTTAGATATGTCATGAGTATGGTCATTTATAGCATCAGTGTCCTCGTAGCTTGACTTCCAAGGGAGTGGATGGTTCGATGACCGAAAATGGTGATGGTTTGGTAGATACTATAGGGAAAGGACAAGCTTAGATGGATAATACAACCAAGGGGAAGAATCAACCAGATGCTATAGGAAAGGGAAAGGATCAAATGCAAGATAAGGATGGATTTACCCCTGCTCACCTGTGAGCTAAAGGGCATGGTTAGAAGAGGCCTTTGAAAGATAGAATATATGGTTTAGGTTTTAATCTCTTTGAGGTATTGGATAGTATGGTTTTAGAGGAGGGTATTCCTCCTAGTGTCTCTTCTAACCTAGTTTTACCAGATGAGAGACTTTCATCTAATGATGCTTATGGGGCATCCTAGGTGAGCTTGCTATAGCCCCTATGTTAAATACTCTAGTGAAACCTATGGTGTTGGAGGATAATGACGTTGTTCTAGCTGACTTGGTTAAGGATGTGCTAGCATCTGGTAAGGGTAAGTGGTATCCTCTCCCCTTGGGGTTGATGCATTGACCCTTTAAGTAGGTTTCCTTTACTCCTCCTTTAAGGATTGGGCATGAAACATACCAAGAGAATATTAAACTCATTGGAGATATATTGATAGAGTCTAGGTTAGTGAAACCATTGGATTCTCATTTTCCCATTCTACTCAATGATGATTATTCTCTCATGGAATGTTAGAGGGTTGAATAACATCCCTAGACAAAAGGCTATTCAAAATTTGGTGGTTGATCATTCTTCTGATGTTTTTTTGTATCCAAGAGACTAAGCTCTCTATGGAGTTTATGGTCCAACATGCATCTAGTATTTGGACTCATGGAAAATGCTAGTGTGTTGGGGCTATGGGAAGTGTTGGCAGTTTGGTTATCTTTTAGGATCTACAAAAAATTTGTCCCCTTGGCTGGGTGTCTTCTTCCTCAACTCTCTCTATGGTGGCTTTTGCTTTTGACTCAAGAGAGGTAATCATGATTACTAATGTGTATGAGCCTATTGATTTTGTGGGAAAGGAGGAACTTTGGAGGCATATTAAATATGTTATAAATTGTCACCCTTTTCATCCTTGGGTGGTAGCAGGGGACTTCAAATCAGTTTTAAGTTTGGAGGAGAAGCAAGGTGGTTTGGCTAGATTGGGGCCTTCTTCTACTCTTCTTTGGCAACACATATCACTTTTGCATCTTTCTTATGTCAAGCCTTCTAATGGTCTCTATATTTGGAATAATCAAAGGACTAGTGCTAATGCTATCTCAAAACGTCTAGATAGATTTTTTATTTCTTATTTTTGGGTTAGTGGCACCCTTACTCTCTCTTTGGAAATCTTGGACTGGAGGGGTTCTGATCTTTGGCCAATCAAATTTTCTTCTACTGGGGCTTGTATTCCAAAGTGTCCAACTTTTAAGTTCTAGTTGATGTGGCTTTGTGACTCCCCTCTTTGTGAATTTTTTTATGTTGGTGGAGAGATGGCATTTCTACATATGGTACTGCTATGTATTCATTTTATAAAAGGCTTCAATATTTTGAAAGGAAGCTCAAGATATGGAATAGACAATGTTTTGGGAACCTTCACTCTATGAAGAGGCTTTCTTAGGAAAATCTTGATGTCATCACAAGGCCAATTAAAGATCAAGGTTTCTTGGAGGATCTTGGAAGGGTTGAATCCCTTGCTTCTAGAGCTCTAACAGAATGGGAACTTTGAGAGAAATCTTTTGGAAGCAAAAGGCTAAAGTTGATTGGCTCTAGGAAAGTGATCAAAACACTACTTTTTTCCATAAAATGGTGCAATCTCACTAGAATTAGAACAATATCTCTTCTTTGGTTAATTCTCAAGGTATCCAATTGACTTCCTTGCTAGCTTTGTTCCAAGAGGATACTTAGTACTTTTCTACGCTCTTCTTTAAGGACTCTCCTCCTACTGATAATGAAGAAAAATTTATCTTGTCTTGTATTCCTTCCCTTATCACTTAGGAAATGAATGATTATCTCATGCGACCAATATCTTTGGAAGAGCTAGACAAGTTGGTCTTTGGCATGCCTAAGGGAAAGGCTCCTAGTCCTGATGGCTTTCCATTTGAGTTGTTTCAGGAATTTTGGGACATCATTAGTCATAATTTGTTGGAGGTGGTTAAGGAATCCTATTCTAGCAAGTAGATTCTTTGGGCATTGAATTCTACTTTCTTAACTCTTATTCCAAAAAGAGATGGTGCTAATCAATTCCAAAGTCTTTTAGACCAATTGCCTTATGTAATGTGGTTTACAAATTCATTACTAATTTGATTGATGAGAGAATTAAAAAGTGGCTCCCCATTATTATCTTAGAGGAACAAGGTGGTTTTGTTGAGCTAGAAGACAAATTTTGGATGGGGTGGTTATTGCTACTAAGGTTATTCACTCTATGGCTAGTTCAAGGGAAAGAGCAATGTTTGTTAAGCTAGATATGGCTAAGGCCTATGATAGAGTTAAATGGAGTTTCCTAAGGAATATTCTTCTTACCTTTTCCTTTAGCTCTGACTAGGTGAGTTGGACTATGAGTTGTGTTACTTTTGCCTCTTTTTCTGTTCTTCTTAATGGTCAACCTTCCTAGCTATTTGATGCCTCTAGAGGCCTCCACCAGGGTGATCCTATCTCCCCATAGCTATTCATCATCATGGCTGAGGGCTTGGGTAGATTCATTAAGTATTAGGTGTCACAAAATTCTATACAAGGGTGGCAGTGGGGTAATGGTTTACCTACTCTTTCTCACCTTCAATTTGTAGATGATTTTTCTCTTGCGAGTCTTACTAGGATCAAGGAACCTAAAGACTTTCAACATACTCTAGATATTTATTTGGAAACTTTAGGCCAAAAAGTTAATGAGGACAAATCTTCCATTTACTTTTTTAACACTTTTGATTCTATTCAACAAAGGATTGTTGATATCCTGTAGTTTCAAATTGGGTCGCTTCCTTTGACTTTTCTTAGCATCCCTATTGTTGTTTCTAGGTAGCCATGTCTCTTATTGAAAAATTTGATTACCAAGCTTCAGTATAAGGTAAATCATTGGACTCATAGATGGCTTTCTACTACTGCATGTGTTACCCTTCTTCAATCTGTTATCCAAGTTCTTCCTACTTATAGAAACATGGTTCAGGCTACTCTTGTTTACTTTCTCAAGGAGTTTGATGCTCTTTCTCAACATTTCCTTTGAAGTGATAATTTGCATAGCACTAAATAGATTTTGATTAGATGGGAGACTATTTGTAGGCCTAAAAAGGAGGGTGGTCATGGTCTTCGATCAACTCTCTTGAGTAGTCAAGTGTTGGATGCTAAAGTTTATTGGAAATGGTGCTCTAGACAACATCAAATTTGGGCTCATATTATCACCCATAAATATTTTTGTGGTGTTGATCCTTGCTTTGTTTCTGCACTTCCTCTTGAAGGTTGTGGCTCAATGGTCTAGCATACTCTAAAGATCGGTGTTGTGTTAGTCAAGAGAGGTCCATTCTGTATATGTAAGGGAGGCTCTGAGGATTTGTTTTGGTTTGATGCTTGGGATGGATTCCCATCCATATTATCCATGTACCCTCATCTTTAGACTCTTTTTTATTCTTTTCATGCTGCTTAATGGGATAAAGTTGCTCATTACAAGACTCTGTATCAATTGGGACATGTTGTTGGTTATAGTTGGAAGCACTCTTCTAATTGGCCTCTTGTAGGCATAGACATTGATCATCGAGATCTTTCTTAGATTCTAGCCTCTAGGGAGTTTTCCTCTTTGTTATGTCTAGATGTTTTGGCTTGGGAGGTACCTTGTCTGGTAAATATCATGTCTCTGCTGGGTATTAGGAGATAACTAGATAATTATTTGGGAATGCTAAGGTCCCTTGGTGGAAGAAAGTTTGGAATAAAGTTTCTTGGTCCAAGTGCAATTTTTTCATGTGGCTAGTGGCTCACAACCACTATCTTACATGGGATAATCTTTGTAAACATGGATTCCAGGGCCCCTCTTATTGTGTTTTGTGTGGTAATGGGGATGAGTCTATCTCCCATCTGTTCTTCGATTTCTCCTTTTCTTCTCACCTATGGCACCTTTGGTGGAGTGCTTGGGGTTGCTCTTGTAGGCATGCTTCAAGACTCTTTGCTTGAGTTATGGGCCTGCTTGGGTGGTGCTACCTCCAAGTCTTCTCCTTTCCATGTTGCTTGGATTGCTGGCCCGTCGTTCATTCTCTAGCATATTTGGTTGGAAAGGAATGATTGAATCTTCCAAGATGTTCAGCTTGGTGTTATGCATCTTTGGTGGAAGATCTCACATTCTCTTCAAGAAACTATTCAAGTGAAATGTGTGCTAGATGGGGGTATGGATCCAGTTGATCTTGCTATATGCAATTGCCTCAATTTTCATCTTTAGGATGGGGTTGTAGCTCAAAGGTATCAAAGAGTGACTAAGCATCATCATCAATAAACAAAAGGTTGGGTAAATCGGGATGGGCATTGGAATCCTCCTCCCCATGGAGTTCTGAAAATTAACACTGATGGTTCTTTCAAGGGGAATCCACGCATTGTTGGTATTGGGGGAGTGGCTCATTGCAATTTTGGTGATGTTAAATTCTTTTTCTCAGTGCATAAGGGTGATTACACTAACAATCTCATGGAGGGTTAGGCCATTTTATATGCTATGGAACAATGTTGTTTGCAAGGATGGTGCAAGATTATCTATGAGTCTGACTCCCATGTGGTGGTGAACTTGCTTTCCTCATAGGATCTTGAGGATGTTAGTTGGCAACTAGCCACTGTTGTTAATCAAATTCTTCTCTTTTGTAGCTCTCTTGAGTTCATTAGATTTACTTACATTCCTCATGAATGGAACAAAGATACTGATTATATAGCCAAATGGGCTTCTAGACATGCTTCGAGTTGGAATATTATGGATAGGGGCAAACTTCAATTTGAGATGGTGCAGGAATTTGATGAACTTGTTGCTTAGGATAAAGCTTCTTCTTGAGCTCTTCTTGTTGTAATCCTTTCTATTTTAATAAATTTTTACCCTTCTTTTTCCAATTTTCATATTAGGCACAAACTATAGTAAACAAGAAAAATCTAAATAATAGACAAGGTTCAATTTTCATATTAGACACAAACAATAATAAACAATATATGTTTGACACCAATTGATTAATATTAATAAACCAAATCTTGCAATTCATTCTCAACTAAAAACCACTCTCTATAAAAGGCTAAATTGTTCTTTGAAATATATAAAATACCTTATCATACTTAATTCTAAACTTGAAAATATTAAAGATCTATAAAAATTAAATGAAAACATTTTTAGGGAATGGTTTTTTTTTTCCAACTTAAAGGCAATTATGTATTTGTTATCTGATAAATTTATAATAATGAAAAATGATAAATAAAAAAAACTTAATCAACTAATACAATATTATAATACTTATCTATTTTTTAAAGCTAAAATATGACTCTTAAAATATAACTTATACATTAATTACAACAATGTTAATCAAAAGATAAACTAAAAAAAAATGGCATTTCCCTTAAGTCCAACTTGAAATGTTATAATTGCAAAAGTCACATCTTGAGATAAATTTTTTTTGAATTTGTTAATTGAAACTTTATAGATCATTTATTAAGAAATCATAATCCATGAAAAGGAAAATCATATGAAAAACTTGAATAATTTTAATAAATTAAATTAGTAATTGAAAAAAATTGCAATTTTCTTATAGACAATTTACTTCCTTCTAAAAAACACAACACATTTAATAAAAATAATAAATTTTTCTAGGGAAATAAAATTGCCAATTACCAAATTTTCAAATAAATATAAAACTCAAAATCAAAAAAACATACACAAAGCTTATCAAGCAAGAAACTACTATTTGTCTAACTGGAAACAAAGATAAAATATTTATTCTAACTCGTAATTCCTATCTTCTTTAACATACTTTTCATATTATATTATATATATATGTCAATAAGGATGAGAAACAAAGTATTTACGTTCAAAGAGAAATTAGAAACTAGTGCTTGCACCTAGGCAAAGTGCAAGTGTATAGATGATATAGCTGCACGAGATTGGAGATTAGATTTAGGAATATGGAGATAGTTGCATAAATTTTACAAATTATTTATTGTGATAAACTTTTTTTTCTCATGAAACTCAATGTTACAATGTTGTGTAACAACAATATGACATACATTCAAAAATAAAGAACGATGTTCTACTGATAAAGTATGGTGAATTTAGTGATGTGATTAGTTTTAAAAATGATATTAGGAATGTGAAGAGTTCAAATGTTGATTTCATTCGATAAATCATATATAAAAAATAATGATATGAACTTCATTCATAGAATATTTGAATGTTACATGATGTTTTCAACATTATTGTTATAATAAATATCTAATTTACAAATAGTTGAAAATTTAAGAATTGATAAATGAAGTAATAAAATTTAAATTTCGGTAATTAGTATTAGACAAAGATTATTATTTTAATAATTAAGTGAAAATATTCAACTAAATATGATTTTAATAGATTGATTTCTCCTAATAATAATACTTTTACTATTGAACATCCCTTGTTTTAAATATAAATACTCCATCATGGGCTTCTTATATAAAAGTTTAAGGATCCCCATTCTTACACAACTTTCTTGTTCAAGAAATGAGTGTCGTTCAAAAAATGACATATATAATCTAATTTTGTCATTTGATAACGTAGCTTCTTGGCAAATTGCCATGATGAGTAACAGAGGAGGGTGGGACTTATCTTAGAAGGAGAGACATCATCTACAACACTCTAGGACCCTCAATTATTACTAAGAGTTTAAACATCACACAGAAAGGCTAAAAGTGTTAAATAGTCAAAGTTGACTTATTTTTCCAAGCTTAATTTCTTGCTTAGCATGTGATGTTTAAGGGTGCCCCCAAGAGCTAAAGCCACCACTCCCATCGTTGGAAAACACTCCTACTAGAAAGATTCCCACTAAATCAATTTTACATCCTTGTTGTGGCTTGGATTTTTCTCTCTCCGCCACTAAAAGGAAATTGCACACAATAGTAAGCCCCAAAAAAAAAAAAAATCAGAACCTAAACATTAAGTGGAGGCAGAGTACCATAATATTATCAATTTATTGCATAATTGTATAACAAATACTGTCAATTTAGCGCAACCTACATATCACATATCTAAGGTCTTATTTTAAAAAGCCAGGCTAAGACCAAAAGCTTCATAAAACTAAGACAATTGTCTAGATTAATGATGAATAAATCCATGTTAAACTTAAAATGAACTCATAATCTAAACTTAAGTTCACAATAATAAATAGATCATACAATTTTGTTTACACATCATACTCTTAAGAATGTCTTCTTAGAGGGCCCATCAATATATCTAAATTTAGATGTGTTACCACAAGAAGTTAAAAAATATAGGGCGTTATGCTATTTGAGGTGAACCAAATCCTCTCTTTTCTGAGCATCGTTGCTGTTACAAAATATTGAAACATCAAGTTTCAATCTGTTTTTCTGATTTAGCAAAATGGAAGGCAAATTTGGGAGTGCAAATGCTTTGCATTCGGTCTTTGTATGGGGAAAATGATTCAACAAGAATAATAACATGGGCCAATTGTGGACAATGGCTAAAAAGTATAACATGTCTATGTTAACAGAATTCACTTGGATCAATGAATTGGAGGAGTACTTTGAGTATGAAGATATCGAGGATTCTGAAAGGGTCAAGTTTGCAAAGGAAAAATTGAAGGAACATGCAAAGATTTGGTGGCAGTAGATTCAATTAGGGTGAAATAGAAAGGGAAAGGAAAAAATCACCAAATGGAATTGGATGATAGCTGAATTGAAGCGATAATTCATTCTCGTAGATTATGACCTTGATCTATTGAAGAAGATTCAAGGGTTGAGGCAAGCGAAAAAATCTGTTCAAGACTATACCGAAGAGTTCTACCGAGTTCTCATTAGAACCAACCATATAGAAGTTGTTAAACAGAAAATCACCTATTATCTTAATGGTTAAGGGCCAAGAATTCAAGATGAGCTGAGACTAGTTTGAATGAATAGTATTGAGGAGGCATACTAGTTTACCCTAAAAGTTAAGGAGAAACAAAGCAAGAAGTTTGACAACAAGAATAGTAGAAGAAGTCACGGTGGAAGATCTAGTGGATGATCTTATGGAGGTTGTAATGATGATTAGAAAAACAAGGATGAGGTTAGAAGTAGTAGTCAAAACTAGAAGGTAAATAATTCCAATCGTTTCCATGATCAAAACGATAGAGATTAGAGAGGAAGAGGAAGAGGACAAAGATCTAGAAGAGGAAGCTTTTGTGGGAAATATTTTCACTATGGAGAAGAAGGTCATAGAGCATTTGAATGTACCCAACACTAAAGAAGGATAGATCACAGAATAGAAGGCCAGACCAGAGTTACACATGTTGATGAAGATGCTAGATCATCACATTTTGAAGATGTTGAAAGAGGAGCAATCATAGTTAATAGAAGAGTCCTGATAAGTGGTGAGAATAAACCTAATCAAAGAAGGAGTTTGTTTCGCACTAGATACAGATGTGAAGCTAAGTGTTGTGATGTGATCATTGATGGTGGAAGTATCAACAATATGATCTCATAAATGATGGTCGCCAAGTTGAAGCTGAAGAGACAAAAACACCCACATCCATACCGTATTGCTTGTGTGAAAGATGACCACAAGGTCATGGTCAATGAGCAGTGCTCCGTGACGTTCAAGATTAGAAGCTACTAGGATGATGTATTATGTGATATCATACCTATAGACATATGTCATATGTTGCTAGGTAGGTCATGACAGTTTGAAAAACATGCTATACATGATGGACGAGCAAATACCTACACTTTAACCAAGGATGGAGTGAAACATAAGTTGAAGCCATTAAAGGAGAAAGAAGAAAACGTATGTAGTGGTGTCGTGATATGTTTTGTCAATGGAAAAGAGTTTCTCAAAGTATGAAGTGTGAGCATTTTTTTTTTGCTATAATTCCACAAGATAGTAAAGAAGAAATAGAGGAGGTACCTGTAAAAGTTGTAGATATGTTGGGAGAGTTTTTTGATATTGTATCAAATAATGTACATGATGGATTGCCCCCAATGAGGAAGATCAGTCACCAAATGGATTTGATTCTAAGAGTCAGTTTGCCAAACAAGGTAGTGTTCAGAATGACACCAATAGAAAGTGAAGAGTTGAACAAGAAAGTTCATGAGATGTTCTAGAATGTGTTGATTTGAGAGACTCTCAATCCATGTGCTGTACCAGTTGTATTAGCACCAAAGTAGAATGAAGAATGGAGGATGTGCATAGATTCTCATGCTATCAATAAGATAACAATCAAGTATAAATTTCCATTGCTAAGGATGAATGATATTATGGATTGTTTGAGTGAGGTTGATTATTTCACAACTTGATAGATTTAAATAGTGGGTACCATCATATTTGTATTAGAGAAATTGGTGAGTGGAAGATTGCTTTCAAGATAAGGGAAGGACTATACGAGTTGTTAGTCATTCCTTTTTGGTTAACAAATACATCAAGCACTTTCATGAGGCTCATGAATGAGGTATTGAAGGAGTTTCTAGGTAAGTTTTTCATTGTTTACCTAGATGATATATTGATCTTTAGTAAGACATTGGAGGAGCATTTGATTCATATTTGCAAAGTGTTTGATAAGTTGAGGAAAGAAAAGTTGTTGATAAATCTGAAGAAGTGTAGTTTTGTAAATGAGTGGTGTACTTAGGATTTTTTGTCTCAAGAGAAGGTCTGTAAATGGGCTTAGAGAAAGTGAAGGCTATCCTTGAATGGCCTATTCCAAGGAGTGCAACAGAGGTAAGATCTTTTCATAGATTGATTGGTTTTTACAAAATGTTCATACGAGATTTTAGTAGTATTTGTGGACCCTTGACTAAAACAATAAGAGGGGATAGAAAAGAGTTTAAGTGGACTATAGAAGCAAATAAGAGTTTTAATCTATTGAAACAAAAAGTTACTGAGCAACCTATTTTAGCACTCCTAGATTTTAACAAGGTGTTTCAAGTAGACTGTTATGTTAGTGGTATTGTAATAAGAGTTGTTTTGAGCCAAGAAGGTAGACCTATTTCTTATTTTAGTGAGAAAATAAATGATACAAAAAGAAAATATTTTTTTATGATCAAGAATTTTATATTATAGTTCAAGGATCAAAGAAGTGGAGATACTAGCTTCTTCCTAAGGAGTTTTTTTTGTATACTAATCATAAAGCTTTACAATATTTGGATAGTCAAGGAAAATTGAGCCAAAGGGATTTGAAGTGGGTTGAGTTTTGGTAGAGTTATATATATATTTTGAAACAAAGGAGTTTGAAGTCTAACAGGGTTGTAGATGCCCTTTATAGAAGACAACTTTTGCTAAGAGAAATGTAGATAGAGGTGGTTGGGTTCAAGAAACTCAGTACTTTGTATCTAGATAATCCTTATTTTAGTGAAGTGTGGAAGGCTTGTATATAACCTATTACAATTGACAAGATAAAGTGGTTGGATTTCATGATCCAAGATAATATGTTGTTTGAAGGAAGCCAGCTGTACATTCCCATAAGTTCAATGAGGGAGGATATCATCAAGGAGAAGTATAGTGGAGGAGGATATCATCAAGGAGAAGTATAGTGGAGGATTGGCTGGACATTTTGGCAAAGATAAGACCATTGCTTTGGTTGAAGAGAATTATTACTAGCCGTAATTGTAGCAAGATTGAAAAAGTTTGTATAGAGTTGTAAAGTATGTCAGATGGTGAAAGGAGTGAAGTAGAATATAGGGTTGTATCAACCATTACCTATACCAAAGAAGTCATGGGAGGATGTCAGCATGGATTTTGTTCTTAGATTACCAAGTACGCAGTGTGGGCATGATTCTATTTTTGTGGTGGTTGATAGGTTTTCATAGATGACACATTTTATTCCTTGCAAGAAGACTAGTGATGTTGTTCATGTGGTAGAGTTATTTTTCAGAGAAGTTGCGAGACTACATGGACTACCAAAGAGTATAGTTTCAGATCAAGATACCAAATTTCTTGGGTATTTCTAGCATACATTATGGAAGAAGTTGAAGACAGATTTAAATTTCAGTTCATCAAATCATCCATAGAGTAATGGATAGATAGAAGCTACAAATCACAATTTGGGAAACTTGCTAAGATGTTTGGTTGGAAACAAGCCAAAAGGATGTGATATGATTTTACCATAGGTAGAATTTACATATAATAATTCTGTCAATAGGAGTACTAGTAAATCACCATTCTAGATTGTATATGAGAGCAGTCCCAGAAATGCTTCTGAATTGAGGCAGTTAGATAAAGGAGAGATAAGTAGTGCTAAAGCAAAAGATTTTACTAAATATGTGAGGAACATCCATGACGTGGTGAGGAAGCACATCATAAAGATGAATACACAGTATAAGGCTAACACAGATGTCGAAAGGAGCTATAAGAAATTTTAGATTGGAGATGAAGTCATGGTTCATTTGAGAAAGGAGCATTTTCCAGTGGGTATATATAATATGTTGAAGATAAAGAAGTATGGACCATGCAATATAGTGAAAAGGCATGATTCTAGAAATATTTATGAAGTGGATTTGCTCATTGAATTGAATATTTCATTAGTATTTAATATTTTAGATTTGACAGAGTATTATGAAGGAGGTGATGGAGATGAAGTTGTAGAAGTGTAGTGGGGTATTCCAGCAGGTAGTTCAACTACAAAGGAGATTGACAAGATACTGGATAGTCATGTTGACAAAAGTAAAAAGAACAAAACTTATGAGGAATACCTTGTCAACTAGAAAGGGAGGTTAGTAGAGGATTCATCATGCCTAGAAAAGGGGGAGGTTAACTATCCTAAGTTTCCTCTGAACACCTAAGATGTGATGAGGTCACTTCTCAAATTACCCCAAGTGTTTGATTCAGGAGCATCCTGGGTCTAAGAGAAATCTTGCATCACCCAAAAATATTTTTATTACATTCTTTTCTATTTTAATAATGACTAGTAGACATGGTGCTTACTATTTATAGGAACTTGCTATTTTTAGCAAGTTTTTCATATAAGTCCAGAATATTGTCATTTTCTATAGAAAGGTTCACTTTAGAGTTGTAAGCTTACCATGAAAACCTCATTGCTCAAGCATAAGTATCAGAGAAGTCATTGCAGATTTTCGATAGAAAAATTTGTAGAAAAATCTTTAGGCTTATTGTTGGAGGCATTAGAGTGCCTAGACGAGGCCTGAAAACTCGATGAAAGGGTGCTAGCATGGTTCCAAGCCTATAGATTAGGAGCTAGCATTTCCAAAAAGTAGTTATAATAGCCAATCAGAGCAATGTTTCATGAGTTATGGCCTTTCAAATTTGGGCTACCCAAAATATCTAAAATAATTGTCAAAGGTGTATTTGGTCAACTCTATATGTATTGTTAGGGTCTTTCAGCCCTAGGTATTATGTTTTATTCTCTAAAACCTTCCTAGGTAGCATAAAATTGCCTATTTAAGAAAGGCTCAAACATTGTCTAGGACAGCTATGGGCAATATTTCACAACTTATCTTGTAGATTACTATAATGAAGGTTCCCATGTGGGTTAGCATATTGTACTTGTGAATTTTTTAATTCCACATTTGTGATGCAAATAAGAAGTCCATATTTTGTTCTTGCATTTGCTGTTATTTCTTTGTTTTCTATTATGAGATTATAGTATTAAAGGGAGCACCCTTCATCAGATTTCCTTTATTATTAGTTTTTTATGAAGATTTCATGGAGAGAACCCTACAACTAGGCACAATTATCCAAAAAACATGATGCAATGCAAGGAAGGTGTACCTTCAAAGGAGATGACCTAGCTCCTAGTGAATAACCACACAATAGAAATTTAATTAAAATAAAAAGATTTAGATCAATTGGAATAAATATTCTTGTTAAAGAATCATATGAGTTACATCCAACATGCCTAACTATAAGGCCTTCTGGGTTATGACCAATACAAAGAAGGAAACAACACAATCTTCATATTTGAAGATCCACCTTCCTAGCTATCATCCCTCAAGATGCTCTTAGCTACTCCATGCTTTGCTCCATCATCAATGACTCTAGACACCACAAGACCCTCTAGTTCTACTAAACCAAGCTACAAGTTGTCCTAGCAAGTTACATTAAAGAGAAATTTACATTAAATAAATATTCAAGTCATAAGTTGACCCAGTAGATTATATAACACTTAGGATAAGACCCAAGTTTACAATGCATAAAAAAATCATAAGATAAAATAACATTATGTGGCCTTAGCCATAGGCCCACACACCATCCAATGATCCATATATAAGATGGCACAAACCAAATCACATAGATTTACATGCAACAACCACTAAGATTTGTTAAAGATGGTGAAGAACATCTAGTATGTAGATTGAAAAAATCACTATATGGTCTTAAATGGGCTCCAAGGTTGTGGTACTCCAAAATAAATGAATTCTTTGTAATAGATAGATTTTAAAGAAGAAAATCTAACCTAGATGTATATGTAAAGCATATTGATGATGGAATTGTTATTATTGTCTTGTATGTGGATGATCTAATTATTACAGAAGATTCCACTTAATGTATTGAAAACACCAAGAAACAACTCAAGAAAACCTTTGAGATAATTGATCTAGGATTAATGCACTATTTCTTGGGTATGCAAGTTTTGAAAGAAGAAGGAAGGATCATGTTTTCTCAAACTAAGTATGCTCTTGATGTATCGAAAAAGTTCAATATGAGTGATTGTAAATTAGCCAATACACCATGTGAAGTAGGATTAATATTAAGTACTCATTCTACTCAAAAGAAGGTGGATGAGAAATTGTATCAGCAGCTTGTTGGTAGTCTCTTATATCTTACCATAACTAGACCAAATATTGCATATGTTGTTGCTATTGTATCTAGGTACATGGAAAATCTACACTATGATCACTAAAAAGTTGCTAAGAGGATTTTGAGGTACATCAAAGGCACTTCCAAGCTTGGCATTGCATACAAACATGAAGGAGAACCTACTTTAGTAGGTTATATAGATTCTGATTATGTAGGAGATATTGATGGCAGAAAATCAACTTTAGGATACATCTTTCAACTTAGATCCAAACCAATTTCTTGGAGCAACAAGAAGCGATCAATAGTGTCACTTTCATCAATAGAGGCAAAATATATTGGTGTATCAAAGGCATCTGAAGAAGCTCTATGGATTAGAAGACTACTTCAAGAGACACATCATCAACAAGCTCATCCAACCACCATATTCCGTTACAAAAAAAGCACCATCAAGATTGCAAAGAATCTTGTATACCATGCAGGATCCAAACACATTGAAGTTCATCATCACTTTGTTCATGACTTAACAAAGAGTGAAGTAGTGGACCTATACTTCTATGGCACTGAAGATCAAATTACAGACATATTTACCAAAGCATTATCTACCATCTAATTTCTCAAGTTTGGAACCAATAGAAAGTGAAGAGTTGAATAGGAAAGTTCATGAGTTGTTGCAGAAGGTGTTGATTTGAGAGTCTGAGTTCGTGTGTTATACCAAATGTATTAGCACCAAAGAAGAATGGAGAATGTAGGATGTGCATAGATTCTCATGCTATCAACAAGATCACCATTTCCATTTCCAAGGATGGATGATATTATGGATTTTTTGATTGGGGATAAGTATTTCACAAAGATAGATCTGAAGAGTGGGTACCATCAGATTTGTATCAAAGAAGTTGATGAGTGGAGTACTTTTATGAGGCTCATGAATGAGGTACTAAAGGAGTTTCTAGGTAATTTTGTCTTTGTTTACCTAGATGATATATTTATCTTTAGTAAGACATTGGAGGAGCATTTGATTCATATTCACAAGGTGTTTGATAAGTTGAGGGAAGAAAAGTTGTTGATAAACCTGAAAAGGTGTAGTTTTGTAAAGGAGTTGGTGTACCTAGGATTTATAGTCTCAGCAGAAAGTCTATAAATGGACCTAGAGAAAGTGAAGGCTATCCTTGAATGGGCTATTCCAAGTAGTGTGATAGAGGTAAGCTCTTTTCATGGATTGACTAGTTTTTACAAAAAGTTAATAAGAGGTTTTAGTAGTATTTGTGGACCCTTAACTAAAATAATGAGAGGATAGGAAAGAGTTTAAGTGGACTGTAGGAGCATATAAGAGTTTTAATATGTTGAAATAGAAAGTTACTAACAACCTATTCAACACTTCTAGATTTTAACAAGGTGTTTCAAGTAGACTATGATGCAAGTGGTATTGTAATATGAGCTATTTTGAGCCAAGAAGGTAGACCTATTGTTTATTTCAATGAGAAATTGAATGATGCAAAAAGAAAATATTTTGTTCATGATCAAGAATTTTATATTATAGTTCAAGCATTGAAGAAGTGGAGACACTATCTTCTTACTAAGGAGTTTATTTTGTGTACTGATCATAAAGCTTTGCAATATTTGGATAGTCAAGGAAAATTGAACCAAGGGCATTTGAAGTGGGTTAAGTTTTGTTGGTGTAAATACATACTTTACTATTTACACTTACTTAAGTTTACTTAGGTTAATGCATTATTTAATTATATTGCATTATTTTATTATTTTTATTTGTGAGACACTTAGGAGTTTGTGCAACATTGTGAGTTGTCATGTTGACAACACAGGAGTATGCACCTCTATTTGAGCACATGGTATCTACAACACTGTTTTGCATGTCCCACCCTTCTAGGCTTATCCTCTCATCACTGCACTTACTTTCGTGCTTAATGGAGGATAATCCATATCTGGTGGACATGTGCTTAGTTGTATGACACATCATGATGCTAACTTCTATGCATTCTAGAAGCTCTCTTGAGGCCTTTATAATCAAGCACTCCTAGCGTACTCTAGTATGAAGTTATTGAATACATTGTTATTCTAATCATACTCTCTCCATTTTGGTCTATAGTTGTGCTTGTGTTTGAGTTCTTAGTTCTTGGGTGAATTTTTCCCTTAGGAAAATTCTTACATGGTATCAGAGGCTGGAGACTTTCTCATCACAAGTCATTGAGACCTTTTGTTGCTTCAACACCTCAGCCCGAATCTAGAGTGCTACAAAAATTGGGAGTGTCTAGCACTAGATCTGACCTCACCATTGCGTTCGAAACGATGAACCAATGAAAATTGACTATAAGCATGCCTACTTTAGCCCATAGTCAATCGTGAGACAAATTTTTTTTGCAAACCGACACCTGAAGGCCTCGATTTGCGATATGGGTATGGTCTTTTTTTTGTAGATTTATTTGATTAATTTCAGATCTACAATTTTTCTCTGTATTTTCGTCAATGTATTTTTGGAAATTTTTATTGGCCTATCAGAGAAATTGTTTTAGTAGACTGGGCAGTGACACCCCAGATCTACGATTTGGTGTGGAAGTATATTTTAATTTCGCAGGGTTCTTTTTCAATTCTGTGGCCATTTTATTGTGGGCGGTACTATACTCGCAAAAACTTTGCAATTTGCAACTGCCTACCGACGATCACTTCTCACATCACTGGCGAGTCCCTTCATCCTGGTGGACCTTCTTTTTTCTGTCTTCTACGGGTGCTTCTATTTCAAGCACATTTAAGATTTACGTCCCACCCATGTGGGACTAAATCGGCCTGAAACCCAGATGCCGCTTCCCTGAATCCTGGCAATGTGACTGCAACTCGGGCCCCACAGCGTTTGGAGTTTCTAACACCCGCGCACAGCTTTTTCAGTGTCGACATTTACATATATGGGGTCACTAAACACGCTTTCTAGCTACGACCTGTTCTTCTCGGCATCTCAAATCCTTCGGTGCGCGAAACTTGCAGTCTTCGGCTAATCCCGCATTGTCGTCGACAAGCATCTCCGGCTCACGTAAAAACTCTTGGCAATGCATTTGGTGGATCTCGGAAATTGCACATTTCCACAATAGTCATTTCCATCATTGCGCTGGAGAAATCCCATCCGTGCACTGTATAGCAGGACAAGCGCCTAAAATCGGACACGCGGTGACTGCGTAGTGGCTATGCCTACACCATCAGACCTTGCATGGACTTATCCTAGTCAGCGCTGATCCAAGACTGCCACATCACCCATGGAACTTGGTAGTGCCATCTCATCAACACAAAATATTAACATGTCACATTCTGTATAGTACAGACTAAAAACTCAGCCTGCCACGTCACCCAAGGGCACGTTTTTCTTGCTGACATCATCATTTTGAGAAATTAAATTTGACGCCTAGGTGAACATCATTCTCAGGCATTTTTGAACTACTTTGATAGTCATTTGACAGTCAAATTTAACTTTGCAATTTCTCCTCCAGACCCCTCTTCAAATTGCTTTTCAGTTTGGCAGCCTAACTTTGCGAGCTCATAACTTGGACATCTAGACTCTGATTCAGGTGTAATTTTTTTTGAAATCAGGTAAAATTTCTTGAATTTTCCAATGGTTGTGTTTTTTTCTAGTTTTGGTGCACAAATTTTGTAGAATTTGCATTTTTTGGCAACTATACCTGCATAATCCTGCCTTTTGCAACTTCAGAAGCTTCGTACGGGAACATCTGGTCACCTTTTCAGGTTTTATTTTTTTTGAAAGTGCATATTTTTTCATCTAATTTCTAGATCTGAGGTCAAATTCTAGGGTTGTGTGGACAAATTTCTCACTTTCAGAATTAGGCCTTCTTTGGCATTGTATAGCTTTCATTCTTTTCAGAATTGTTGTAAATCTGAGCTACAGTGCTTAAGTGACATATTTAAGCCTCATAAGGCAATTGTAAAAGCCAAATTAGAAAGTCCACTTTGTTCATTTTGACAAGTGGCTCATTGTAAACGCACTACTTATAAAGTGCCAACAACATCTTTTTTGGGGGGGTCTTTTGATTGAGTGAAAAGGGGGGGTGTGTACTGTGTTTTTTGTGTCTCGCTATTTTGTGCTCTTTCATTTCTGCATCATGGGTTTTAAATTTCCTCCTCTAACTTCACGCAACTATTCTACTTGGAAAGATATTGCATGGAGTAGATTAATGGAAAAAGGATATAGTCTTTATGTTGATTGTACAATTACCAAACCTAATGATGCTAAAGAACTCATTGATTGGACAAGTCAAGATCGACAAGCTTTAGGTGTAATTAGAAGTTGTGTACATGGGGATCTTCTCTTTCACATTAAAAATTGTTTAGAATCTAAGGAAGCTTGGAATAAACTTGAACAGTTGTATGGTAAAGTGGATGAAGAAAAGGGGTGTCAGATTGAGGATGATCTACTTCTCTTGGATCCTAAAAATTATGACAAAATTCAGGATTATCTCATCAAAGTCAATGAGTATAGGGCACTACTAAATGATTGTGGAAATCCCATATGGGATGATAGGTTGATACATCACATCCTGAAAAAGATACCTACTGAGCATGCAAACTTTGTTTCAAGTTTTAATAATCACAAGTTGACCATGGGATCTGCTTACCTTAAGCCTTCCTTTGATGGATTTGCAGATATGTTGATTGTTGAACAATCTCACTTGGTGGATTTTGGCCTTCTCAAGTCATCTAAGACCAAAGCCTTCGTGGCTAGTGATGATTCCAAATCTAGTCAAGGGGGAAAAAGCAACAACAAGAAGAAGTAGTGGAAGCAGAAAACACAATCTGAGACACAACATGACTCCTCTCAACAAGGTGGTTCTTCTTCAAATAAGAAAGGAAGTAATGAAAAGAAGGAAAAACTCTTTTGTGCATATTGTAAAAAGCCAAATCATGATGAGCATCATTGCAAAACAAAAAGAATCGATGAGTTAGAAAATCTACTCAAGAAGAATAAGAGTCAAGTGCCAGGTACTTCCAAGGATTCTACTCCTAACTCTTCAAAGGGTAAAGGTCAAGCACTTATGGAAAACTCAAATTCTTCTTCGAAATGGATACTTGATTCAAGTGCCTCATACCACATGGGTTCTTCAAAACAAGACTTTTCTTCATTGAAGCAGTCACAGGTACCACACATCTTCATGGGAGATGATGCAAAAATGGAAGTTGAAGGGAAAGGACATGTAGAAATGGAAGATGGGGAATTCAAAGATGTTCTCTATGTTCACAATCTAAGCTCTAATCTCCTATCAATTTACCAAATCACTCACCTTGGAGATGGTCATAAGGTTGAGTTCCTTCTCGATTCAGTGATGGTACGAAGTCTAAAAGATGATTCATTGGTAGCAGTTGGGAAAGTCAATGATGACAGGAGGCTTTATTCCTTCTCCTATTTTGTGCCTAAGAGTTCTTCTCAAGCCTTGTTAACTCACTCTACTTCAAACAACTTATGGCATGAGCGGTTTGGTCACCTTGACTTCCGCTCTCTTCAGCAACTTTGCTCAAAACACATGGTCAAAGGTCTACCCAATATCAACTTTTCTAAGGGGGAGTGTTCATCTTGTTCAGTGGATATGCATCTCAAGGAGAAGTATGCTAAAGGGAAGTCTTCTCGAGCTCTAATTGTTCTTCAACTTGCTCACATGGTATTAGCAAGACTATTTGCAGTGACTTCAGTCAGCCAAGGCCACTAAATACTTGCATTTGTTGGTGACTTTTCATGATTCACTTGGGTCTTTTTTCTTCATCATAAGAATGAAGTAGTTCATAAGCTTCAAGAATTCAAGGCTCATGCTGAACACAAGTCAAGGAAATTCATCCAAGTACTTAGAGTGGACAATGAGAATAGATATGTTGACAGGAGACTTAAAAACTTTTGCAAAATTGAGGGAATTGATCTTTAGAGCTCACCAGCATTCAGTCCACACAAGAAAGATGTTGTAGCAATGAGGATTAGGACTCTCAAGACCATGGCAAGTTGCATGATAAAGGCCAAGTCTCTTGATCCTACACTTGAAGTTGAAGCCATTAGCAGTGCTACTCACATACTTAATAGGTCTCCTCATCTAGCCTTAGATGGCAAGACTCCTTTTGAGGCATGGTGTGTTAGAAAACCTATAATGAGTCACCTTAGAGTCTTTGGTTGTCCAGCATGGGCTAACCTTTCTTCCAGGAGTTGCAAGGCACCGTCACCTAGGCCTTGTACCATTATTGGTTATGAAGACAATGTGAAGGCTTACAGACTTATGGATCTCGAGACTCATGAGATTTTTGTGGAGAAGGATGTTCACTTTGAGGAAAGTTCTCCCAACTTGTCCTTTACTCCTCTCCACACATCATACATAGTGGAAACTGATAGTGACACCAGCGATAGTGCTTCAACAAGTTCAGACACATGGGGTTCTATTGATAGTTGTAGTCAAAGGTCACTTTAGTCCAATCCACATGCTTATATTGCCACAATGAAAGGTCCAACACAACATGGTACATCTCATCTTCTAGCTCCAGCTTCATTTGACTTGGGAGATAGACCTAAGGACTTGCATCTTCTCATTGATGATGATTCTTCTACAGTTGTTGCAAGGGCTCACTCTGACCCTCATGTCCATTCTCTACATGATCAATTTGCATAGGTTGGCATGATTGTGGATCCTTATGAATAGTAATTAGTGGACGTCTCTTTTTCAGTCAAGGAGACAGATGGTTCAATGCAACAGGTTCAACAGACATTCTTGCCAAATCTGCATTCATTCTTTTCAGTACAGTTGGAAGGGGTGAACTTCAGCATTGGTATAGGGATACTTGAGTAGGTTTCAGGGCCAGCACACATCTTCAGGACTGTACCTTAAGCATTGTTTCTTCCTAAGGGGAGGAACACCATAATGCATTCTTGGACTAGCTTCTTCATCAGAGTAGTTTTCACTTGTTGGCATTCTTCTTTTGTGGGGGGGGGGGAGCCTATTCTGTCTCTCTTCCTTCTCTTATTCTCTTTTGTATATACTGGATGTATGTCGTAATGGGGAGGTCTTGATTACTCCATCCATCGATGCATCCTCTTCTATCTCTCTTTTTGGGGGAGGGTTTTTACCATGAGGTTTTCCCTATTTCCTCGCTTTATGAGAGATTGCATTTCATTATGTACATGGGTACCTTATATGGCCTAGTAGCCGAGACCCATTCTGCATCTTCATCCTAGTTCGTAAGCTAAATGGCATTCCCCTAAGTTGCACTTAAGGGGGGGTGTTGGTGTAAATACATACTTTACTATTTACACTTACTTAAGTTTACTTAGGTTAATGCATTATTTAATTATATTGCATTATTTAATTATTTTTATTTGTGAGACACTTAGAAGTTTGTGCAACCTTGTGAGTTTTCATGTTGACAACACAGGAGTACGCACCTCTATTTGAGCACATGGTATCTACAACACTGTTTTGCGTGTCCCACCCTTCTAGACTTATCCTCTCATCACCACACTTACTTTCGTGCTTAATGGAGGATACTCCATATCTAGTGGACATGTGCTTGGTTGTATGACACATCATGATGCTAACTTCTATGCATTCTAGAAGCTCTCCTGAGGCCTTTATAATCAGGCACTCCTAGTGTACTCTAGTATGAAGTTATTGAATACATTATTATTTTGATCATACTCTCTCCATTTTGGTCTACAGTTGTGCTTGTGTTTGAGTTCGTAGTTCTTGGGTGAATTTTTCCCTTAGGCAAATTCTTACAAGTTTTTTTAGAGTTATACATTTTCTTTGAAACACAAGAGTGGAAAGTCTAACAGAGTTGTAGATTCTCTTAGTAGAAGAAAACTTTTGCTAACAAAAATGTAGATAGAGGTGGTTGGGTTCAAGGAACTCAGTACTTTGTATCCAAATGATCCTAATTTTAGTGAAGTGTGGAAAGCTTGTACAAAACCTATTACACTTGCTAGGAAAAAGTGGTTGGATTTCACGATCTAGGATAATATGTTGTTTAAAGGAAGGAAATTGTATATTCCTGAAATTTCAATGAGGAAGAATCTCATCAAGGAGAAGAATAGTGGAGAATTGGCTAGATATTTTAGCAGAGATAAGGCCATTGCTTTGGTTGCTAAGAATTATTACTAGCCATAGTTGTAGCAAGATGTGAAAAAGTTTGTATAGAGTTGTAGAGTATGTCAGATGGAAAAAGGAGTAAAGAAGAATACATGGTTGTATCAACCATTACCTATACCAGAGAAGCCATGGGAGGATGTTAGCATGGATTTTGTTCTTGGATTATCGAGAATGCAGCATGGGAATGATTCTATTTTTGTGGTGGTTGACAAGTTTTCAAAGATGACACATTTTATTCCTTGCAAGAAGAATAGTGATGTTGTTCATGTGGCAAAGTTGTTTTTTAGAGAAGTGTTGAGACGACATGGACTACCAAAGAGTATAGTTTCATATCAAGATACCAAATTTGCTAGGTATTTTTGGCATACATTATGGAAGAAGTTGAAGACAGATTTGAAGTTTAGTTCATCACATCATCCACAGAATGATGGATAGAAAGAAGCTATGAATCATAGTTTGGGAAACTTGCTAAGATGTTTGGTTGGAAACAAGCCAAAAAGATGGGATATTATTTTACTATAGGTTGAATTCGCATATAATAATTTTGTCAATAGGAGTACTAGTAAATCACCATTCTAGATTGTATATGGGAGTAGTCCCAGAAATGCTTTTGAATTGAGGTAGTTGGACAAAGAAGAGATAAGTATTGCTGAAGCAGAAGATTTCATTAAACATTTGAAAAACATCCATGAGGAGGCGAGGAAGCACACCATAAAGATGAATACATAGTATAAGGCTAAGGTAGATGTGAAAAGGAGGCATAAAGAATTTTAGATTGGAGATGAAGTCATGGTTCATTTGAGAAAGGAGCATTTTCTATTGGGTACATATAATAAGTTGAAGATGAAGAAGTTTGGACCATGTAAGATAGTGAAAAGGCATGATTCTGAAAATGCTTATGAAGTGGAGTTTCCTACTGAATTGAATATTTCACCAGTATTTAATATTTTAGATTTGACAAAGTATTATGAAGTAGATAATAGAGATGAAGTTGCACAAGTGTAGTGGAGTATTGCAGCAACTAGTTCAACTACAAAGGAGATTGAGGAGATACTGGATAGTCATGTTGACAAAAGTAAAAGGAACATAACTTATGAGGAATACCTGGTCAAATGGAAAGGGAGGCTAGTAGAGGATTCATCATGGCTAGAAAAGGAGGAGGTTAACCATCTTGGTTTTCCTCTGAATACCTGAGATGTGATGGAGTCACTTTACAAATTACCCTACATGTTTGATGCAGGAGCATCCTGGGTGTAAGAACAATCTGTCATCACCCAAAAATATTTTTATTTCAATCTTTTCTATTTTAATAAGGACTAGAAGATAGGGTGGTTACTATTTGTGGGAACTTAATATTTTTAGTAAGTTTGTCATATGAGCTTAGAATATTCTCATTTTCTATAGGAATGTTCATTTTAGAGTTGTAAGCCTACCATAAAAATCTTATTGCACAAGTGTAAGTATCAGAGAAATTATTGGGGATTTTTGGTAGAAAAAATTGTAGAAAAATCTTCAAGCTCACCATTGTAGGACTTAGATTACTTCGATGGGGTTTGAAAACTCGATGGAAGGGCACTAGCATGGTTTTGAACCTATAGATCAGTAGCTAGCATTTTATAAAAGTGGTTATAATAGCCAATGAGAGCAATGGTTCATGAGTTATAGCCTTTCAAAGTTGGGATACCCGAAATATCTAAAATAATTGTCAAAGATTTATTTGGCTAACTATATATGTATTGTTAGGGTTTTTCAACCTTACGTATTAAGTTTCATTTTCTAGAACCTTCCTAAGTGGCATAAAATTTCCTATCTAAGAAAGGCCCAAACATTGTCTAGGAGAACTTTGGGTGATAGTTCACAACTTCTCTTGTAGATTACCATAATGAAGGCACCCATGTGGGTTAGCATATTGGACTTGTAAATTTTGTAATTTTGCATTTGCAGTGCAAACAAGAAATTCAAATTTTGTTCTTAGATTTTCTATTATGAGTTTATGGTGTTAAGGGGAGCACCCTTCATTAGATGTTCTTTATTATTAGTTTTTTATGAAGATGTTATGAGGAGAACCCTATAACTAGGCACAATAGTCACATAACATGATGTAGTACAAGGAAGGTGTACCTACAAAGGAGATGACATAGATTCTAGTGAATAACCACACAATAGAAATTTAATCAAAATAAAAAGATTTGATTAATTTCAATACACATTCTTGTTAAAGAATCGTATGAGTTACCTCCAACATGCCTAACTATAAGGCCTTCTAGGTTATGGTCAATACAAAGAGGGAAACAACTCAATCCTCATATGTGAATATCCACTTTCCTAGCTATGATCCCTCAAGATACTCTTAGCTACTCCATGCTTTAGTCCATAATCAATGACTCTAGACACTACAAGACCCTCTAGTTCTACTAAACCAAGCTACAAGTCATCCTAGAAAGTTACATTAAAGAGAGGCTCACATTAAATAAATACTCAAGTCATAAGTCAACCCAGTAGATTACATAACACTTAGGACAAACTCCAAGTTTACAATGCATAACAAAATCATAAAATAAAATAACATTATGTGTTCTTAGCCATAGGCCCACACACCATCCAATGATCCAAATCTAAGATGACAAAAACCAAATTGCACAGATCAAAGCTTGCATAAGTTATCTCCAAAGTTTGTCTATGAAATAAGGAACATGTTACCAGTAGCTACTAAAAGAGTTCTAACTCCAATATAATCCATCCAATAAATATGTGCACATAGGACAAGGTCCACCAATACGCCACAAATATAACCCTAACCACATGAAAGCAAAGATCTGCAAAATCTAAGATTGATGCTCCTACATCATCAACATACACAATGACCATCTACCCCTGGATGCTCCTGCATTAGACACCCTAGGTTCGAAAAAATGTTCTCAATAGATGGAAAAATATCTTCCAGGATTGAACACATAAAATCCAAACCCATTCTTGAAATACATCTCCTCCACATTATCAACTGGTACACTCTTACCTTTGTTCCAATTTTGTAAATCCTTCCCTTCAACAAATTGGTAGCATGAATGTTGATGGTTTCCTAAGCATTGGAGAGTATTGACATGTTGCATTCATGACTATGTTTGTGATTGATGTCAACATAGCAATAAGTCTATGATGTTAAGCCCTTGGTATTTGGTTTTTGATTATTTTTGTGGATGTCAATAATGTAATTATAATGAGTATATGGTATGGTTAACATCATGTAATTATCTTATTTGATGTTGTTCAATATTGTTTAAAACGTATTCAAGACAAACACTTAAATATTATAAAATTAACACTTAATTTTTACATTGGTTAAGAAAATGGTTATAAAAAACAATTTTGGTCTATTAGAAAGTTGACAAGATTTTTTTATCAATTAGACCCTAACTATCATACCATTTTGGAAAGGTCATTGAGTTACCTAAATTGGTTCTTTGTTAGTTTGTGCATTGCACATGTATGGAAAGAGAAATTAGCATGAATGTTGATGGTATTCCTTTGGGGGAGTATCCTAAGCATTGGAGAGTATTGACATTGTGCATCCATGACTGTGTTTGTCATTGATGCCAACATAGCAATAAGTCTATGTTGTTGAGCCCTTGGTATTTGGTCTTTGATTGTTGTCGTTGATGTCAATAATGTAATTATAATGAGCATATGATATGGTCAACATCATGAAATTATCTTATTTGATGTCATTCAATATTGTTCAAAAAATATTCAAGACAAACACTTAAGTGTTATACAGTTAACACTTAATTTTCACATTGGTTAAGAAAACAATTATAGAAAATAATTTTGGTCTATTAGAAAGTCAACAAGGTTCTTTATCAGTTAGACCCCATCTACCATACCTTTTTGGAAAGGTCATTGACTTAACTAAAATGGGCATTTGTTAGTTTGTGCATAAACCATGCTCAAAGAAAGAAAAAGGTTGTTTATTAGAAGTAATTACCAAATTGTTATGACAGTTTTACTAGTTTTGAGTAGTTTTGGTCTAATTAAAGTTTGGGGTATGTACCTACCTCCAATGTTTTGAATTTTTTGATTTATAAGTAGAGGATACATTCCTCTAAAACATCTAATAGGTGGTTTTGACATAAGTTGTAGGATATGTGTGGAATTTTTTATAGACTGAATAGTTTGTAGGCAAATTTTAAACAACAAAGAAGAGGGTAATGCTTTATGCTTCTATTTTACTCTTTGTGATTTGATCCTCATTGTAGAATTTTACTAGAGGTAGAATAAGGGTTATAAAACATATTTGGATACTTGATACTTTGAGAAGAACAGAAGTATATCATGCATTATGTTTTCAATAAGAAGTTGAAACTAGTGATTCATGATTTGTGTTATAACTGAGATGATCCTCCAATATTATATCTCATTTGTTCATTTTGGAAGTTGATGCCTCAAGTATAAAGGATTTTTGTTTGTTGAAATTGGTGTTTCTAAAATATGGTGTTGGTACTTCCTGTTACAAGCTAGTGTTGTCGTTACACCAAAAGATCGACCTGTTAATGCCCGATACAACCCACTAGACTTATAGAACAGATAGGTGGTGGTTAAGCCACGTCATGAATCCTTAGGGGAGAGGCTAGTGGTTAGTCCAAAAATTCCCCCCTCAGTGTTACTTGAGGGGATTCAAACCTGTGACCAAGCTCTGATACCACTTGTTACAAGCTAGAGTTGTTGTTGCACCAAAATATTGACCCATTGATGCTTGATAAAACCCACTAGACTTATAGAAAACATAGGAGGCAATTAAGCCATGTCATGAATCCTGAAGGGGAAGGCTAGTAGTTAGTCCAACACTACCCAGAGTTGTAACTCTAAAAGATTTTCTCAAGAGGCCAATAAAGTTTCAGATTCAAAGTGGTTTTTTACCCTAAGGGGTTTTCCATGTTAAAATAGTGTCATTTTTTAATGCATTAGCTATCTTGCTCATGTGTTAAATTTTATAACTTGTGATTGTTTCAAGTTTTGAAAAGTATTTTAAACCACTGATTCACCCTCCCTCTTAGTGGTGTTTGTATTCCAACAAGTGGTATCAGAGAAAGTTTCTCTACATAAAGTTTAACAACTTTGGGTAGATTTTGGTTGCTTGTGGAATAATTATATTTTATGGCTCAAGATAGTTCTTCGAAGGTTTCTATTTTTGATGGCTCAAATTATGTTTCTTGGGAAGTAATGATGCAAACATATTTTTTGTCTATTAATGTTGATGTTGGGGCTTTGGTTGTTAATGGTTATAAAGTTTTGAATACTTTACCTATAGATCCTAATGAAAAGAGGAAGTATGAAATTGATATGAAAGATAAATTTTCTATACTTAATAGTTTATCTAAAGATGTTTTTGTTAAGGCAATGCATTGAAGTTATTCTAAAGAAGTATGGGGAAAATTTAAAAACTCATATCATGGTAATGATAGAGTTAAAGAAGGCAAGATACAACATTTGAAAGAAAGATTTGAAGACCTTAAGATGGTTGATGATGAGAAGGTAGAAGACTATCTCCTCAAGTTAGATGGATCTATAAATGGCATAAGAGGACTTGGTGAAAAAATTGATGATATTGATGCTCTTAATAAGGTTTTGAGATCTCTTCCTAATAAATTTGACTCTAAGATATGTTCTATAGAAGAATTTAGAGATATTAACAAGTATACAATGAAAGATATTCATCGAGCACTTGTAGCTTATGAAATGTGAAAGTTTGGCAAGAAAGAATCCACAAGAAAAGAAGCAGCATTCAAGGTGGAAAAGAAAGTGAAGAATTTCTCTTCAAAATCAAAAGATCTTGATGTTCTTGAAGTGCATTTGTCAAGGAAATTAAAGAAAGGATCAAGTAAATACAATGATAGAATTCCTTTAAAATTCCTTAATTATGGAAAAATATGACACTTTGTAAATAAATTTCCTTATAATAGTCATGATGAAGTAGATGATGAGAAAAAGATATTGAGTAAAAAGAAATTATGTAACAAAAAGAAGTTCTTTAAGAAGAAGAGTTTATTTCCTAGTGTATTTGATAGTGAATCTAGTAGCTTTGAATCTGATGAAAATGAATTTTTATTGACGGCTATAGAAACTATTGTCACAAAAGCTTGCACCCTTGCCTAAATTTTTTACATAAAGGTAGCCTTGTGAAACATGAAAACAATCTCCAAGCTATGGGATTTGAATTGTGAGATTGAGTCTCCAGAGAAGGCTGACTTCCTTACTATCAGGGTGCATCTAACTACTCTTTGAGATGAAAAGGGAGAAGTAATGCATGGAAGAAAACTACCTAATCTAATCTAAAGGGGGTCATACACCAAAATAGTTTGTTTAGTCATATATCTACCTAACGATGCACTATTAATCAATATAATCTCAAAATGCACTAATTCAGGCTTTTTCTTAATTGAAAATTTACATATAGATCAAAAACCAAATGAAATGCCACAAGGAAGAGAACTTCACTCTATAACATTAAAAGGAAAGAGTAGATATTGTTATGCAGATTGAAGAATAAAAAACAAAACACCAATAGAGGAAATAATATTTTGCACTAATATTAATGGGAGAATGAGGTAAAGCAAAGGATTAAATTCACTCATAAACAAAAGGAAACTATAGTAACAAAATATAGAATACTACTACTATAGAATTAGAGAAAAAATGACCAATCCTAATAAGGGTTACAAAATCTTCTTTTTGTTAGAAATATTCAAGATATGATAGGTTATTAAGAGGGGAGGGGTGAATCAGTAACCTCAAAACTTTTAAATAATTCAGCACTTTAACCATATATACTATTCACCATTCATTCATCTAATCTACTATATATATGAGAGATCAGACATTTATAACACATGTACATAGTGATTTGCTAATCCAAAAACCTTCCAAATAGAAAGTAAATTGGGGTGGGGATGATACCCACAAAACTTCATTACTATAGTATGAAGTTAGCCTGTTAAGGCTTACATTGACAAATTATGGTGATTTTCCCTATTAGGAGCTTAAAGGATTGCTAGGTCCACCTTGTTAGAGGATTTACAAACATGCAATGAAGTATGAACTCTATTAGGAGATTTATACAAAGACTGTTAAGTCTACCCTGTTAAAGGATTTACAAAACTGATTCACCTATTAGGATGAAATAGTGGATCTACTTACAACTTGATTGCTAGTTAGATCCTTGAAGTATAGATCACCTCTTGTAACTGATGAATATTTACTACTCCTTATAGACCTTGTTGAATACTTTCCTCTGCTGCTGATTTGCTTTCATTCTTCTCAAAGCATTACATGTCTATCTTGATACTCTCATGCATACATTGTAAATGATATAATACATTACATATATACCATTCCAATAATTACAATTGCAAGGTCGGCAAAAACACAAGTGAAAAAAATATTACTAAGTTGGCCAAACAGTAGAAAACTCAGGTTCTTCAAGATGACTTGGTAACCTTCTGATACTTGGCATCCACTGCATTACTTGGCATCACCATGTACTCAGTAGAAGTAGAATCTTGATCCATACTAATCACACAATGTAGCTTGGAACTCAGTAACCATTGGAGACTCAGTAGATATAGTATCACTTGGTAAAAATTGAATCTTTTGTTTACCTTGCTTTCACTTGGTAAACATTATGAAGCTCAGTGAACACTGTATGCTCGGTAGATACTACTGGGTTGCACACCCACTCGATAGCTTCAGGAATGCTCGGTATGAACTACTTAAGTGATGAACCTACAAGGTAACCACTGAATGCTCGGTATACATTGTAGAATGAGTGATGAACTCAAAAATTATTCAAAATTGAGAAAGTGTTGTCACTAATGACAAATACAATATAATGCCAACAATCTCCCCCTTTGGCATTAGTGACAAAACACTTATAAGAAAAAACATATGTACATAACCTAACTCAATGAGTTTTGGTTTTTCAAAATTGATCTTTGTAGAACTGCTACATATACATTTCTATATATCTTCTTGATCACTTATAATGTATATATAAAGATACTTATGTACACATGCTAACTCTATTGAGTGCTAACTCCCCCTTTCACTTATAGTGATAACTCTCCTCACTTATTATCTGAATCTCTCCCCCTTTTTGACAATAATGCCAAAGGACTTCATATATATTTTATATGACTACACCAATGTGAGATAGAAAATCTTGATGTACCTTAAGGATGGTGGCAAAAGCATTATCCCAAGTCTGTTGCAAAATTTGACAGGTGGAGAGAGAAATTTGAACTTCTGCTGATAATTGGATCATGTGATTAGCCACTGAGAAGTTCTGATCTTGGACCAATGTTTTGCAATGAACAATATGTTTTTGCATTGTGTCTATGATAGGAAGGATCATGTTCTAGATTTCTATGAGTGTAAACTGGATCCTTGCTTCCTCTCTCAATAGTTCTTCCTGTACATCTGCCAAATATCTAACTTTGATGTGATGAGAGGTTGTTGAGGAGGAGTCCACCTTTAACTTGGATGCACTTGATTGCATATCAATGTCAATCTTATTTAGCTTATCCTTTATTTCTTTAGTAAAGCCACAATTATCACAAAGTTTGGCAAAAAGTGATGCTGCATTATTAAAAGAATTTTCAAAATTACCCAAAAATGTTGACAATTCAACTTGCTTGATTGCTATCTTTTGAGCAATATGCTCTAGCATCTTATTATCAAATTTCCTTTCAGCTTTTTCAATTAGTTTCTCTTCTCTAGAAGAATCTTCATTAAATTTCTGTACTACCTCTTCTAACTAAATCAAAATGTGTTGAGTAGAATTTACTTCAACACCTATAGCATTTGTAATTATATCCTTGGCATTCTCAATTATTCTATATTCCTTATCCCTTTCTGATCTTAATTTTTTTTGCATAGCTTTCATCTCTATGAGTTGATTGGCTAACCTCATCTCTTCAATGCTAGCATTGTCATAGTCAATCTTTGGAATCACTATTTCTATGTCTAAGTCAATGTCTTCTCCAATTTCCTTTCTAGTGATTAGAAGTTTTAATGAATTCTTTTTTTTGACTTCTATGATTACTGGTTTGACCTTAGGAATAGACACAATAGTGAAGATAGAAGGTCTAGCAGTGAAAAATGCGATAGGATTCAAGGATTGAATACCAATAGAAGTACTAACCAGATAAAAAACTAAAACACTTCCCAAAAATGGTATCACCCTCGGTAGAGTAACCAATAGTAGTATCTGAACTGATTGGAGTCAAAGTGGATACAGATAATGTTGATGAGAACAAAATGTAGAACTTACTAGAATTGATGGAGACAAAATTGTAAAACTTACGGTTACACTCACTGATGGTAAAGGAGCTAAGGAGGCTGACTCGATAGCTGAAGAAGTGATAGACAGCTCAATAGATAAAGTGCTTGGCACATCTGTTTCAGATACCTGGAGCTGGGAGGTGGCTAGTGAAGATTGAGCTATGGTAGTGACTATTGTGCTCAAAATTTCACTTATAGAAGCTATCTCCATAGTAGATTTAACTATCTTTGGTGGAGAGTGAGGAAGGGATGTAATAACTTCTGTTACAATTTTTACTGGATCTTCTTCATCTTTTTCTTCCTCAAGTGCTTCTTCCTTCTTGTCTTCTTCCTCTTTTTCTTCCATTAGTGCATGCAGCTCTCTTGGAGTAACTGTGATGGATGGAGTGCTATCAAAATCATCATTGTCACTGCTATCATCATCCTTGATTTCAATAGGATCATCACTGGGCTTTTGAAGATGATAGATGTTCTTCCACATGTTTGTTGCATCTCTTACAACATGTTCAATGTCCTTAATTAAAATCAAGCATGTGTGAAATATAATCATCATTTTACCTTCATTGTTCTTCATTGTTGTCTTTATTTCTGCTTCAGTAAGACTCAGTAGAAGATTCTTCAGGGATTGCTCATATATGTCCTTAGCTGTTTGGGTGGCTGACTCCCATCTTGGTTGCAATCTCTCCAACATCTCTTTGGAGGTTTTTAGGGGCAAGCTGGTCTGGGGAGTATTTCCATTTTCCCATCTTATTGAGTACCAGTTCCTCAATCTGCATTTTCTCTGCATCAGTCCTTGTTTCAAATTTCAATGCCTTGAAATTTTTGATGCTAGTTCCCTCTTCCAATTGTTTTAGCCTTCCCTCAAATGTGAGTGGAGGCCTAACAAGTATGCTTGCCTTGTCTAGTTCTTCTAGAGAATACTGTAGTAGGCTACTTCTTAGGTTTGGTGATAATCACCTACCCTTTATTCTTTGGCGGTTCCTTTTCTTTTTTATATTCAAGTTCTTCACCTTCTTTTTCTTCTTCTTCTTCATCCTCACCTTTTCCTTCAGTAAGCATAAGAGGGCCAGTTGCAATTTTCAACTTTGCTATCTTTCTCTTGCCTTTGCTTATAGCCTAGGGTAGCTTGATTTCAAGCTCAATTCTAGTCTTGGTTTCATCATAAGTGTCAAAGGTAGGAAGCTTAGGATCTATAGGCTCATTCACCAGTGCTTCAATAATGTCCCTGGCTTCATCAATATTCACCTCATAAGGAAGAGGTTTCACCCATGCAACTCCGGGTCTGACTACTTGAATGTATACTCTATCATAGTCAACCATGAAGCATACATCATCTTTGTAATCTTCAACCAGTTTTGGTGGAATTTAGAACCTATTATTCATTCTTTCCTTGAAATCTTCAAAATAATTATCCATAACCTTCTCAAAGCTTTTACCCATGTCAGCAATAAACTCATTAATCTGATATAAAATTGGAATATCTTTTCTCCATACAACTGAGCCCTTTGATGGAAATAATTTTTTAATATAGAAAAATAAACAAATTAATAGGGGACCAAATTTTTAGGGATTATTCTTTAAATTCCTTATGCTATCCATATTCTTGTTTAATTGTTTCAACAACAATTCTGACAGGTCAAATTCAAGATTTGTCTTCACAATTTTGAATGCCAACTATACATTTTGTGGGCAATGACGTGAATGTCAAACCTTAATTCAACATCAAATATAGTGCTAACCTTCAAACCTCTACCATCCCATTCAGCTAGGGTTTTCTTCTGTAACTCCTTCCAACCTAGAGTTTTGGTAGTTTTCACTTTACTTAGCATGGGGAGACCCGTAATCTTATCAATCATCATCTTGGTGATTAACACTAGCTGCTCTAACCATAGTTTCCCATTGTGAGCACGACTAAGTATGTACCTGATCCACTTAATTTGAAAACTTCTTAGCATATGCAAGATATGGGTTAACCCTTTGGTCTCTAGATGCTTATGCTCGAGTTTCAAAGAGCCATCAATACTCATTTCTCCTAGAGCATTGTCCATCTCTAGGTTTCCAATCTCTTGAACAGAACATATGAAATGTGTACAAATTTCATTTATGAGAAGTACCTTTGGTGGAGTTTGCGATTGAGCTCCATTGGGGTCTAGTGATTCTACAATTGCTTGAACTAGCTTGAAATTTGGCGCCTTCCACTCCACACCTTTAACTAGCATTTCTGAACCTCTTTTTGCCTTGGTGCTGCTACTACTCCTAGATGCCATCACTACTCAGTAGGTGTAAGAAAATTTTGAACAAATTCTCTTTTGGAAAATTGCTTGAAATCACTTGGAATTTGCTTTGGAATTGCTGGAAATTTCTTAGCTCTATAATCGTGGTGAAGAATGAAATCAAATTCTACCCTTTTGACAAAAAAATTTCCATAAATGCTTGGTACGAAGGTAGATGAGATGACATAGTGCTTGACAGGCTATCATTCACTTGCTCAGTAGAAGCTTACAACTCGATGATCGAACAAAAACTTTTGTTGCTCCCAACCTAGCTTGATAAGGTCTTCAACCGACTTTCCTTGGTAGATGCAACTCAACGAAAGATACGCTTTCTTTGACCCTTTTGTATCTAGAATATTGATTTGATCATTTTTCTTTCTTTTAATTTGGAACTACTTGAGATATCACTAGAAGATGCAGTTCCATATCCATGTTTATGGATCTAACTAGAGATAGTGGAGTAACCCACTTCTTGAGTGACATTGCCATCATTTGAACTATCTTGCTTGGTAGATTTAGGAATCCACTGTTGCCTCATCTTCTTCTGAATGTTATTAGCTTTAGCTCTCTTTTCATCTTCAACTCTTCCTATGTTCATGTAGTTTTTAGCTATATGACCAAGTTTTGTGCATGCATTCCTTACATGAGTGTCCTTCTTCCTTAGGTAATGTCTTGCAAATTTTATACCAATATGTCCATATTCTCCACAATAATGACATCTACACTAGGTATTGTAGTTCCATCCAAATATTTCTTTAACAAGTTGTTCAGTTGGATTGAATGATTTGGATCTACATTGGAATGCCTTGTGACCATGCTTCTTGCATTTGTGACAATTTCTTTCAAATTTTGGTTTCTCCTTGCATTCATTAGCTTTATGACCATGATGACTGCAGTTATAGCATTTACCATTGAATTTACCTTTTCCATTTCTCTAACACTTGTTTGATGTGTGACCTAACTTACCATAGTAATTGCAAGTAGGTCTTTCATTCCTTTGGGCACCTTGTTTGGAGGTTTCACCTTCTTCCTTATAACCAAGACTAGCTTTACCTTTTTGTCTATGAAGATTCTGCTCACTTTGTTGATTTAATTGAGTCATGTCTACTTGAGATTTCATTATCCTTTCATTGATTTGTCTTTCAGATCTTAAGTCACTTTTTAAGCTTTCATTGATTTGTCTTTCAGTGATTAAATCATTCCTTAGGCTTTCATTTTAAGATCTAAGATTCATAATTTCTTTATTTGCATTAGATAGTTAATTTATAAGATCTTCATGCTGAAGGGATTGATTATTTCTTGTCTCTAAGTCTTCATTTGCCTTGTTTCTCTATTCCAAAACTTCAAATAGCCTAATTGATTGGATTTCTTGTTCTCTTTTAAGATTTCTTACTTCTTCCTACAGAGAGCCATCCTTTGCTAGGAGTTCCTTGATTGCCTCATTAGCTTCATCTAAATTGCTTGATGGTAAAAGGTCTTCAATTTTTTCTTCAACATACTGATGGTCATTCATTTGTCTTGCAAGTTCCTTCCTTCTCTTTAGGGATTGAGAAAGATGCTCCTTTACTTCTTTGAGTTGAGCCATGGCCATTTTCAGATCTAGCTTTTCATTTTCAATGGCTTTGTCAAGTTTGAATATCTCCATTATCCTTGATCTTTGCTCAAGCTATCAAACTTTATCTTGAGAACCACAAAAGCTCTGATACCAATTGTTGGAAATATTCAAGATATGATAGGTTACTGAGAGGGGAGGGGTGAATTAGTAACCTCAAAACTTTTAAATAATTTAGCACTTTAACAATATATACTATTCACCATTCATTCATCTAATATACTACATATATGAGAGATTAGATATTTATAACACATGTACATAGTGATTTGGTAACCTAGAAACCTTCCAAATAGAAAGTAAAACTGGGGTGGGGATGATACCCACAAAACTTCATGACTGCAGTATGAAGTTAGCTTGTTAAGGCTTACATTGACCACTTCTAGTAATCTGCCCTGTTAGGAGCACAAAGGACTGCTAGGTCCACCTTGTTAGAGGATTTACAAACATACAATGAAGTATGCACTCTATTAGGAGATTTATACAAAGACTATTAAGTCTATCCTGTTAAAGGATTTACAAAATTGATTCACCTATTAGGATGAAATAGTAGATCTACTTACAACTTGATTTCTAATTAGATCCTTGAAGTATAGATCACCTCTTGTGACTAATGAATCTTTACTACTCCTTGTAGACCTTGCTGAATACGCTGCTCTACTACTAATTCACTTTCATTCTTCTCAAAGCATTACATGTCTATCTTGATACTCTCATGCATACATTGTAAATGACATAATACATTACAGATATACCATTCCAATAATTACAATTACAAGGTCGGCCAAAACACAAGTGAACAAAATATTATTGAGTCGGCCAAACAGTAGAAAACTTGGGTTCTTCAAGCTGACTTGGTAACCTTTTGATACTCGACATCCACTGCATTACTTAGCATTGTCATGCACTTGGTAGAAGTAGAAGCTTGATCCATACTAATCACACAATGAAGGTTGGAACTCGGTAACCATTGGAGACTTGGTAGATATAGTATCACTCGGTAAAAATTGAATCCTTCATTTACCTTACTTTCACTCGGTAAACACTATGAAGCTCGGTGAACATTGTATGCTTGGTAGATACTGTTGGGCTACACACCCACTCGGTAGCTTCAAGAATGCTTGGTATGAACTACTTAAGTGATGAACCTACAAGGTAACCATTGAATGCTAAGTATACACTCTAGACTGAGTGATGAACTTGGTAATCATTCATAATCGAGTAATTGTTTTCACTAATGAGAAATACAATATAATGCCAACACTTTTATAGTTCAAGCATAAGTTAGATAGCTTCTACTAGAGTCCAAAAGATCAACCACTATCATCAAGTTGCAGAAGAAGACATCAATGCAGATACAGAAGGACTTGATCAAGTGTGTGCCCAAATGCATAAATTTGATCCCCATGTGGACATTCATCCTTAGAAGGGACAAAAATAATGACCATAACTAAAAGACTGGGTAGATGGATAACCCAGATTAGTAAGAAGATAGAAAATACAATTTTAACAGATAGGGACAAGAAAAATAAGTAATTGCAGACCATCAAAGCATTGATTTGATCATTAAGAGGCATTTTATTTATTATCAATGCATTCCAAATTAGATATATTAGCAAGTCAACAATTTCAACCTTCAAACCTATCACATGACCCAATGATATTAAAACAATTTTCCACCCTACCCTAGCATTCAAACTTTATGCTAACCCATGCCTTTTCTTTTGTTCACAACTTCATCACCTTCATCTTAATTAATTGCTTTAACATTGTAAAATTGCGAACCCTATCAATCTAACTACTTATTGCTACTTTTCAACTTATTAACACATCATTCCCTTAACTATTGTAACCCTATGCTATATGAAGTTAACCCTTCACACCATTGTTGCAATGTAGTCCTAATAGCCTTCTAACCATACAATGATGCAAGGTCACTAAAATGCCTTGTACTACATATTTGCATTATCGTGGCCTTAACTAGGAGTTGAATATTCAACCCCTTGAAATAATGAAAAAGGTATTCTCTTTACCATGACATTATGTTGGAAGCATGAATGTTGATGATATTCCTATGGGGGAGTATGATAGAAACATTATTTTGGTGATATGTTGCATTCATGACTATGGTTTTCAAGACAAGTTTGTATGGATAGATCATTGATTATTTTCACTAGTGAGGTTAATGGGAGATACTACTAAGTGTCTAACATATGTAGCTAACCTCAGGGGCATAAGATATTAAGTCTAGAAGAATTTACACAAATTTTCTAGGTGAAGATTGTTTAGAGATAGAGTTTACAAAAGCATTTTCTAGTAAAGTTTTTATATCTCTTAGTAGAGTTGTTATTCTAAGAAGAGAGGTTAAAGGAAAGTAGAAGAAATTTTGGAGATGACATGGTTAAGCTTGCTCATCATAATATTACACATACTTAGAGTTATTCAAGTTACAAGGTGACAGATTAATGTTATTTCTAAGTATAATGTGTTCTTAATGAGATCCTATAATAATTAATTAAGGTGTAATAGCTATCTTAGGGAAGTATTTTATGGATTTGGTATAAAGGAAGGACATTTTCCTTTCTTATGTATGAATGATGGCATGAAGCATGAAGAGTGGAATAGAAGAGAAACAAGCTGATATGTGAGGATAAGTAGAGTAGAGTGAAGTTTGAGAAAACTTCTTTATAGAAATTTATTTTATGATTTGAGGTTTGATATTTGGATATGAGCTTTATGACCTATTCTGCAAGGTCTGGCAGTGATTGGTGTAGTTGATGGGACAAAGAAAAGAGGTTAAAGCATAGTACAAACAATTATTCTCCAAGGAATAGTTGAGAGATCAATTGGATAGTGAAGTTCAATTGTCCATCCCCAAAGCTATTTAGACAATGGGTCCTTCTACCTTCTACAACTCCTAATAGGGTTGGAATCTTCTAATAGGGATTCAAAGTCTACTAACAAGGTCTCTTATATACTAAATGTGTTTATAGACTCCTAATAGTGTCCATCCTCTAACAAGGAACACATATACATATACATATACATATACATATATATCAATATACCTTTGTGGGACTCATTCCACTGGGGTTTTCCCTCTAATCAATGGTTTCCCTAGTTAGCAAATCTAGTGTGATTGTGTATGTGCATCTTGTTATGGTTGTTGTTTACTTTTATTGAATGGTTAAGATTAATTAAGGTTGATAAATGTTTTAATTGGATAATTGATTCACCCCCCACTCTTAGTTATCTTGGTGGACTATTATTTCTAACATATTACCCATGATTAATTGCTAATCCCTCAAGACTATGCAATCCAAAAGATGATTGTAACATTGCCACTTTGAACATCATTATCCCCTTCAAAAGAAATATGTGGAATGAAAATACATTAGCTTTATCGATTAATATATGGAATCTATTCGAAAACTAGTCCAACCATTTCCTACTAAGCTTTGATCTCATGTAGAATGTGCCACATGTTGACCCCCAATTTGTCTCTTGTTCAACTTTGGCATCACATCTGGGCCCACAAGGACATGTGTCCAACTAACATAATCCTGCATTTGTTAAACATTCTACACTTTTAGAAAGTGCCCATACATCTGTTGTCGATCCTAGAAAATTTGACAATTGAGATCAAACTGAAAATTTCCCTATCAATAGGGTCATCCACATGGTGCGACGATGCAACTCCACAACCTTAACCTATGATTAGCCATTAACTTCAGCAATAGTGCAAACACATAAATTTTGACTGCACAAAGTTTAGCTTGCACCGTCACAACTAGGAATTAATAGCTATCATGAAATGCTTTGATCATGTGTTGACTGAAGATTTTAACTATTTCACACCTTCATAGCTTACCTGAGTGTTAAGTGCAAACAACCTGCAACAAGGTGATGGAGAACAATCACATGGTCACAACTTAGATGGTTTATAAGATATAACATGAAAATCATAGAAGGCTAACGTTAAACTTATTAAAATAAGAGTTTAAAGAATTATGCGTCCATTAGGCTTATGTAGCAATTTCAAATTTGAAGATTGACCATTAGACATGTTTGCCATTTAAAATTCAAATTTTGGTAGGGGGCAGAAAATGGCTAACAATTTTGGCAAGTCAGAGGGGATGCTAGCCTTCTAAGCATCAGATCAGTGGCCTTAGGAATCCATTGGGATATAAAGTTAACAAAGAATGAATATTTTCCCTGTAATAAACCAAAAAAATGGAAGAATTGGAAACTCTTTCAACTAGAAAAGAACTCTAAAAACTCTGCCTCCTTTGAAATTGTTAGTCAAAATCTTCTATCTCTAGAAGAAATGAAATGTGCTCATGCACTTCTTAGAAAACAAGAAACAACTCTAACATATAAACAAAACCCTAACCCTCTCTAGAATTAGGGTTTGAGGTAAATTCCATTAACTAGAATGGGCAGGACATCACCATTAGGCCTAGATAATTAGAAGGCACTATGTCTCTTTGCAAGTGGTGATATCGTAAGGCACATTCCACATTGCATCAAATTTGGAGGACCTACCTAGCTTGGCTCTATCTACATCCCACATGAGTACACGGTTTCCCACTTTGAAAACCCTTGCTCTTTCTTCCTTATCAAAAATTCTTTTGACCTATTGTTGGTGTATCTCAAGTGTTTGCATAGTCTGTTGCCTTTTTTCTTCTAATTCCATTAATTCTACCATTCTAATAGTCATGGCATCATCTTCCATTATCTCCAATTGATGAAACCAGGGAGGGGAACTCAAGTGAAATAGGAAGCCTTGCTTCCCTTCCATATACTAACATGAAAGGAGAGTTCCTAATAGCCCTCTTAGGTGTAATTCTATCAGCCCAAAGAGATGTTCTTAGCTTCACTTTCCAACACCTTTCCTTGTCTTCAATTGTTCTCTTCATGATTCTGATCAGGTTCTTATTAGAGGACTTAGCCAAGACATTACCTTAAGGATATTCATTTGAGGATGTACTCAAATATATTCCATGACCAACTGCCCAAGAGAAAATATAAGTCCCAACAAAGGACTTGGCATTGTCTAATATTATTGTTGAAGTACCAAACTTGGTAACAATTCCATTAAGGAATTTCATTACATATGCCTCTCTAGCATCCTTCAAGGCTATTGCTTCTATCTACCTTGTAAAATAATCTATTGTAGCTAAGACCCACTTGTGACCAGAGCTGGTAGATGGATTGATTGGACCAATAAAGTCTAGTCCCCATTGGGAAAATGGTTGATCAACCTAAAGGATGCAGGGGAAGAGTTGCTAATCTCTATTTTACTAAAAAGAAAGAACACTTCTCACATTTCCTTATATACCTATAATAGTCATGAAATAGAGTTGACCAATAATAGCTAGCTCTCATGACCTTCATAGCTATTGTTCATGATTAGAAGTTGCCACCATCAGAGCCATCATGAAATTCTTTGAGCATCCTATCTATCTAATTAGGCTTGATACATCCTAGTAAGGCTCCATTGAGATCCTTCCTGAAAAAAATCCCATCCACTAGGACAAAGGGATGGACTATAATCTATATTGTCTTCTTTTGGCCCTGCCTAAGCCTAGTAGATATCCTTATCCTAATAAGAAGGATGTCATGTCCTACATCCAAGTGTTTGGATTTTCATCTCTTGCTAATTTTCCATCTCATATAACTAGAGAAAACTCCCCAATTGCCTCCTAAGATGAAATCATTTGTCCACACAACCCTTTTCCTTTCAAAAGCTTGGTGATCTTGATCTCTACATCATACTCCATGACTTTGGTGATCCAACCAACTCTCTTCTCATTGATATCCTTGCTTAGGAGGAAGTCCTTCACACTTGCATGAAGGACCAATGGTTGGACTTTGTTGTGAGACAAAAGATGTGTAAGCTTTTCCAGAGCTCTTATGACAACAAGAGCCTACTTTTCAACATTTTTGTATTTATCTTCATAATACTTTAACCCTTCACTAAAAAAGGTTATAGGTTTATCTTCATTTGTATCATTTAATTGAGTCAAGACAATAGAGATTCTTGACTCACCCCCTAGGGTGTAGATAATGAAGTCCTTATCAAAATTGGGGTTGATGGGGGGGTTGCTATTTTTGCCTTTATCCCTTCAAAATTGGCCTCTTCCCTCCTTTGTCTAGTTAAATAGCATGTTCTTCTTTAGCGTGGTTGTGAGAGGCTTAACCATGGTAGCAAGATTAGGAAAAAACCTTCTGACTTAACCATGATAGCAAGATTAGGAACAAACCTTTTGAAAAAATTAATTCTACCAAGGAAGCTCTACAACCCTTTCTTATGTCAAGTCTTATGACAAGGAAGTGAAAGAGCAAGGATTGTCTTTGTTCTCTCCTGATCAATGGCCAAACCATCCTTGGACACGATATGTCCTAGAAACTTCCCTTAATTAGTGGCAAACACACATTTACTTGGATTTAGAGATACACCATATTCTCTACACATGGTGAACACTTTCTTTAGATGGCCAAAATGGTCTACCACATTCTTTGAATATACTATGATATCATCAAGGTAGACTAGCACAAATCTTTCAAGCATTTTTTGAAAACCATCTCCATTGCCTTTTGGAAGGTGACACCTACATTAGCTAACCCAAAGGGCATTTTGCTATAGGCATAGGTTCCTGACTTAGTTATAAAGGTTGTCTTATATCTGCTAAAGTCTTGAACAATACTTGGTAATAACCAAAAAACCCATCTAAGAAAGAAAATCTTTCCAAGCCACTAACTTTGGATAATATCTATTCCATGGAAGAGAGAGGGCGGTGATCTTTAAGATAGGCCTCATTTAGATCTCTAAAGTCTATGCATAGTCTAATTTCCCCACTCTTCTTCCTAATAGGAAAAAGGTTAGCTACACAAGAGGAATGCTTAATAGGAAAAGTTATACTAGCCTCTATTAGCTTAGATAACTCTTTTTCATTAATGAATCAATTCTAGCATTCATTGGCCTCTATTTTTGTCTAACATGTTAGGCATTATCATTCAAATCTATGATATGCTGAAATAAACTTGGTTCAAAACCTTTTAAATCATTATATGTCCAAGAAAATATATCATTAAACTCTTGACATAGATTAATAAAAATTTCTTGTTCACTTTCAAAACATACCTTTCCCATATTTAGAGTTCTCCCCTTAGCAACAACAACTAGTAAGTGATCATCTTTATTGGTAGCTAGATTTAAATTTCTACTCCTTGCCTGACCATCAGGATTGAAGACACTTTCCAAGGTGATTAGTCCCTTGCACAACTTTTTAGAGTTGATGTTGATGATTTTATCACCATACTAGCCTTGCAATTTAGACTAGTTTCTCTCTCAGAATTTTGCCTCATTCTGCAAAAAATTTACAATCTGTACATTAGAGTCAAATACCTGCCATTTTGTATTGTTTTCTAGGATTGTAGATCTTACAACCACCCTGATGTGCTACTCCTTTTCATCTTCAACATGCTCAAGTACATCATAACAAGCACCAATTGCTACAAGCTCGTCAACATGTTTATTCTCTCTTCTAGGGATGCTCTAGATGTTTAATGCTTGATATCCCTCAATAAAATCCCAAACCCTATGCTTGCATGATTTGAGAAGGTTTTCCTTTTTAATATTCTAATTTCTAACCTAATGAAAAAAAAACTCACTCTCCCCATATACCTTCAAGGACTAAATTTCTCTCCTTTGTGCCAGTTTAAGGCCTTGAATGAGTGCCTCATATTCTGATACACTATTTGTGTAGCTATATTGGAGCCTATAAGAAAAATGGTATTTCTCCAATTCATGGGAAATGAACATGAAACCAAACCCTGAGCCATTTTGATTCCTTAAGCCATCAAAGAACAAACTCTACAATCCACTTGTTTTTCTTTTGTCTTTATAAGATTGGGAATAGGGGTCTCTTGCTCAAGTATGCAACATATGCCAAGACCTATCTCCCTAGCCTCTAGCACTAGGTCAAATTGTTAAGCAATTTCCCACTCATCCAAGAGATAATCAAGCACGTCTACCAAAGAAGTAGCAATTCATGTTTATGGGACTTGGAGTGTAGGTCTCTATATGATTGAGGTCTAAAGGTTCTTCTCTTATGGAATATTTTGTCCCATACCTTGTTTTAAAACACATATAAGAGAAATCAGATGAAATATAGACAACTATTTGTGTAGTAAATTTTCTGGAAAGATAGATGAAAAAATGTGGTTTGAGCTCAGCTATTAATATGTCTTGTGTGAAAATACAACCAAGCCAAGCATGCAATTCCATTTCTACATTTTTTAAGAATCCTACAATCTTGACAAAGTTTCCATCTAATTGGAGCACATCCCTAGGCACCACTCTTATCTTCAAAGTATTTATAAAGTCCATGTCCCAACCCATTGCAATTAGTAATAGAATTAGAAGCTAAACCTCTATACCACTGCAAGGCTTTCCTTTTTAAAGACGAAGCTAGTAGCCTAACAACAATTCCATCTTCTACAACACCATGTATATTGAAGACATTTGAAACTTCTTGGATGTGTATAGTGGAAAAATAGAAGTTTCACCAATAAACTCAAGTATGCTTTTGAGAGCTGCTATTGGTATGCCATGTCTTTGAGGCAGAAGGAGAGGACTTCCACCATTAAAAGTGGAATCTTGTAGGTGTATGTATTTCTTCGGTACTCCTAACTAGTGACAGAAGGAGTCTATCCTTTTTCTTTTTAGGGTTTGAGAATGAGAGCTCAGTGTATTGAATGCTACCTCTAGAAGATGACCTTGTGCAAACCTTTCACATAAATCACATCAACTAGTCTAAAACCAAATGTATAGTAGAATAAAGTCACCAAGTACATATCAAATGAACCTCTTGAAGGCTAAAATACCAATACCAATAGTATCTTCTCAACATATATTTGAAATCTTCTTCTTTAACACTAGTGAACTTAAAATGGTTCAATATGAGAGTCCCACTTGGCATACCAAAAATTGTTTTCATAATATCGCACACCCTTGCCTAAAGTTTTTACCTAAAGGAAACCTTTTGAAACATGGAAACAATCTTCAAGCTATGGGACTTGAACTATGAGATTGAGTCTCTAGAGAAGGTTGAATTCCTTACTATCAAGGTGCATCTAATTACTCTTTGAGAGGAAAAGGGAAAAGGAATGCATGAAAGAAAACTACCTAATCTAATATAAAGGGGGTGATACACCAAAATAGTTTCTTTAGTCATATCTCTACCTAACAATGCACTATCAATCAATATAACCTCAAAATACACTAATTCAACCTTTGTCTTAATCCAATAAATACATACATATCAAAAACCAAATGAAATGCCACAAGGAAGGGAACTTCACTCTATAACATTCAAAGGCAAGAGTAGATATTATTATGCAGATTGAAGAATGAAAACAAAACACCAAGAGAGGTAAGAATATTTTGCACTAATATTGATGGGAGAATGAGGTTAAAAAAGGATTACATTCACTCATAGACAAAAGGAAATTATAGTAATAGAGTATAGAATACTACTTCTATAGAATTAGAGAAAAAATGATTGACCCTAAGAAGGGTTATGAAATCTATTTTTATAGTTAAAGCATAACTCAGATACCTTCTACTAGAAGCCAAAATATGAACCATTATCATCAAGTTGTAGAAGAATACATCAATGCAAATACAAAAGGATTTGATCAGGTGCACACCCATATGCAAAAATCTAATACACATGTGCACATTCATCCTTGGAAGGGATAGAAAGACTAGGTAGATGGATAACCCAAAGCAACAAGAAGATAGAAAATACAATCTAATAGATAGGAAGAATGCAAAGAATTAATTGTAGATGATCAAAGGGTCAATCTAATCATTAAGAGCCATTTTCTTTATTCTCAATGCTTCCCAAACTAGATATATCAGCAAGTCAAACATATTCAACCTTCAAACCTGCCATGTGACCCAATGATTTTAAAACAATTTGTCACCCTGTCCTAGCATTCAAACTTTATGCTGGCCCATTCATTTTCCTATGTTGATAGCTTCACCACCTTCATCTTCATTTAACTTTGAAAAATTTTGAACCTTATCAAACTAATTTCTTATTACTGCTTCTTAGCTTATTAACAAATCATTTCCTTAACTATTGTTACCCTACAACTGCATGAAATTAAGACTTTGCACCATCACTATGGTTTATGCCTAAAAACCTTCTAACCATGCAATAATGTGAGGTCACTGAAATGCCTTGCACTACATATTTGCATTTTTGTGGCTTTAACCAGGAGTTGAACATTTAACCCCATGAAATAGTCAACAAAGGTATTCATTGTGTCACAAAATTAATGATGATTAACTGCTAGTCCCTTGTAATTGTGCAATCCAAAAGATGATCGCAACATTGCCACTTTGAACATCATTAGCCCCTTCGAAAGAAATATGTTGACTAAAAATACATTATCTTTATAAATTAATATATGAAATCCATTCAAAAATTGGTCCTACCATTTCTTAGTGAGCTTCGATCTTGTCAAGACTAGAATGTGCCACATGTCAACCCCTAATTTGTCTCTTCTTTAGCTCTAGGTTCACATCTAGGACCGCAAGGACATGCATGTAACTGGGGTAACCTCGCATATGTTAAACATTATTCACTTTTAGAAAGTGCACATACGTCTATCATCGATCGTGGAAAATCAAACAATTGAGATCAAACTAAAAAGTACCCTACTTTCGATGATATATTAAGGAAACAAAGAATAACTGATGATCTAACATGAATTGCTTTTGAACTTGGAAAATGTTCTAATGAAATGAAAGTTAAATCTTTATTTGAGATATTTAAATCTGAAATTAAAGATACAAATTGGAATAGTACCACTTTAGATACAGGTAAAAATGAAGATTTTAATTAGATTTCTAATGATAAAAATTAGATTATATCAAGAATTTCATTTGTGGATAAAAGATACTCAAATAGGTTCACTTCTTTCTTTTACAAGTATTGCTTCACGTGTCATCAATATGGACATAGAATAAGTATTCCTTTCCTAAAATGAATGGTCTAAGATGTTACAAATGAAGTCTCTTTGGTCATGTTATGAGTAATTGCAAAACTAAGTCATTTCAAAATAATCAATCTTATGCTAGTCTAAAAGTTGATAAAGAATTTGATACTAAAGTGACTAATGTACGGAGGCCTAAGATTAATAGGTCTATGTTTGTTCAAATGGCTCTACATTTAGAAGAAAAGGACTTGTGGATAATTAATAGTGGTTGTTCTAGACACATGATAGGAGATTAAAATTTTTTTTAACAAATTGATTAACTAAAAAGGTGAAAATGTTAGTTTTGGTGGTGATTCTTCAAGGAAAATTAAAGGTTTGGGTTATTTGATGCTTACTGACAAAATGTACATTCATGATGTGTATTATGTTGATGGATAAAGTAAAATGTTCTAAGTGTTAGTCAACTTTATGATCATGGATATGAAGTTATTTTATATTATCATGGTTTTCAAATCAAATTAAAATCCATATAGTCAGTTGCATCAGGTAAAATATCGCAAATACTAGCAATCATGAAGATGTTTTCTTATGGGATAGGAAAATGGAAGTTGGTTATGGAACAAAAGGCTTGGGAACTTGAATTTTTACAACTTGGTAAAAATTAATAAGCATTAGAAAGTAAGAGGCATGCCATGTATAAGGCCAAAGAATGTAATTTGTGAAGGGTGTCAACATGGTAAACAAACAAAGGAAACTTTTCCTTCAAAAAAATATTTTTCTTCTAAACCATTGCAATTAATACATACTAATTTATGTGGTCCTACAAGGACAATGTCATTAAAAGGTGAAAATTATTTCATTCCTTTTATAGATCATTATACAAGAATAACATGGGTAACCTTCTTAAAGCATAAATCAAAGGCATTTAACAAGTTTAAGATTTTTAGGAAAATGGTTGAAACTAAGTCACACATGAAGATTAAATTCTTACAATCAAATAAAGGTGGTGAATTTACTTTAGATTAACTTTCTGATTATTGTGAAAAACATGGCATCAAAAGACAATATGCAACATTTGAGACACCTCGACAAAATGGAGTTGTTGAGAGAAAGAACTGAATAGTGAAAGAAATGGCAAGGACTATGTTAGATGAATCTAAAGTACCAAATCAGTATTGGAAAGAAATAGTTCACACAACAATTTACATTTTAAATAGGGCACAACTAAGGGTATAAACTAAGTAAACTCCTTATGAGTTATGGTATGGACATCCTACTTTTGTTGAGCTTTTTTGAATCTTTGGAATTAAATGTTTCATTAAGAATTCTGATGATAAAACAAAAATCTTTGATTCAAGATGTGAAGAAGGAATCCTTTTAGGATATTCTTCTCAAAGTAAAGCTTACAAACGTTTTAATAAAAGGTTGAATAAACTTGTTGAAAGCGTACATGTGAAAGTGGATGAAGTTGTGTAGGATAAAAAGGAAATAAGAATGGATAATACTTTCCTACAAGATAGTGATAAAGACTTGAAAGAAGTAGATAATAAAGTTGATGAAGGTGAAGAAGAGATAAGGGATCAAATAGAAATACTAGAACCCATAGGTACAAAGGTTACAAAAACAAGATTGAAGAACTATCATCCTCAAGGATGGATTATAGGGGATAAATATGTAGGTATTCAAACAAGAACAAGAACTACATCTAGTGAATGTGCTAATCTTCATTTTTTTAATCTCAAATTGGACCTAAATCATATAAAGAAGCTATTGTGGATGATTTTGGGTTAATGCTATGAAAGAGGAACTAAGTTAAATTGAAAATAATAAAACTTGAGAATTAGTGCCTAGACTTGAAGATAAAAGTGTAATAAGTGCTAAATGGGTCTTTAGAAATAAACTTGATGAAAATGGAAAGATTATTAGGAATAAGGTTAGATTTGTTTGTAAGGGTTATGCATAAATAGAAGGTGTGGACTTTGATGAAACTTTTGCACCAGTTACTAGAATTGAAGCAATTAAAATCTTTCCATTAGAAATGCTTTAGAATAACTAAGAGGGGTGGGGAAAATTAGTTATTCAAGGTCTCGATGTCCCAATGAAACTTCTTCACTAAGTGTAGTGAGCCCATTAAACATTTCATGCATCCAAGATAAACATTCTAACTAGCAAGTTACTATTAAATCAACATGCAACAATAAGACATGAAAAATCAACATATAACATATTGATTTATGTGGAAACCCAATTTGGGAAAAACCACCAGTAACATGCTACTACTTTCTTAATCTTTTGAAGTGATGCCCTATGAAAGGTATGCCCTATTAAAGGCTACAACACACACTGTTAAATGTGACCCAGTTAAGGGATTTCAATCACCCTATTAGAAGTGAGCCTGGTTAAAGCACTTTAGAACATTCACTTGGAATGCCACCCTATTAAAGGATTTTTCAATGGTTGTTAGCCCAACCTTAGTCCAAAGGATTTTCCCTAAGTAATACAATTGCTAGAGAATATTCAATAAGGGCTTTTGACCTGATACAACTTACAACTTAACTTGTAGATTTTAGATCTCAATTCAAATCACAACTCTTCTTGGCTTTCAGTATCTATAGCTCTAATGACTTGTCCACTTATCAAGCTTCTATCTCCATGAGTCATCCTACTCATTGTGCCAATGCAGTCACCTCTGTCGTCATTTATCAAAGTGGAATCTCTATACTCTATTGTTCCTTCTTAATGCCTTCTCCTTGATGCCACACACTCTATCCAACCACTACTTTTCTTTGTGACCAAAACTCCTTAAGTAGGAATTTTGGAATGCTTTTCTCACTTTTATTTCCCTTACTTAGATTAGGGTTTGAATTGATTAGGTTAGATACAATGTATCTACCTTTTATATTGTTTCTTCTAGAAAATTCATGTAGAATTCACTTGTAATTGCCCAAAAATGGTTAACCTCAAATTTTGTACCATCAACTCATCATCCTTATCTTCCACCTAGTTCACAAAATTCAAGATAATGAATGTGTCGACTTAGATTTGGTGAATCTATGACTTTTCAAATAATGTAGTAGCTTGACACTTTTTACTTTCTAATGCTTAGCACATACTGTGTTACTCAGCATCAGCTATGAATTCATTCAAAATCTACTAAATTTTACTAATGCTCGGCACCTATTAAATTTTTTTGGCTTGGCACCTGAACTTGTTCGACACCAACTACTTCACTTAGCACATGCTAGTATTTTCTTTTACTTGGCACCTATTGATTTTCTGTTCAGCATGAACTAACTTTTCTCAGCACCCACTAATGAATTTAGGCAAGCCTTGTAGATAGTTTTGTTTCAACTTTTTATTCTAAAGTTTCTAAATGTAGCCAACCTCTTGTACCTTCAAGTAGATTATCAATACATCATTTCACCATTGTCTTAACTGATCCTTGTACTTCATTACAAAATCATAACTCAACCTTTCCTCTAGGTGTTGTTGTTACATCTTATTGATTAAATCCTCTTCATCAATCAACTAAGTGATAGTACTTGGATCTTATAAGAAATTGTCATTCCAACAAATAGTAGGTTTGACATCAGTGACAAAACAATGATTGAAAACATTCTTTCATCAACAATCCCCCTTTCTCAATAATGATCTTTTCAATCAAATTTCAACACTTTCTTTCATATTCAACTTGCAATAGCTTTAAAAAATACCAAATGGATGTTAACACAACATTTCTTAATGGTTATCCTAATGAAGAGGTTTATATGGTTCAATTTGAAGGACTTGAAAAAAAACTATCTTAATCATGTATATAGGCTAAAAAAGTCTCTTTATGGTTTGAAACAAGCTCCAAGTGCTTGGTATTCTAGGTTGGATCAGTATCTTATCAAAATTTGCTTCAAAAGATGTGGTGTTGATAGTAACTTGTACATATGCGGTACATGTGATGATATTCTCATTGTTCTTGTTTATGTTGATGATAGAGTATTTGGATCCAATGATTATTCTTTAAGTCAAGGTTTTCCAAAGCTTATGCAATATGAATTTGAAATGTCCATGCTTGGAGAACTATCCTATTTTCTTGGGTTACAAATTTTTCAGTTGAAAAATGGTATATTTCTATCCCAAACTAAGTATGAAAAATAAATGTTAAAGAAATTTCATATGGAAGCTTGTAATCCTATGGGAACACCAATGATAATAGGATTTAAACTTACAAAAAATGATGATTATCCTAATTTGATCAATCTAATTATAGATCCATGATTGGTAGTTTACTATATCTCACAATTTCAAGGCCTAATATTATGCACATTGTATGTTTGGTTGCAAGATTTCAATATTCACTTAAAGAATCTCATGTTATGGTAGTTAAAAGAATTTTCATATATATTCAAAGTACTTTGTATTATGAGATTTGGTATCCTAAACATGATGATTTCATATTTTTTCTTATACTAATTTAGATTGGGTAGGATATCTAGATGAAAGAAATAGTACTTCGAGAGAAGCATTTTTCTTGGTTAACAAGCTACTGTGTTGGTATAGTAAGAAGCAAGAATCTACTACACTTTATACTATAGAGGCTGAATATATAGCCACATGTTCTTATTTTCAATAGGTTCTTTGGATGTTTCAACCTTTATCAGATATGAAAATAATAGTGTCTCAACTAGTTCCTATCTATTGTAGAATCAAAGTGTAATTAATATTTCTAAGAATCCAATTATGCATTCATGCACCAAGCACATTGATGTTCATTATCATTTCATAAGGGACCATGTTTTGAATGGTAATATTAAATTAGAATTTTTTTATTCTTCACATAAATTGGTTGGCATATTTAAAAAACCTCTCTCAAAAGCCATATTTGAAGGGTTAAGAACAAGATTGGGAGTTTTAGCCCTCTATTCTCTTGCATAAGTTCATAAATGAGTGATAGGTTTTAGGGGGAGCAATTTTTTACACTTAAACCTTGGTATATCTCCTTTGTCATTATTGTCAAAGGGGGAGAAAAATAAAGATGAAAACCTCCACATAATGGATATATAAGTACACATTGATATATAGTTAGAAGTTGATAGTGACATCAATGCAAAATGGGGAGTATGTTGAACCCTTAGTATTTGTCTTTGATCATTGTCATTGATGTCAACAATAAAATTTAAATGATCATATGGTTGTTGAAATTATAGTCATTTTTGTTATTAGTGACACATACTCATTCAGATTGTAAGTATCTATTGAGCTCATTTTATATTTAATAGAGTTAACCAAGCATTTTAGTTTCTATAGTTGCTATCAAATCCAAGGGATATTATTTAGTTTGTGTCGAATAGTTTCTACCATAATGGTGATTAGTAGTGTAAACCAAGTTTCATAAGGTTTACCAAGTTGTGTAGTGATTACCATGTTCAGAGTTACAATGATGAGAATCCAATGTTAACTGAGCCACTCGGTGTTAACCAAGTGATTTAGTTTATACTGAGCTTACCAATACATATAGTATGAATCAACTGATTTAGTTTATATGTCAAGTTTTATAGTATTCACCAAGTCACTAGTGTAGATCAAGTCCAAACTACTTGGAAGTGACCAGTATGGACTAAGCTTGTATGTCTATTGAATGCATGATGATGCCGAGCATTGACTATGGATGCCAAGCATCAGAACCTCACCAAGCTAGTTTTCAGAACCCAACTTCCTACAATTTGGGCCAACTTTGTGTATTTTGTGTAAACTTGTATTTTAGATGACTTTATTGATTTTTTAATTGGATTGGTACATATGTAATGTATTTTATCACATCCAAAATAGAGAAATGAAGTAAGATATTAATACAAGAAGAGAAAAAGTGCAAAATAAATATGCTACAAATAGTATAAGGAGCAACAAAGATTTATCTATCATAGCAAGCTGGTCATTACACTCAGAGGAATATCATTCAACAAACCAAGTTATAGATAAGAGATTAGCCACTATTTCATCCTAATAGGTGGATTAGTTAAATCCTTTCACAAGGTAGACTTAACAATATTTTGAAAATATCTTTACTAAGTGGATACTTCATTGTATGTTTTTAAATCCTTTTCCAAGGTGGACCTAGCAATCCTTATTGGCAGATCATCAGAAGTGATCATTGTAAGCCTTAATAGGCCAACTTTTTACTACAGTACTAAAGCTTGTGGGTTTCATCCCCATCCTAGTTTTAATTCTATTTGGAAGGTTTCTAGGTCACCAAATTGTGTGTCAAGTGTTATGAATGTTTAATGATTTCATTTTTTCATGCATGCAATTTGATCAGTATACACATGAAGGATTAATTGGTAAATAAGGATTAAATTTTCTTAGTTACTAATTCACCCCTCCCCTCTTAGTAACTTAACCTATCATATATATTTCCAACAACTAGTATGAGAGCTTTTTGGTTCTCGAAGAAAAATTTAACACCTTGAGCAAAGATCAGAGGCTATGGAAGTATTTAGACTTGACAAGGCTATTAATAATGAGAAGTTGGATTTGGAATTGGCTATTGGACAAATCAAGAAAGCAAATGAGAGACTTTCTCAATCTCTAGAAAGAAAAAAAGATCTTGCAATCTAGATGAATGACCATCTCTATACTGAAGAAAGAATTAAAGACATCCATTTAGCAAGCAATTTAGATGAAGCCAATGAAGCAATTAAAGAACTATTAGAGAATAATGGTTCACTTCAAGAAAAAGTATGAAAACTAAGAAGATAGCAAGAAATTTAACTAGTAAGATTATGTAAAGTCATGGAAGAGAAAAATGAGATAAAAGAAGAAATAGAAGGAAAGAACAATGAAATTCAACATCTATCCCTTCAACAAGTAGACTTCATCAATCAGCTCACCAATGAAAATGAAGAAATTAGGAATCTAAGATCAGAAAAAGAAAGATTGTTGAATGATCTAAACATTGAAAAGAAAACCAATAAGAGGATGATGAAATCTCAAGTAGACATGAATCAATTGAATGAGAAAAGCCATTACAAACAAAAATGAAAAGAAGGAATTGGATATATAGAAGAAGGTGAATCATCCAAGCAAGGAGATCAAAAGAATCAAAGACCTACTTGCAATCACTATGGTAAGATTGGACATACATCAAACAAATGTTGGAGCAATGGGAAAGCTAAATTCAATTGAAAATGCTACAACTACAATCAACATGGTCATAAGGCTAATGAATGCAAAGAGAAACCTAAATTTGAAGGAAAACATCACAAATGCAAGAAGCATTAACATAAATCCTTAGAATGCAAAACTAAGATATTGAACCCAACAGAACAAATTGTAAAAATTATATTTTGTTGGGACTATAACACTTGGTGTAGATGTCATTACTGTGGAGAATTTGGACACATTGGAATAAATTATATAAAACATCACATGAGGACAAGAGGCACCACCAAAAGATGTTTTATTTGTACAAAACTTGGTCATCTTGCAAAGAATTGTATGAATACTGGAAGAATTGAAGATTAAAAGAAGGAAAAATTTGATAATATTAGAAAGCAGATGAGACAATAATGGATTCCAAAATCTTCTAAAAATACAAGTTCGAGCAGTGATAAACATGTCACTCAAGAATTGGGTGACTCAATTATTTCTACTTGATCTCACAACGAGAACTAGAACTACGATTCTAAAGAATAAATCTCACACCAGTTCCAGTCAGTAGAATGAAAGATCCATATCACCATTCAAGATGCAAATGGATCACCAAGCATTCAAAGATGCAAACCATTACTGAGCAAGGTCAAATTACAGTCCTTACTGAGTGAGGTTGGTTCACTAGACCCTACCGAGTAAGGTTGGGAGTAGCTAAGTTTTGTATGGAAACTAAGTCATGGATGACTCTACTGAGCATTCGATACAAGTGAAGTGGATAACACTCTTTCATTTGAGAAAACAATCATACTAGGAATTTATGGTAATCGAAAGACAAAATTTGATAGAAGGGAAAAATCAAAGTCATTTGTCACCATGAATTTTTCAAAGCTAATTGTGCAAAGTAATTTCTGAGCATCCAAGTAGTCTAAGCAAATCACTATTGGAGTTTTTTGTGTTTTCTCAAAACCCTACCAAGAAAAATGGCATCCACCAAAAGAAAATCAAAGAAAGGATCTAACATGTTAGTTCAAGGCATGGAATGGAAAGCACCATAATTTAAGTTGTGTCCTGCCATTATAGAAGCCCTAGATCTGAGTAGAGATGAATCATAAATACCACCAAAGGTATTGTTGATCAATGACATTTGTTCACATTTTTATTATTTAATTCAAGATATTGGAACATTAGAAATGGATGAAACCCTTGAGGAGCTATGTATGAATGATGTGTTAAAACCTAAGCATGAACACCTTGAAGCGAAAGGTTAAACTCACATTCTACATATGCCATAGGATTTCCAGATCAAATGGATAATATTAATTCTTAGTCATGTGTATAATGATTAGTTATGGTTAGAACAACTTGTTTTGATAAGCAAGAAGATGAGCCATAGGATCACTAGTCTTCCTATGTTGGCAGAGGCTAAAATGACCAAAACCCTAAGTTGGGTTAAGCCTGAAAAGAAAACCTTTGCCTATTGGGATGGAAGGGGAATGAAGATCAGCTATGTTATAGATATGGAACTAAAGTTTGGAATTCATTTAATTACACATAAAATATACAACTCAAGTAGACTTAATAATGTCTCATGTCAAGCAATGGATCTTACATACAAAGTGGTCAAGAATAACATATCACTTGACCTTGCCAAGTTGATGTTGAACTAGTTCAACAAGAATATGGATAGTTTAAGAACTTCAAAGAACAATCCTTGTAAGTTTGGTTCACTATTAACTTTTCTAAATGGGTAAGTGAAAATATTCCTCGGACTAGCTTGTTCAGCATATTCTGAGTGATATAATGGAGAAGATCAAGCCAAGATGGGAGAATTCTATTAAAACCACTAATGTCATATATGAGAAAGCCTTGAGGCAACTCATGTTGATTCTGAATGATAAGGAAGTAAAAGAATCATTAAAGAAGAATGAAGAAAAGCTTACTTTGAGATTCAACACTTGTCTTACATTAATAAATGACATTAAACATGTGATAAGGAATGCCACGAACACTTGGAAAAAAATTCAATCTTCACAAGCTAAGTAATTTTGTGGTTCATGTCAGTCACAAGGATGAAGATGATGATGAACATGAAAAAGATGAGGAAATTGATAATGAAGAAGATATGCATTTTGACAATGTAGATGATGATGAAGAGGAATAGGGATAGGAAGCTATCAAGGAAGATTTACCTAATGTTCAGAACATAGAGGAGACTGACCCTAAGAAAATTGTAGCAGCAGTCATAGCCTCACTTCCTCATTCTCTGAACAAAAAATTGAAAACATCGAGCCTAGAGAAAGCTACTATAGGATTGATTGTGTCAAACACTGTAAGTACAAACACTCAATTAATTTTTGCACATGTTCAACTCAGTACCTCATTAATAGAAGTGGTAAGCACTTAATCTACCAAGAAGTCAACACTTCCATCTACATAAATTTTGGCTATACTAGGTAGTTCAATTGGTATTTCAACAATAAGTGTAGTATCAACTTTTTCAGCTAGTCTTACTATCTCTACCATTTTCCATTCCTGGCATAAAAATAATAAGTGCAAGGACAGTTGAGACCAAGCCTCAACCAAGTAAAAAATATTTTACTAAAAGCAAAGAGAAAGAAGAAGAAATTAGTATTGATGAGGATATTGTTATTTCAAATTGGGACATCTCCAATCTTAACCCTAATCAAATGCAAACATTTGGAGAACTTCTTCAGAAGAAAGCTAAGTAGCAGAGGCTTAGAGGAGAAAGAAATAAAGAATTTTAAATAATTGAAGATGCAAAGAATATTATAATAGAGGCAACCAATAAATTCAATGAAGATTTGAATGGATGGGACAAATTATTGTAGAGAGTTAAGAAAAAGTTTGAGAATAAAGTTTTGGAACTTATTTCTCAAAAGATTTCTATTCATAAAGTAGAGCTATCTACTATTCTAGGCTCATTGGAGACCTCTTGCAACAATGTATCTTTATTATTTAGTAAACTCTATGATACATAAATTTTCACCAAAGAAATAAGAGATAAACTATCAAAGATTGATGAATATCTACAGGTTACAGCTCTACCCACTATTCAAAGATCAGACTCCTAACTGATATGCAGGAAGAACTACTAAGAGAAGTTAGAATAAGAACTACATTGGTAGACATTCAAGGCATGATTCTCCCAAACATGGATACATTGCAGAAACATATTGCACATGCCAAAACACTCATCCATGATAAAAAAATTCTCAATTGATGATCATATGATAGAACTTATAGTAGAAGTTCAATTTGCATTGAACACATGCAAGGTGTTGCAAGAAAATTGGGACAAGACAATTGCTCTAATTTTAAAGGTACATTTAGATTTTGTCACATTTTGGCAGTATTGTATAGTATATAGCATACATCTTTGGCATTAATGTCAAAAAGGGGGAGAAGATGTATATTTTAGAGAAGATATATATTATAAAGAGGAAGTATACATAAAGGAGAAAATATATATATCGAATGTGAAAAGATGTAAAATATATTGTATGTATGTATGAGGGAGCATTGTATATGTACAAATACTTAGAGATACATTTTCTACAAAAACAATTTTGAAAAATCTCAAAAATAGAGTACTCTACTAAGTTAAAAACACAAGGTGAGGAATAAAGGGTGTTCTTGAAATTCAGGTCTGACTGATAATTATTTTTATCACTAATGCCAAAGGGGGATATTGTTGACATTATAATAATGTTTGTTATTAGTGATACACAATTATTTAGATTGTGAGTATCTACCAAGCATATTGTATAGTTAACAGAGTTAACCAAGCATTTTAGTCTCTACCAAGTTCTATAGTATTTATCGAATCTAAGGGACAATATTTAGTTTGCACCAATAAATTTCTACCATAACGGTGATCAATAGTGTAAATTAAGCTTCATAAGGTTTACCAAGTTCCTCAGTGCAAACCAAGTTGTGCAATGATTACTAAGTTCACAGTTACACCAATGAGAATCCAGTGTTGACTGAGCCACTTAGTGTTAACCAAGTGATTTAGTTTATACCAAACCTATAGTGATAGTATTTACCAAGCTATATAGTATGAATCAACTAATTTAGTTTATATGTTGAGTTTCACATACTTATTCATTGAGTCACTAGTGCAAACCGAGATCAAACTACTTGGAAGTGATCAATACGGACCAAGTTCTACATCTAGCAAATGCATGACAATGTCAAGAATTGACTATGGATGTCAAGTATTAGAACCTCATCAAGCTAGTATTCAAAACCTAAGTTCTTGTAGTTTGGGCTGACTTTGTGTACATTTTGTGTAAACTTGTATCGTAGCTGACTTTGTTGATTTATAAATTGGATTGGTATATATGTAATGTATTGTATCACATCCAAAATAGAGAAATGAAGTAAAATATTAAGAAGAGAAGAGAAAAAGTGTGAAATAAAAAGGCAACAAGGAGTATAAGAGAAACAAAGATTTATCTATCATAGAAAGGTGACCATTACACTCAGAGGAATCTCATTTAGCAAACTAAGTTACAAATTAGAGATGAGCCATTGTTTCATCCTAATAGGTGGATTAGTTAAATCCTTTCACAAGGTAGAATTAATAGTCTTTTTTAAATCTCTTTGCCATGAGAATACTTTATTGTATGTTTTTAAATCATTTTTCAAGGTGGACCTAAAGGTTCTTATTGCTCCTAACAACGAAGATCATTAGAAGTGATCATTGTAAGCCTTAACAAGCCAATTTTATGCTATAGTACTAAAGCTTGTGTGTATCATCCCCACCCTAGTTTTACTTTCTATTTGGAAGGTTTATGGGTCACCAAATTGTGTGTCTAAGTGTTATGAATGTTCAATGATTTCAATTTTTCGTGCATGCAATTTTATCAGTATACACATGAGAGATTAATTGGTAAATAAGGATTAAGTTTTTTTAGTTACTGATTCACCCCTCCCCTCTCAGTAACTTAGCCTATCATATATATTTACAACAATGGTATGGTTAACATCATGTAATTATCATATTTGATTTCCTTCAATATTATTCAAAACATATTTGAAACAAACTCTTAAGATTTATAATACAATTAACATTTAATGTTCACATTGGTTAAGAAAATAGTTATAAAACAATAGTTTTGATCTATTAGAAAGTTGAATCCTTTTTTATTAGTTAGACCCTAGCTATCATAACTTTTTGGAAAGGTCATTGAGTTAGCTAAAATGGTTCTTTGTTAGTTTGTGCATAACACATGTATAGAAAGAGAAAAAGTTTGTTTATCAAAAGTAGTTAGCAAATTATTATGATAGTTTTAGTAGTTTAGAGTATTTACCTGCCTACAAAATTTTGACTTTATTGGTTTATAATACCAATATTTTATCAAATATTTTAATGGAAAAAGAAAATATATTTGGATACTTGATGCTTTGAGGAGAATAGAAGTATATCTTGCATTATGTTTTCAATAAGAAGTTGAAAGTAGTGATTCATGATTTGTGTTGTAAAAAAGATGATCCTTTGATTTTATATCCCATTTCTTCATTTTGGAAGTTGGTTCTTTAGGTCTAAGGGATTGGTGTTCCTTTAAATTGGTGTTTTTAAAAATAGGGTGTTGGGTGTTGGTGCTTCCTAGAGTTGTAGCTTTAAAATATTTTCCCAAGAGGCCAAAAAAGTTTTAGATTCAAATTGGTTTTTTATAGGGGTTTTCAATGTTAAAATATTGTGTCACTCTGTTTATGCATTACCTATCTTTCTCATGTGTTAAATTTTATAACTTGTGATGGTTTCAAGTTTCAAAAAATATTTTAATCGATTGATTCACCCCCCTCTACATGGTGTTTGTATTCAAACATGTGAAGACTGAAAAAGTAGAAGACAAAGATCATACCTATACATATAGAGTTTTGATGTACAAGTGAAGCATGTTTAAGGACATTTTGTACCTTGTGTCCTGATGGTGAGGTTAAATATGTAGAGTCTAAGCCTAATATGTATGAAAGTTATAAGTGATTTGTAGAGAGAAGTCTAGAGATAAAGTGCATGGAAAGAAGTTTCTAATGATCCTATTACATCTTCTGGTAGAGATATAATATGGTGATATGTACTCAACTAGTGATAGATGATAATCTGATGGTAATGTTAGGAAGTGCATAGGTCTTGAAGTCACACATGTGAATTTTTGTAAATACTATGAGTCGACATTGCTACTATAATTATGAATTAATTAATTATCTTACTATAATTAATTGGGAAAGCCTTAGGCCAACTCAAGGAATTATTTTAAAGATATGGTATAAAGGAAAGATGTTTTCCTTCTTTATAAAATGTAAATTGAATATATGTCCCATGTGAAGTGTGAAAAGGAAAAGAGTGTTTGGTGAATGCAAGTAAGTGATCCAATGGATTATTAGATGTGAGATTTGTGATCTAGTTACAAGATCAGAAGGAACAAAGGTTTGATTGATAGGACAGAGAAATAGGAAGGAAGTACAATTCAATCCTATTATTTTGTAACAAATAATACAAAGATAATTTGGACAATGGATTCATTGGTCTTTTCGGTGTTTAAGACTACTAAACAACAAAATTTTCAACACCAAATTGATAATGCTCACACAATCTAAGGATTACCCACTTCCTATTAACAATTCTATGTGCAGACCATTTGGACCAACTTCAACAAAGCCAAGAATGGTTCCCTACTCTTTAGGCTCTACAAAACCAAGGTGGGTTTACCTAGGGGATGCCTCAAATAACCACTATTGTATGAGAATTATATTAGTTTCATTCTGATTCTCATTTATAATTCCTAACACTTACACAACTTATCCAATTTTTGATACTTTCAGACTAATATACATCCCTTATAAGCATATTTGGTCTTAATTCTCCTAAAGTTTACAATTATTTTTGGGAATAGTAGCTACCTAAGGTCCAGAAATAAAATATAAATGAGTGTTGACCAAAATTATATCTTTTAAACAAAATGGAACAAGAATGATTTTAAAATTGTGATTAATTTGATATGAAGAAGCATAATTTACCCCAACTCACTCCTAATTTATGAGACCAATGCCTTATCCATTGGGAAAAAGACTATCTATTGGCAAGATATCTAATTCAAATAAAATGTAAATTAATTTATCAATTGAAGTCACCTATTTCCATTCTTATGATCTATCCATTTTGTAAACTCATAAACCTCGCTGATCCACTGAAGCATTTATATAATTCTTTGAATTAAAAGCAACAATAGTATCAGCATACAATCCATCCAGACTACATTTAATCAATTGAACCTTATTCAAATGACATCAAGGTAAACAAACTCATGAAATGGAAAAAAAAATTGATGACACAAATTTAATGCAAATACCCCTTTGTATTATCCTTCTAGATGACTAATACAGTGACCAATAGAAATTCAGTCAGAAGCCTTTAATATCTTGCTAATGCTATTATTTGTATGTATTATCAAAGAGTACAAGTTTGATAGTAAACTCAAAACAACAACTACATATAACTGGATCGATTGTATTTTCTTGAAAATTGAAAAAATATACCAATCTTAGCCCATCACAATGCCTTGAAAACTCATTTATATAAGCATGAGTTGCAACAAGCTAAGGGAAATTGTTATTGATAGGTGTCCAAAAGACAAACTTAGTGTAATAGAAAGCTAACACATCAATATATACTTTGGTAGGTCCAATTTCTATTACATCACTACAAACTATTGGCTCTTTTGATTTTCCAACACTACTCTAACTCTTTGGAATATGCAACTACCAACCTGGCCAATAATGAATCTTGTTGTAAAGTTTGTAAATCAACTTCTACTCATGGATTTTCACTATTTTCATCTTGAACTGACAAAACCACTTTTACCCTTAATTGGTCTTCTATAGTGCCTCTCCCATTTGACTTTTGTTAGTTGTCCCAATGGATGCAACCTTGTTGATCTTTTGTTGTGATGGATCATGATTGTGACCATGAGTGGTATACACCATTGAGGTCTTTGGATTTATGTTCTACATCAGTTGCTTTGATTATCCTTTGACTGATTTAGGAGATTATGTTATGATTTATGGTTCACTAAGGTTTGTGCCAGTTCTTACTAGGATCGATGTGGTATCATGAAGTTTTTCTGTGATTACCTTGAGATGTGTGCAAAGATTGCACTATGTACTATTACCATGCTACACTAGACAAGGTTCGTGTAGCAATGGGTAGTCATGTTTATGAGTGTGTTTGCTTCTGTGTTTTAAGTGCCTTTTTAATGTTGTTTAAACAATCACTATCAAATGCTTAAGTAGTTAGAAATGGATTGTTCATATTGGATTATTTGGTTATGTGTTGTGGATATTTACCTTGTTATATTTTGATCTGAAAGGTATCTGTTACTTATGTGATGTTTTACATTTGAGAGGACCTGAGGGTTAGATGTTATACTTTGATTTCAGTATCATAGATTTTAGACTACTATGTTGTTCAGTTGGTCATTTTGCATGATGATACCATTTTGAGATGACAATGTGTTTTATGATGAGATCCAGTTATCTGGTATTTTGACATACCTCTGATTATGTTAGGTGATGGATCTAATGCTATGGTTATTTACTTCATTCCTACATTGTCATGCTTTATGAAAACATGAGTGATGTAAATATATTATTTTAATATAATTAAATAAATGGTTAAATTAGGTGATTTAATGCATTTATTACTTCGGCTATATTATTATATACAATTGCACTTGATCGTGTTGTTTAGTGTGCAAGATTTATATCCCTGGTAATGGCACATGGAGTTAGTGATTCAGCCATTCATATTTTACCAATGTCATCCTTGTATGGTTGACGTATCCTTATTTTAATTATTTGATTAAACCTTTCAATGATTAATAAATTCAAACTCATTTGCATTATGTGATTAGACCAGTAAGTGTGTCTGTGCATTTACAAGTTTGCATTGTTGTGAAAGTTGTTAAGGAAATTTTTGTGTTTTTGGGCTTTTTAATTGTTTTCTTTTAATTTCTAGCAGCTTTTCCATAGATGAATTCCTATTTCTAGAAATAGTCTCTTTTCATTTGGGTTTATTTGGGGTTTAACTAGGTTGGGTAGTTATTTTCCCTAATCGATTATTCGCTTGAAAAGTGAATAAATATCCAAAAAGGAATTTAATTCCTCACTTCTCACTTTTGAATTAGAAAGTTGGAGAGTAAAACTCAAAATCCTCTTCATCAAGATTTACTATTTTGTCCGTTGTGGGAGCTATGGGTGTGGGATCGTCGCAAGGTTGGGCTCATTGGATCTAGCTCGAGGAAACCTTAGATTGCTGCAATTTTCAGCCACTTCTGCAGACTATTTATTTTATGGTTCAAATTCTCATTTTGCCCTATTGGTTGTGAGGTAGGGCTTTCCTGTTTTTTTTTTTTTTCTCTATTTCTTCTTCTATTTTTGGTAGCCATTTGTTTGGAGGCTAAGAACTAGTGTTCTCCTTCGTTTCTGTATGCTAGTTCTACCCAGTTGGGTGGGTATGGACATTTCCCTATTTTTTGAAATGAAGGTTTGGGCTTTTATGCCATTATGTTAGCTATTTTTGCATACGGTGTCCAAACTTGATTATTTTTGGATTTTTAGGGTTTTTGTGCCCAAAGGCCAAATGGGTTTTAATTTTAAAGTTTTCCAAAAATTTGGAGTTTTTAGCTCGTTTTGTGTGTCGCCCTATTTTCTAAACTTTTCTTGGCACAATGTGGGTCATGAACCTTGATGATCCATTTGAATATTAGTCAGACCACTATTGCACTTTTATGTTGCATTAGGATGCATGTCACATCCGTACTCTTGACACTGTGGTTGGTTGAGTGATTTTATACCTGATTTTATTGTTTCTTTTGGATCTTTGTTATTGTGTTTGTGGACACTAAGATTCATGTAGAATCTATGCTCTCGAATTGAGGCCAGTTGAGTGAGTTCATGATGTTTGGTCTTGTTTCATCATTGGGATTCGTGTAGAATCCATACTCCTAGATTAAGGCTAGTTGAGTGATTTCATGATTTATGATTTTATTGGCTTTGGGATTCGTGTAGAATCCACCATTCTTGTGTTTCTTTTAGGTGGGTGTTATCCTTTACATTGTGTTCTCATCCCATCCTTGTGTTTTGATCTTCGTGATGGTGGTGCGCCACACATGAGTACGTGCACATAGATTTGTCAGGTGACTTTTGAGGCCTGATCTTCCGTGGTACTTTCAGAAGTTATGATCATTGGGGTTGGGATGGGAGTATGCATGCCCATGAGCACTTGTCATAGGATGATCATGGGTAGGGTAGGGTAGCATATAGAGGGGGCTTCTATCTTGCAACTCGGCAATCATGGTGCCATGGGTTGGCAGAGAAAACTTTATATAAGTGATAACTAAATAAAATGTGTGAATGGTAATAAAACTTAATATAATAAAATGTGTGAGCACCCAATTAAGTTCGAGGGCACAATGTGTGAGCACCCATTTAAGTTTGAGGACACAAGATCCAAGCTTGGTATTTTCAATGCCAAGTGACTCTCCCTAATGTCAACCCCTACTTACTAGCCTATTGAGTGTCTGACTAGGACCTGTACCACTTGCATTGTCTTAGGTTCTTGGTTATAGCCATCATACTGTCTAGCATGAGTGTTAGTCATGGATGTTAATTTGTGTGTTTTTGGTTGGATCATTATCTCCATCAGCACAGCGAGTGTGGACCTACAGGTTCCACATGGTTGGGAGGTGTAGCTACCTTCACCACTATTAGGGACCAGTGTACAAAGATGGTCTTGTCCTAGTGCGACTGTTGCTAGATGTTTTCACTTGATCCTTTGAGATCCGAAGTATGCTTTCTTGTGATTTATTCTTTCATTGGAATGCTTGGATATCATGTTTAGCTGATGTTAGTTTATTTCATGCATTCCCATATTATGATATTTAGCATATGACTAGATGATGTGAATTGTTGTATCAGATTATCTATTGCTTATTGGTTAGCATGTTAGATTTCCTTATTATGCTAATTAGCATGCGATAGGTGATGTTATCTACTTACAAGTTTATCCTTTGTTGCACTACTAGAATGTTAGATTTCCTTATGCTTTTGGTTATTAGCATGTCTAGTAGTAACATCCCTATTATGACAGTACCAAAAATTTGATCGGTGGCTTGGGATGTTATGCGCAGGGGATGGCTAGGGCCCATGATGGTCTTATGATGTTATTGATGGTTGGGAGGAACCACATACTTAGTTTGGTTGTTCAATTATTTTGATGTTAGTTCTCTACATTGTGATGCTCATGATTCACTATGATGTTTCTTTCAATATGTTCTATTATTTCTATGGTTTAGATGGATAGATGTTCCTCTTTCTTGATTCCTTGGCATATTGTTGATTATGCACTCGAGTGTTCACTCCTCGATCTATGTGGATTTGATACTCCCTGTTGTGGAGGTTCTGAACTTATTTTTTCTCTATTTTTCCCCTTTTGTGTTTTCCTTAAGTGTTTTTGTGTTTCTCTAGGCAATATTTTATCAGCATGGCATGATACAAAAATGTATCACACACCCATTAAAACTCTATTGTGCATCCCTTGATTCTATAGGATGCCTTTTGGAGAAATATCATGCGATACTAGAAAGTATCGCACGTCCTTGTGAGAAATGTCATATGACACCCTGAAAGTGTTGCACACCTTTGGGAGAAGTATCACCTAGTCCTTGAAAGTGTCACCCTCCTTCTTTAGAAATGTCGCACGATACTTTTCTATGTTGTATTAAGGTATTGCTTAGTTTTTGTAAAAACCTGTGCAAGCGAGCAACGGACAATTTTTGGTCTAGTTCAAACTTTTTGAGAGTTGATTTGGATACCCTCTTTGGTGTTCTTCAACTCTATGGTGTTGTTTTTTTATTTTTGCTAGTGTGTTTTGGTTGTCTATCTCTTGGGGTTTAAAATATATCGTTTAAGTATAAGGAATTCCTTATACATAAGATATATTTTAATATATGTGACGAATCTTTTGAGATAGGTTTCAGACCTCTTCAAGATAAGATAAAGATTCTAGGAAATTTCAAGGCTTTAGAAATCAAGACTTAACCAATTTTAAGGGCTTGAGGATTTCGGACTTAGCCAAATTTTAGGATTCTTCATCCTACTCTAGCTTGGTGTTTTGTTGATGAGTGGTGATTTCTTTGAGCCTTCATCTTGTGCATGGTTGTTGTTGGCTTTTGTCTGTGTGTGTCAGTTTGGTAGTGGTGTTCAGAGATCTGTTGGTTGCCAGGATTATGGTGAAGTCTTTCATTGTGATCTTTGTGATCCCTGTATGATGTTGTCATGTGTATTCATACTTGTAAAAAAAAAAATCTTGGCTTGTATTAGATCCTTGTTCCAAGGATCTTTAGGTGGGGCATTCTAGGCATCTGAGCTTGTAGCTAGAACCAATTGGTGACCTTCATCTTTCTCATCTTTTAGATTTGGTGTTATTGTGTCAATAATCTACACCTCATCCTCCTATACCTCATCACTATTTGTTTCAACCTCCTCAAACTACTCGCTAGAAGCAATATCTATCATCCATGAGTTGAACAATGTATCATCTAGCCAGTTGAATTACAAAATATCATTTTTATTTCTAAGTATATACTCAGCCTCCTCATTAATACTAACAAATTCTTTTTTCAAAGAATCAAAGAATAACTGTACTTTCACCAATTCCTCTATTGTGGTGGCCCACCAAACATATCATTTTTCATTGATAACATTATTCATTCTTAGACAGAGTAGGTTAGGCAATTCCTTAGCCCATTCATCCTTATTCTTCAGTTTATTTTTTCTATCCAAGGTACAAGGAAATAAATCAAATTTCTAATTCCTATACTTGTTTAAATAAGAAACAACCTTTAGTTGCAAAGCAACTCTTCGGTTATCAAAATTTGACAAATCATTAGCAATATCATACGTCTTTTCAATATGGTCATGGGAAGACATTATAACAGAATAACATAAAAAGGTAATTTCTTTCTTTCTCTTTCTTTACTTATTAACTCATCACGGGCTTTCAATTCTTCCCATATACTTATTACCTTTGCCAACTAATCATAGAACAATGACCATTCAATTTTATCTACAAGACACATTAGAGCCTTTCTTAGTTTTATCTTAATATTGCACATTTAGCTCTATATGTAGTGCCCACAACTTTCTCTTTTCTTCTTCAAAATCCTTAGTAGTGTAGTACTGTGGCCTTTGTGGTGTATCTAGTAATTCTATAAGTGGAGTGGATTTAAAAGGCTCCACTGGAGGGCAAGGATATGTTATTCTTGGCCTAGTAGACCTTCCCATTACCTTATTTTCTAACTCAATCCTCTTTTGAACCTCTTTATTGTAAGCTTCCAAAATTGTTTCATACTTACTTTGCAATTCAAACATGGCCCTTTCTTCCTTTTTAGCAGTGGCCAAAACAAATTGAGATGTATCCACACCCATATGTGCAGCTTGCACATGAGAAGTATCAACTACTCTTCTTACAACAATATTTCTCATCAATCCAAATTCATTTGGCTATGATGAGGGAGCTCTTGATCCTCTCCTTAATGACCAAATTACTAATGCAACTTGGTCTTCATTGAATGTAGTGCCAGAGAATTCCTACTTATTCTGGTCTTATAGATCAAGTTTATTTGAAATAGAATTAAACACTAAAGCACTAGCAATGTCCCAATTGGGTGGCAACAAAATGTTTGATGCTTTGACCATTTGCATTCCTTCCTCAAGGCTTATACTCTGAAACTCCCTAATCATCTCCTCTTTTACTTGATTTTGTAGGGCAGTTTCATCCATTCCTAGGTACTCTATTCTCAACTTATTACACCTTTCTTCAAATTTTCCCATATTGGACTACCATGCAAATTAGAGAAAAGCCCTAGATTTTAAAAAACTATCATCAAACAAAAATTGATGACTAGCCTATTCTAATACAGGGTCCAATTCCTTGCCTCTATAATCTGTAACTATCAAATCCAAACTTGGCATAGGAGACTCTTGAGGGTTTCCTCATCCAATTCTACTTGGGTTAAAAACACACCTCCTTGTAACCCTATTTGCTCAATCTACTCTCCAGTGAGCTATTCCTCTCCAATCCACAAAGGGGATTGAGTGGGTGAATACTCCTCAACTTGAGGACTCTATTCCTTTATTATCTTTTGCCTCTTGGGAGAAGGTTCATTAGGTCTCTCCTCTAGGACTACACTGGTGGATCCCATTATTTGCTTGGCCTTATCCATAGTGACCTTTTTATTTTGAATTATGGTATAGCTTGGTCTCTTTTGAACAACCATTTGAACAGCTCCTATATTATGAGTGAAAGCCAACCTACTCATGACCTCTCTAGCCATATCTGGATATGAATCAATAAAGAATTGTTTCTTCTTATTCATGGCTTCCATTATCTCAGAGAAAGTATTCATGATCTTATTTATTTTATTAGCCTCTATATTAGCATTATCTAGAGGACTATATTTCTGATCAAAACAATGAATGAATTCCAAAACCCTAGAGTAAACTCTCCATTTTTCATTTTTGGTTTCTTGTTCTTGATTTGAGAATTCATTCCTTATGATGTCCTCTAGATAATATGAATCATGTTTTACCTTTCCTAATTTAATCCTAAGCCTTAAGGTTAGATTATAAAACCCTTTAGTATCACAAAAATGGGGATGGGAAATAGCCATTTTGTACTGATCCAAAATTTTATGTTAAAAGAGCCAACCCCTTTTAGTAATTACAAAATGATGGGCCACTGTACAAATGGGGAAAATTGACCCTAGTTGCCTTTTTAATAGATACATTTCTTCCAATCCTCCTAACTACCACAAAACTTTAGCCATTCCTACCTTTAAAGGTACTTGGTAGGGCAACACATAAGGGCTTCCTTTAAAATCATAAATTTTTAAAATAGTAGAAATAGAGTATGGGATGATATCTCCCCAATTGTGTGAAACCTTCAAACCACTGGGATTGCTCATATGCCTAATGAGATTCATTAGTGCCTTAGGGATTCTGGGATTGTCACTTAATATGAGGCATCTTAACTTGGAAGTGAAATGCATATCAAACCTAACAAAGCTAACCTTCTCTACATCCCAAGTCATATTTGCACTCTACAACTAGACTTGTAGTGCTTCCCCATCCTCCACTGTATTCAACTCCATTTCTTTACCAAAATATGTCACTCCCTTAAATAAAAACATATGCATCAAAGAAGAATAATGGCCAAAATTTTTCTCCACTTTCCCTTTTGCAATTCCAACCAAACCAATATGAATTTCTTGAGCCAAATAAGAAGCAAAATCAGAAATAATATCTACACAAAAGGAAGCAATCTGAACCATCATATACATAAAACTGATGGGCATGAAATTTTGTTCATCCTCACCAAAAAATTGACATAGAGTCTTGTATATTTCTACAGCTCAGGAAGTGGAAAGATCCTTTTTAAAGGGTTCCCTAGAGGCTACATTGATTATTGGAAAAGTTCCAATCATGCCAATATGTGCCCTTAGAGAACCTCCCTTAATCACATCATTCTTTGCCCCGTATTCATCTTCTAATTTAGGTAGATTAATTAAAATCTATCAATGGCTCTAGGTGAAATACCTCTTTAATCTACTTAGGACTGACTAAAACTAGAGGCACACCATTAGTTCTCCTTATGACTCTGATAGTTTGGTCATAATTTTTTGTAATGGCTTCAAGAAAATCATAATCCATGAAGAAACTTGGAACTACTAGTTTTCCCAAATCAAAACTCCAGACATTAGCATGTAGGGAAAAAAAAATACTCTCTAAAAATCACTTCTTAAACAAAATAAGACTAGTTTGTGAAGTTTTTGCATCCCTAACCCAATTCCTCTTGTCATATAGGCCATCTGCAATTTTTAGCCTAGGGTTTAAGGAAGTTAATTTCTTAACCTGCACAGACCCAGTGGTGGACTCTGGGAGTAACTCTAGCAAGTCATCATGATCATTTCTATCCATATAATTCACTTGCCTAGAAAACACTTTCTTTGGAGGCATCTTGACTATAATTTACAAAAACTAAAATGCTACAGAGGTTATAGTATAAGTACTTACTTGATTTTTTGCTCATTCTTCTCTTTAATTCTACAATATCTTTGCAAACAATGGGAAACTGCTTCACATTATTTGTCAAGCTCAACACAATATTCTCAGTAATGGCTTTTGCTCAGAAAACTTGTAATCTTTGTTCACGTGAAATGGAACTAATGAAATCTGTTGTATTATACTCTATTTTTCTCACATGTGAAGCTTTCATTCCTCATAAATGCACAGAGTGGAAAAATAGAGTGGCATCACCTTCCCTTTTAAATTTGCGTTGTTGATCTTTGAAAAATTCTATGATCCAAGGATGCTAGCAGGAGTGACTTACATTCTACTTGACATGTTGGCAATCAATCCAATAATATTTTTCCATGTGTACCTTTCCCTAATTTTTGGTACTTCAAATTGGACCCACTAACTTTTGAGGACACATATTGTTGAGTCGCTACCTCGCTATACATAAATAGTGAGCATATTGCCATAGCAAGAAGGTGACTACCCTTGATGTAATCTTAATCTGATGGTAGGCATTTTACTGCATTCCCATTACTATAATGGTGGGTCCCTCCTATATTTCCCTTGTTTGCTTTGTTGCTATGCATAAAAAGTGAGTAACTCTCAATAGTGACAAAGCGATGATTGTTGATTCCCCTTTGATCAAGTGGAGGACATTTGATGCATCATATAATATGAATATGGTGGGCCCCATCTTTATCTTCTTTACTCACTATGTTGCTATACATAACCCTTGATCAAATCACCATAACGAGGTAGCGACTATCATTGATCTCAACTTGATCAAATGATCTCAATTCTTCACTTGGTTTCTAACTTAGAAGTGGGTCCACATTCTTGATGACACCGAGTTGTCTTTACATGCTGGTATATATATACTACTTTGATCCTTATGGTGACATCATGTCTTCTTAAATTTTTTGTGTTTCTTATTTTCAAGTGGCTTGCTACATCACTATCAGGGAATCATGAAGCTTTTTTGGTCGCGACATAGTGACCTCTGACAGATTTAAAGTTTTAGATTCCCACATTCTCAGTAGCATACCACTATGTCACAAGATTTACACAGCTCATTTCTAACAAAGCATTTATTGGGGCCCACTTTTTGGAACTATTGCTACATCATGACATTACAATGAGTTGCTACATCGCTACTAGTGAAAGCCATTGACTTTCTTGTTGCAACATAGCAACTTTTGGTGATCCATCAAAGTTCAGTGCCAAGAAAAATTTAAACATGATAACCATAATTGATATGACTGTCACAGAAATAAAAGCATACTTTTCCAAAATATCTTTCTTGGGATCTTCATAATCATTGCCCCTTTCAAAAGAGCACCATCCATTGTATTATTCGGGAAATCACTATGTCGGTACTAGTGAGGCACAATGATTTTTTGGTCACAACATAGTGAACTTTGGTGAGAACTATATTCTGGCAACAGAGAAAAGATAACATATCAATCATAATCACACCAATTAGTACTGCTGTCAGAAACATTGATCATGCACATTCATGATACTACATGGGAATTTTGCGATCGTTGCTAATTTTAGAAAGCTGATGCTTTCTTTATATTCCAGTCAGTCACTACATCACCACCGGTAGGGTGCAAAGATTTTTCGATTGAGACATAGTGACTCATCAAAAAAATCTAAGTTCTGGTGACACCACTTGCAATTTTCTCCATGTGTGTCTTTTCTGACATTGACATCTCTAGGATGGAGCACATGACCAAAACATGTTCAAATCAATGCGCATTTTTGACACTGGATTTCACTTTATGATACCACAACTCAATTTTTTGACGGTCATTATGTCACTATGGTAAAAGAACTTGCATTTTGTTATAATGGCAATGCAATAACTATGGATCTAACCAAGATCGAATTGTGAGAAAAGATTTTGAAAAGGGTATCTTAGCATGAAAAAAATTAAGTGGGAAAGGAATATTTTCATTTTAAAAGATTTTGTGCCAGGGTAAATTCAAAACTTAAAAAGACCTAAGGTTTGAAAAAGTTTTCAAAGGGTAATAAAATTGCAAGGCCCAAAAACTAGAAACCCTAGCCTCTAACAATTGATTCAAATCTGATTTTTTAAACTTAGAATGAGAAAATTTATCATGCAAAAAATTAGACCAATAGGTCTTTCCTTTGAAGCTGTTTGGATAGTGGGCCCATCTACCTTCCACAAATCCTAATAGAGTTGGCACAACTCCTAACATGGTTGGAATTTCCTAATGGGGATTCAAAGTCTCCTAATAGGGGTTGATATGTATTCAATGTTGTTATAGACTCCTAACATGGTCCATCCTCTAACAAGGAATATTTATATTAGTACATCATCTTATGTGTATCATTCCCACCAGGGTCTTCCCATTGATTAAGGGTTTTCCTAGTTATCATGTATTTGGTGTTATTGTGCATGAGTATCTTGTTATGGTTTTTGATTATATTGCTAACATGGTTAAATTTAATTAAGGTTGATAATTGAGATAATAGTTGGAGAACTGATTCACACCCCCCTGGCTTAGTTATATTGGTGGGCTATATATTCTAAAAATTGGTATTAAAGCATCAGGTCCTTGAAGAAAAATATTAATAGCTTTGGGAGATCAATGGAAAATATTTTTAGAAAGGATAGTCCTAAATTTGATGGGGTTAACTATGATAGTTGGAAGGATAAGATAAAGAATCAATTGTCGTGTATGGGTCTAGGTAATTAGCTTTTGACGAAAAACAGCAAGACAATTGTGAAATAAGAAAATATTGAAGAATGCAATGAAGTAGAAAGAGATCTATTTATGTGTAATATGTGAGCCAAATAAACCTTACTATTAGCTCTTCCAAAAAATGAATATAGCCAAGTAAAATCTTTGTTAACTTCTTATGGGATTTGGAAAGCATTAGACTCTAATTTTGAAGGTGATACACATACAAAGAGAATAAGATTGTAGAATTGGATTTGTGCATTTCAAGATGATAAAATGATGGAAGATGAATTTGTAAGGAACTATGTTGGTAGAATATCTAAGATATTTTTAGGAATTAAATCTTATGGTGGATCCAAGGAAGAAGATGAGGTAGTATGCATGATCTTGAAAACCTTGAAACCACCATTCAAGCAAGCAACCCAAATGATTGAAATCCTAATACCATGTACTTAGAAGTTTTCTAGAGAAAATTTTCTTGGAAGATTATAATCAACACAAGAAATTCTAAGACAATCTAGATAATTGACAAGAATTGAAAAAACATTCAGTGCTTTAAGTGTTCGGCCTAATCTGACTAGAAGTGTGAGCACGCTTGGAGATTTTTCTTAACACATGCTCTTACTCCATCATTCTCTCCTTTTCCATGTCCACTTTATAAAAAAGTTCTAGATGAACTTTAGACCATGTCTACTATTTTACAATACTAATTAATTAACTACTTTTGTGGATTTCAATTAACCCACAATACAAATTTGTTAATATAATACATGTACATGTAAAAATATAAACCCATAGGTAAATTCTAAATTTTTTTAAAGTACAATTTTTAAAATTAAATTTTAAAAGATAAAGATCTAATACATATATAGCTTACTTGCACAACCATCAAGATGAATCCAATATTGTGAAGCATTTATCTTGCATTGTGCAAGATCATCAAAAAAACATTCCAAAACAATGAGCCACATAACTCCTATCATGTACCTTAGCAACACTAATATAGAAATGAACCTTCTTGATGACAATATGTGCATTCAAGGTGTACATTCTACCATATCCAAAATAAAATTGTGCATGTCTATAAGTCATGTGTACAAATATTGCAACTTGGCCATTATAAAAATATTGGGCTTAAAGTTATTGTTGGTGTAAATAATTATTCACTATTTACACTTAAGTTTTCTTAGGTTAATGCATTATTTTAATATTTATTTATTAGTCACCTAGGAATATGTACACTCTTGTCAGTTGTCATGTCGACAACACAAGAGTTCGCACCTCATTTATGCACATAGTTTCTAGAACATTGGAGTTAGCACACTAATTAAACACATGGTGTCTACAACATCTCCACTTGAGATACACCTCATCATCCTTATACTATCATCTAGAGTGATGGATAATATGTGTGCTTAGTTGTCATGCTTATCTTATCTCCTAGCTCTTTCTAGAGACATTCTAGGTGCTTCCTAAGAGGCCTTTATATACAAACACTCCTAGTGTGTTTGTACATACAATACAGAGCAATGTATGAGGACATACTCTAATATATTGATCATACTCATTTTTGGTCTATAGTTTTGGTTGTGTTTGAGTTCTATGATCTTGGGCATGAATCTTGCCCTAAGCAAAATTCTTACATGGTATTAGAGTTCTTGGACAATTTCTCTTCACATTGCCATTCAAGCTCATTGTTGCTTCAACACCTTGGCCTAAAGCTAGAGTATCACAGTCATTGGGAGCATCTAGAGCTAGATTTGACCTCACCATTGTGTCTGGAATATCGATTCGATGAAAATTGGCTATGAAGTTGTCTACGCTAGGCCAAAGTTGATTGTGAGGGAAAAAGAAAATTTTTGCAAACTAGCACCCGAAGGATCAATTTGTAGAATTGGTATGATCATTTCAAATCTGTACATTTAGATTTTAGATCTACATTTTGTTCCATCTGCATCTCTGCTATTTTTTTTTGAATCTGCATTATTTTTTGAATTTTTTTTGGCCATCAAGCCATAGGAGAGATTTTGTGTAGGTGAAGATTGGTGGTTGCTAGTGCAAATCTGATATTTGCATCACATTTAGAAGGTCAAAAAACCCTCAAATTGGATTTTGTTTCATCCAAATCAAACAATTTAGGCAAAATCTAGAGCCATTTAATTTTTGGAGGTGCGATGACAACAATTCAGAAAAAATAATAGCATCGACAATTTTCAAATGGCGATATCTTCCTCATACAGACTCCTTTTTGCGAGCAATTTATTTTGTTTTGGGGTAGAATTTTGTGGTCTACACATTGGTGTAGGTGGTTTGAGATCTTTGTTCCTAAAATTTTCAGCAACTAATAAATCCCAAATTTTGCCACTTCAAATGTTCTGTACGGGCTCATCTAGACACATAATTGGGTTCCATTTTTTTTGAAAGTGTATATATTTTTTTTCTACTTTCTAGATCTGCAATCAGATTATAAGTTATGTAGATAGAAATACTACTTTCAAAAATAGGCCCTAAATTGGCATGTGGCTATCGCACTAAGTGCCAAATCATACATTAGGGGTGGTTGATTGATTATTTCTATATTTTTGGCAGCTTACATTGATTAGTCCATTATGGAAGAGGAAGATTTGATTATCTTGACACTAGGCAACTATCAAGAATGGAATCAATTATTTATCCCATATCTTAGTCAACATAATGCACTACCATATGTGAGAGGGCTTTTATACAACGAGGACACATATTCCATCCTTTTTCATGCACTCTTTCTATTTATGAATATGGAGGTTACGGATTCACTTGATGACTTGAAGTCAAAAGATTTATATGATATTTGAATCCATCTTTGGGAAATGTATGGAGATTCACACATTCCTCCATTCCCAAAAGATCTTTTACCTCTAGTTGTAGCTGCATCCTCTTTCAATGAGATCACACCTTTAGATGCTCCCGTACTCCTACTGATTGTATTTCAGCAACAAATGCTTTGGATTTAGTGCAGAAGGACCCCTTATGTCTTCCTACTTTACCTTCATGCAATTACTTCCTTCCCACCATTGCAGGCCTATTCTTGGAGTCTCACATTGAAGATGTGGGAGACATCCTAGATGATATTAGTCCTCTCTTTGACGTGAATTATTCATCTTTTTCCACAGTGAAAGATTCATGCACTTTAGCACATTAGGGTACACTTTTTCTTCCAATTCAATCTCAAGTGATGACTTCTTGACTAACATTTCATGTTTTTTTGTGGAGTTACACATTGCAGATTTGAAGGACTTCTTTGATGATATCCAACTTCACTTTGATGAGGAAAATCTTTCTATAGTTGTTGTGAGGGCTCATCTAACCCTCATGTCCATTCTCTTCATGATCAATCTTTATAGGCTGAAGTGATTGTGGACCCTTATGTACAACAATTGTTGGAGCTCTCTTTGTCATTTGAGAAGAATGTTGGTTTGTTGAGATAGGTTCTACATGCATCCTTGCTAGATGTACACTACTTCTCAAAAGTTTTGGAAGAAGCCACCATCAATATTGACATATGGACACTTGAATAGGTTTCAGAGATACCTTACATCATCGAGATTCTTTCTCCATATAGAGGATGCATCTCCTTTGTACCCATGCATTTGTTTCTTCCAAAGGGGAGGAACATCATTCAGCGGTCATGGATCAACTTCTACATTGGAGCATTTCTCACTAATTGACACCTTACATTATGGGGGGGGCGAGGGGGACTACCTTGTCTCCTTCTTCTTCTCCTTTTTGTGGGGAACTTTTTCCTTTTAGGAGGTTTTGTCCTTCTCCAATTTCTCTCTTGTATATACTAGATGTATGTTGTAATGGGGGGGTCTTGATTACTCCATCCATCCATGCATTCTCTTTTTATCTCTCCTTTTGGGGTGGTGGGGTGGTGTGTTTCCCACAAGGTTTTCCCTTTTTTTCCACTTTATGAGGGATTGCATTACATTTTCATTATGTACATAGGTACCTAACATGGCCTAGTAGCTAGGACCCATTATGCATTTCATCCTAGTTCTTGTGAACTTAAGTGCATTCCCCTAAGTTGCACTTAAGGGGGGGTGTTGGTGTAAATAATTATTCACTATTTACACTTACTTAAGTTTACTTAGGTTAATGCATTATTTTAATATTTATTTATTAGTCACCTAGGAGTATGTGCACTCTTGTGAGTTTTCATGTTGACAGCACAAGAGTTCATACCTCATTTATGCACATGGTGTCTACAACATCTCCACTTAAGATACACCTCATCATCCTTATCCTATCATCTAGAGTGATGGATAAGATGTGTGCTTATTTTTCATGCTTATCTTATCTCTTGGCTCTTTCTAGAGACATTCTAGGTGCTTCCTAAGAGGCCTTTAGGCATTCCTAGTGTGTTTGTACATACAATACATAGCAATGTATGAGGACCTACTATGATATATTGATCATACTCCTTTTTGGTCTACATTTATGCTTGTGTTCAAGTTCTACAATCTTGGGTGAATCTTGCCCTAAGGAAAATTCTTACATGGTATTAGAGCTATACCAACTTCTTATAGTTTTTAGAAAAATATACTATAGAAAGAATACAACCTAGTAGAAAAGAATTTTTAGATTCATGAAAGTATTTGGTTTCTCATCATGCACTATGACAATGTTGAATATTTGGCTAAGTTATAGTACAAAATCAGGTCATAAACTCAAGGTAGAGCAATGTGCTCTCCTTCAATGCAATTTTAATTTATTCTACTCTAGTCTTCATTTTGCATAGCTCATATTGAAATCTCATCCACATAACTAACTTTGTAACATCAATATTCTCTATTAAAAATAAAAATATTTGTAAATGTCCATTGTGAATACATATTACCCTTTTTACCCTGAATGTTGAACTTGTCTGCATGATCTTGTTAATCTTTAATTGGTTTTGATAGAGTAGGGACAAAACACTTATTCATTATTTAGCAAAGTGTATGTCAAGCATAATTTTTCAAATAGTACATGCTGAGTAATATGATAGTGTCGAGCACTAGTTAGTGTCAGGAAGTCAGTGCATGCTGAGTCATTAAAGTGCCCAGCCAACAGAGGGAGGTAAGTAAATAGTATGTGCCAAGTGATTTTGGTGTCAAGTAAACAAAGTGTGTCAAGCTATTTAGAAGTTGAGTTACAACATTAAGAGCATAGTGAAGGTCGTGCATTAGATCCTTTGGATGTTGAGTGAATAGTCTATGACATAAATATTTGTAATGGCACAAACTTCTATGTAAACTAGTTTTGGGCTGATGTAAACACTATTTTATGAATGTAGAAGATAAGAATGGTGCCATATTACAAATCCCTATGCAATACATGCAACTAATCAAATTAAGGAAAGCTTTAGGCAATAATAAGGATCAACCATGTCTGTTGATTCTTACCTAATCCTTCACCACCAATGCTTATTTAAGAAGGATAAACCATAAGAAGTGAGAGAGAGTACAAGGAGATGAATGCTAAGTGCTTAGAGGGTATTCATGGTGGTTTAGATGGCTATGAAAGAATTAAGCATTACAAAATAAGTTTGAATAGAATAGAGTAAAGAAGTGAAAGGATAGTAGAGACATATCTAATCAAGAGGATCAATGTTCAAACAATAAGGAGGAGATCTAACATCAAGAAACAAGGTGCTAACTAAAGGATTGTGGTGTTAAATCATTCTAATAAGTGATAAAGAGAAAATCTCTTAGCCGAGTAGTCCTTATAGGCTATTGTAAATGTCTTAACTGGGTGCTTACTATATTGTAATTTTAAATCCTTTGACAAGGTGAGACATAATAGTCTTTTTAAGCCTTTAGCAGGGAAGATCTTTCATAGGGTAGACCATAGATTATGATCAAACACATTGTATCCATAATTGGCCACACTTTACAATTGCAATAGTGAATATTTGTAGGTGTCATTCCTAGCCCAGTTTTACCTTCTCATTGGAGGGTTTTTGGGTAACCAAATTTATTATGTTATGTTATGAATGTGATGCATATTAAGTTATGAGATGGATGTTGATAATATGTTTGAAGAGGCAAAAGTTTTAAGTGTTGATTCACACACCCCCACCCTCTTAGAACATACTTTCCCATTATTATTTCTAAAAAATGGTATTAGAGCTTAGTTCTCTAGAAAGGAAAGGTTAATGGCTTCGGAGGTAAGATCTTGAAGATAGAAGGCTACAAGTTGGGAACGACTATTGAGAACCAAAAGATTGAAATACATCTTACCCTACATCATCTTAAGGAGTCAAGAGATGAATTGAAACATTCATTGAAGAGAAGAAAAGAATTGTGTATTCAGCAAAATGATACTCAATACCAAGAAGAAGACATTACTAGATTTTTTAAGGATGGAAACTCAAATGAATTTGATGTAGCAGTTGTAGATCTGATGGAAAAAAATGGTGTCCTAACTGAAGAAGTCAAAAATATCAAAAGAGAACAAGAACTACAATCAGTATTGCTATGTAAGATAACTAAAATGAAAAAGAAAGTTGAGGAAGATAGAGTCATGATTGAAGAAGACTAAAGAATACTAGCTAATAGACTTGAAGAGAAGACATCAAATGTGCAAAAGCTTGCTAACATGTAATTGGATGCAATGAATCAATTGATGCTTAAAAACCATGAATTGAATGGAAAGGACATTGAGATCACAATCCTAAAGTCAAAGAATGATCCATTGCAAAATGAAGATCCAATAAACTAGGTGAAGCCATAAAATACTTTGAGAAATTGATGGAGTCAGCAAGATCTAATAATGATACTATTGGATTGGGATACACTAATATCAAGGAAGGAGAATAATCTAGAAGTGGTGAGCAATGGAATAAAAAAGGTAAGAACTACAAACCTACTTTTCATAGTTGTATAAAATTGGGTCATACAACAGTGTAAATGTTTGTAGGAGAAAAATTGCTAATCAGAACCCCAAGCAGAAATATAGAGGATACTACAACAACAACAACAAACAAGTACATTAGGAAAATGAATGCAGGACCAAGACAATGAAAAATCAAAGATTTGAAGGAGACTGCTACAATTGTTAGAAGTATGGACACAAAGCATATGAATGTGGACCTAAGACCAAGTGGACATCAAACATGTAGACAAAGTTACGCCAAAATGGAAACTCCTATGATTGGTATTACAACACAAGGTATAGTTGTCACTATTGTCAAGAATATGGAGATCTTCCTAAAAATTGCATAAGGAAACATTTTATAGGTAGCTACAATAGATGGTTGAGTGAGATTACATGCTTTAGTTGTCTCAAGATTGGTCATGATAGCAGAAACTAACCAACTAGGTCATCAACATTGAACAATGAATCTAGTAAAGTAAAGTAAAGGTCAATGTTGAGAAAGTAAAGGTGTAGATGAACACAAAATGGAGAAACAAGGAAGATTGTCATACATCAAGTAAAAATGAGGTCACTTCATCCAATGGATCAGGTGATCACATCACCCCCAACTAGGCAATAAAAGGTATGTGTGGAACTGACATTTGAAAAGTTATATTATGCATCAGTTCCAAATATCTAAGATCTAAAAACAATAAATATGCATGAACCAAGATGCAATGAAGAAGTTAAGAGTAAGATTTATTCTATAGATATGTTGTTTTCTATGTTTGTGTGGAACATGTAAGACATTACTGTTGTTGCTGAGTATAAAAGGAATTATATTATAAGTTGAGCATACTCACTATGTATGCCAAGCATACTGGTAATTCTATGCAAGCTGAGTGTGTTGGAAATCTATATTGATCAAGCTTACAACTATATAAGCACTCAACATTTATTGCCAAATTTGAAGGGTTATATAGTCAATTTTTGACTCATTTGCATCCACCAAAGTTTGCAAAGCACAAAGAGCATGGAAGTGATTTTAGAAAAGAGATTCAAGTGTTTGCAAAGGAAATTCAATTTCTACATGACATCAATCATCAAATTCAAGAGGTATTTCACTAGTGCCGAGTTACATTGTTTGGCTCTCACAGACCCTAGGAGTTAAAAATGGCAACTAGTTCTTCATTAAATGTTAGAAAAGAGGGAAAAGAGGTTTTCAACATTTAGTTGATAAGAAATGATGTTAGGAAACACCCATTTTGACCACTTCCTAAGAAGGGTAAAAGCACAAACCTATGTCACCCTTTTATAAAGGAAAAGGCTAACAAAAGTATATCTGTTCATCTTCAATTACATAAAACTAGTAGTAAATTATTTAGAATTTGGTAATGAAGTAAACTAATGAAATGTGTAGAAATGGATGAAGTTTACTATTATAATTTTTAATAATTATTTGGAATAAGAATTGATATATTTTCCTAATTTTTAAAGACAATTATTTACTTGCTGAAAATGCTAAAAATAAGGGGTCTAGTTGCCACCACAAAAATATATGGAGATAAACATATTTCCCTTTGATCTTAGATTATGTTATAGATCAAATATATAGCTAGAAACTCAAAAATAAAAATTTGTTGTGGAAAAATATTTTATCTTTTATAATGATTCATATTTCAACTCATCTGAAATTGATAGTTTTCATCTCACACCACATTTTTCTAAACAAATCTATTCTAACCAAAAGAAAAATTATACATTCGTGAAGAGGAATCTCTCCTCTAGAATGTCATGTGAATTTTAAAATATTATGATATGATTTAATATTTTTTCCTTTCTCAAAATTGACATCTTGTCAAGTGTTAAAATATGTACTTGTAGAATTTTTTAATTACAATATACTATATCTAATTAAAACACTATAAACTCTATATCAGATTATTCTTGACTTTTAGCACTATAAAATGGTGTCTATATGTTATTAAATAAGTATTATAAGAAATAGTAAGAGTTGTTGAAACATCAGTTTTCTAAAATAATTTTATTTTTTTTAGTAATTGGATACAAACTAGTATAAAACATGAATTTAATGTACATTTCCAATTGGAAAGGTGTGAGACCATATATAACTTAGCTAGAATAAATTTTTGTAGATCATATATTTGAATAAAATTGAATTTTAGATAGAAGTTCTTAAATTTATTCATTCTGATAAGTAATCCTGAAAGGTGATACAACTTTGTACTTTTACCCATTGTATACAAGGGGGATCTATCTAGTGCACTATCTATGATACCACCAAATGTTCTCATGATCTAGGATGTGAGATGTTTCTATAGTAAAAAGATTTGAGAGGTAGGAGATATGGAAATTATAGATATCTATAGTACAATATGTGATAATGGTGTTTTGAGGGAAGAGAAGAAGATTGTTGAGTGAAAAGGGTTAACGCGTGCCCTAGACTTTCCTCAAATGTTTAAAATTGAATGGATTCAGATTATTCTATGCCATATACATGACAACCATAGGTGGTTAGAGGGTGGACCAATTGATATTTCAAAGAGGATTGTGCATAGAGTAATAGGGTATCCTACATTTGAGCAACCAAAGAGTATGCAAAGTGATGCAAAGGAGGTTATTGAGAAGAATAAAAGTGTCATGTGCAATAAGAGAGGGATGTCAACAAATACTATTTTAGATCCCATTGTTGCCTTTGTAGTCAAAGTCATTTCCCATAAGTTATTTTAGTTGAGATGACTAAACATTGTTTCCTGTATGGTAGTACATTTAGGTTACAAAATTGTGAGGAGAGATCATTCCCATGACCTTGTCGAGTTACAACTACAACAGTTATCATAAAACTTGGAAGCCATTAGGAAAGCCAAAAGTGCCACTTTCAACTTTGGTTCTTTGTTATTTGCATATTTTTCTATGTACAAAGCCCATTCCCCACCTTTGGAAAAGTTTCTTGGAAGACTTATAGGTCAATTGCTTAGCAGATTTCAGAATTCATTGAGCAACTTGGAGATAATTTTGAGTCAGTTATGACTAGTTATTTTGAGGATTTCAAGAAATCCATGAAACAAAGATTGGGGATTCTTGTATCATTAGTGGAACAACATTACAATGATGTGTGTTTCCTAGTTGATGCAAATCATACATATGTGCAAGAAGCAATACCTAGGGTGAGATTGTTAAAACCCTTTCCATATGAGATCAATGTGGATGAAGCCTCTACAACAATTGTAGCCTTACTTGTATAAGAAATTGAGAAAAATGCTAGATCATGAAGCCAAATCCAAAATAACCATTGACTTGAAAATAGCTATAGTTTTGAGAAAGAAGAACAAACTTGTCAAAAATCTTAAGGAGAGATTTGGTGAAGGTGAAGGTGAAGAAGAAGAAGATGAAGAAAGTGAAGAAGAAGAATAGATCCGAGAACCATTGAAACTTACCCAAGTCTTAGGTGAATATGTTGAAGGTTCCAAGGAAGAAGAAGCCAAGGAAGTACCTAAGGAAAAGGAGAAGAAAAGAAAAGAAGGGACTCAAATAGTGGAGAATCTTGAGAAGGCTACAAAGAAGTCACAACAAAAGCCACGTGTACCTATAACTAGGTCAAACACAAGGCCAACCACTATATAGGCTAAAGAAGCAATAAAGGAAAATCGAAAGAGAGCCAACACTATAGCAAACCTGAGATAGCCTACTTCAAAGACATTCAAAAGATTAAGGAAGAAGTACACATCTTAGAAAGATTTGAATGAGGAGAACATAGAGTATTATGACTTGAGTCAATTCAAAGTGGTAAGCCATAATCCTCCTTCTAACATTGACAACTTGTGTGAGAACATTAAAACTAATTCAGATTTGTTAAGTTTTATGCATGTTGATTTTGAGAAGCTAGGGAGTATTGATAAAAATAAGGTTGAAGAGGCCATATATGATATAATGACTACTTTCAAGACCACTCCTCTAGAGATTTCCAACTCTCTACCTAAAAGTCTTTATGTCAGAGATGAGAAAAAGTGGCAATTCAATTTGATTACTGAGAGACAAATAAGAGAAACTACACTAGTCCAAGTGATGTCTAAATTGAATAAAAGGATGATTGCTAAAGATATCATGGAGAAGAGTAAAGGGAAATTTGGTCCCAAATACATAGAAGAACATGGATGATGTAGTAACCAAAAGTACATTAGTTTGGAAATCCATTTATGGGTTATCCACTTAAGAAATAGCTAAGGTGAACAAGAAGAGCAAGAACCTAAGAAGAATGAGGAAGAGATAGATAAAGAGTTGAACCTAGTCAAGGAAGGTAATGTGGAGGGTAGTGAGCAAATAAAAAAGGAGGCAACAACTGAAGAAGAGCAACAAGATGTACATGATACATAGATGTCGAGTGCCAGTCCCCCATATGATGATCGAGAGAGTCAATAGGATTGAGTGAGCATCAAGTATGTTCCTGATAAAACAACATAGAATGTCAATCCTTTGACTAAGGATGATTTGAAGAAAATTATGCAATAATCTACCAATGCAACACTTTTATATAGTAATCCTATATTGGTCACAGTGAATGAGATTCAAAGGCAGAAATTGCATCTGTAGGGGGGATACAAAAAGATAAATTAAATGTGCCTCCACCAACTATAGAGATAAAGGATAAGGAATAATAAGATCTTCAACTGAGACACCATCTGATATGCCAATAATTACCACTTAGATGAAAGAGGAAGAAGCACAACCTATATATACATCAATGCCAAGCCTAAATAGTTTAGGTTTATTAGCTATAGTGATTGTTAAGAAGGATGGAATAGAAGTGCATAAGGGTTAGGAACCAAGTCCTATATCTATTCCACCATCATAGGGTGAAGTCCAAAACGAAGGAAACAAGACTAAAGAGTTGAAGCTGACTACTAAACCTAAGGAGAAAATTGCAATATAGACTCTAGTTACCTTACCAATTTCTACTTCTCCTCTTAGTAGTCACACTCTTTAGAGCCCAAGTACACATGCCACACCATTACAAATATCAAGGCCAAGTTCTGTTGTGGTCTCCACAACACACACCCCATTCCTAGTCTAGGAATGGGGACCCTTTACCTTATTCTGAGAGTCAGGAGAAGAAATTAGTATTAGAGTTAGAGTTTCAAAAAAAAATTTAAAAAAAATCTCTTGCGCATGGGCATCAAGGCACGGCATGCTTCACATTTCACAAGAGAGAGAAGGTTATAAAACCCTCCCTCCCCTTTTGTTCTTCTCATTTCATACTGGAGAGCAAGGAGAGAGAGGTAACAACACCCCCCCTTTTTTTAAGTCAAGCCACATGCCCTTATGGGTGCACACGCTACATGCACCCAGTGCCCTTTGGGGTGCGCACGCGTTGTGCTTGAGTGGTGCACTGTAGTGGCACCGCAAGCAATGCCCTTTCTAGGCATGTGTGCAGTGCCTACATAGTGCTCTCATGAGTTGTGTCACGTGCCCATTTGGGCACCCAAACAACATGTCACATGCCTGTGTGGCACCCTCGCCCACAACCCCATGCGCCCTTTTGGGCCTATGCCTATGCCCCTTTTTGGGTGCACTTGCAGCACTACGTACGGTGCCCATGAAGCTACCTTCGGTGCTGTGCATGCACGTGCACATCCTCACCCTCGCATAAGCAATTGTGCCCGCGCCTACTCCATCTTAAAAAAATTAAAAATTAAAAATAATAAAAATAAATAAATATATATATATATATATAAACAAATAAGTCCCTAGGGGGACATTTTTTTTCCTCTTTTTTACGTTTTTCTTTTTCGATGTCCACTGATTAATCATGTTTTCTTTTTCTCGTGATGCATAGGTAATATAATCAGATAGCATCCACATCCAGATTAGTAGCAAAACTAGTTGTTTACAAGTTCCAAGGTGTAACCCCAAAATCACAATTACACAATGAGTATGCTAAGATCAAAGACAAAAATCTCAGACACATAGACTTGGGAGAGTTCTTAAGAGTTTGTAATAGTCCAATTGAAAGGTTGTCCTTGAGGTCTACCCTAATCTATTCTGGATTAGTAAATGCAGCATCACATCCCGAGACCATGCAGTTAGTTGAATTGATTATGACCCTATCTCGACATTTTGTTCCTAATGAAAGGGTGGTAAAGAGCATCACTAGAGAAGCTGTCTTGGATCTATGACCTGATAATATCAAGAGGGTTTTTCATCTACCCAGAGCCGATCAATTCATTAGGCTTTTGTATGAAGCAGCTGAGAGGTGGCATAAAGATCATTACTAGGAGCCCATCGACATCATATATTCCTTATACTTCATTGAGAAGCCACTTGGGGGGAATATAATAAGCAAAGTGGATATGACTCGAGGATACATGAAGGATGACATCGAATATTCAACTATTCTCCTGAGCAGAGTTATGGGATTTCCTGCAGTGGGTCATCTCGCTCCATTCATGGTCAACATCATTGAGACCATCAAACATGCAAAGATGCCACTGCATTGGGCCACCACACTTAGTGAGAACTTGTGTGACCAATTGTAGATAGTAAAGGACAAGAAGAAGTTCTATATGACTTCTTATGTGGTGTATCTACTTGTAGCAAGGGCAACTAACTATCTCGGGTTGTACAAGAAGGGCAGTATGCAAGACCCTAATGCATGGCCATATATAGTTTATCCTTAGTTGGTGAAGAAGAAGCTCTCACTACAGAGCAAGGAGTACAAAATTGTGAACGATGCCTTTATCTTTGCCATCATTCAATTCATTGAAGGGGATTATGGGAAGAGATTGTCTGATGAAGCCAAGACATAGATCATAGCTCTCAATGCATATTTCATATAGTTCCAAACATTCACATACATTCAGGTTGGTGGTGCATCCATCAATCTGAAGAAACTCCCAAGGTACCCAAGTGACAAGTTGGTCTTGATGGAAATATTCTGATAGATTGAGTCAGCTTATGAGAGATTCAAAAGATAATGAAGGCCTTATTGGGATTGGCCTTTTGTAATAGGAGCATACCAGGTAAAGAGAAAGTAGGATATCCTAACTTTCGAGTGGGAATGGGAATATTACCCTCTTGAAGAATATAACTCTCCCCAGCCATTCTTCTTCAATGTTGGTAAAGTGGAAAACCTGGTAGGAAAAGAGTTCTATCATGAGGATGCCATTGAAGATCATTGGATGAATGCCATAAATGACTACGATGTTCGTATCAAAGACTATTGTAGAATGACTTTGTATTTAATGGAGAAGGCTCTCCATTTGACCAGCTATAGGACTCGTAGGAGCAACTAGATCCCCTATTCAATATAAATAAAGTTGGTGAGAGGCCCATTCTGAATGCAAAAGTTGATAGAGAGGAAGGAGATGATATTCATCATCGAGTGAGACATTTCATTAGAATGACAAAGAGTTGGATTAAGAAACCCTTTCTACTTGATGCAATTCTGGATACAGTGATCTTCCATGCACATGCTCGCCTAGAAAGGGGAAAGGGAATGAAAGTCACAGTTCTTATCTTTTTGCTCCAATCTCCTATCAAGCCTAAAATAGTCTACCAGCTTGATCATCCAATGGGATACTACCACCCTCTAAAGAAGAAGGGAAAGAGGAAGAGAGCCTCTCCTCAGAGGTTTTAGGCCGAGCATGTTGAAGAACAGGCCCACTCCCAGTGACAGGTATCCAGTCCCCAAGAGCCCCAAAATGGTGGAGGTTCTCATATTTAAGTTGAATTTCCATTGCCTCCTATTTTTTCGAGTCAACAAGAAGAGGGAGAAATTCTAGAGACATCCATTCATTCAGTGCATGAAGATCATGCTTCTCCTTTGGTTCCATAGAAACAAAAGAGGATCAAGGTTAGAATTAACAAGAGGCAAAGAGTTTGTAAAAGATTAGTGCCTAATCCATCTATTCTTGAAACCATTCCTGAGAAAGAATTAGATGAGGGGGAAATAGAGTCAGATGAAGAGGAGGAGCAAGTGTCTCTACAAAGGAGAACTTGGCTGGCTAAAGCCACAAAATTGGAAAGAAGGAAGAATGTCCCAAATACCCCACCACCCATCCAAGCTAAAATGGTAGAACTCTCTTCTTTGGAAGAAAAAGTACAACAATGGGTGAATGAGAAAAGGGGGCTAGGTGATGATGTTCTCTCCATCTCGAATTTCAATTTTATGCTTGAGGGTACAAAGTTAGTTGGAGATAAGATTAGAGATACCCTGACAAGTGAACTTCAATAGCAAGATTGGATGCAGATGCCACCCAAGAGACAAGGTCCTCATCTCAATCCCCCATGTTCATGTCATCTCATTACCCTATCTTCACCTCAAGTTATGATGGTAGATAACATTTTAGTAACACCTCCACCTCCAAGTTTAGAAGAACATGTTCAAAAGGAACCATCATTAAAAGGAGAAATAGAACTAAGGGTTACTGATGAGCCATCAAAAGAGGCATAGATAGAGGGAATGTAAACAACAACCTTCTCAGGAAGTTGAGGATCAAACTACACGATCTACATAAATTGAGACTACAGAAGAAGAATCCTCACAATAGAAGACTCCAAGCAAGAGCAATAGAGGGAAGGAGGTAGTTGAACAAATCCCTTCATCATCTAGAGTGAAGGTTATAGAAATACATATCCCAAGATGGTTTCAGAAGGAAATTTTGAGAAGTGCCAAGCATCAATTTCATGCTTTAGAGGATGATATTTTTGACATTGTAGAGATTTTGAACAAGCCTGAATCTCCATTACATGATGCAACACCATTTGCATTAATTACTAGTACACATAACTAGGACTTATTTGCACAAGTGGCTCACCCTCTGAAAGGCACAGATGCAGAAGCTATTAGTCTTGAGGACTATGAAGTAAAAGATATTATGTTAGGAAAGCCTACATGGGATACATCCTAACAAATGATGGCTATGGGAGTCAAGGAGGTTCTTAGCCATATGGAACAGGATGAGATTGAAATCAGAACACTTCAAAGGCAAGTTGAGATCTTAAAGGGATATTTAGCTAAAGGTATTGGTTCTCTTGATTCTAAATGCCTTGAGGAGACTTTGAATGCCATTCTTAGAGAAGGGGAAGGTGTATAGCTCAGTCCATTTTTGAGAGCTTGTCAGGATTGGTGAGACAACCTCAAGGATAAGGGTGTCACTATAATCATAGGAAGTTTGAAGTTATTGCATTCTACACAAGAGAATTTTGATAAGATCATGGCAATTTTGAGGCAGGACTTCAGTATCATGGATGAGGTACGAGCATGGAGAAAGGATTTACAATCTCTATAAGCCATACAAGGGAAAAGGTACTGCATTCTGATTGATGTATATACCAGAGAGGAGTTAGACATAATAAATGATTGGATAGAAAATATTGTAGATGGAAATAAAGTGATGGAAACATTGCATGATGAGATACATAGGCTCAAGGACCAAGCCCGAGAGCAAGTTTTGGAAGAAAAAAAGTTGTACAGTGATGCATGCTTGCACATTTTTGAAGATTAAGAATGAGAGAAGCTATTTCTAGTTGAGGTAGTTGTGGAAAATTTTAGAAACACTTTAGAGGAAGCAACTAGTGATAAAGACATCAGAAAAGCCTTCAAGATAGAGGAAGCACTGTTAGAGTTGGACACCAAACTCAAAGATTTTGCAGAGACTCAAATTAAGGTGGACCACTACAGACAGAAGGTCAAAGAAAAGTATGAGGCTTTGGATCTTTTGGATTCTGCTAAGATTATTGAGATTATAGAGAAATTCAAGGGAAAACATCCAAACATAGCTTTAGGATAAAGATGAACAAAACCCAGATGCTAGAATTTCATTTTTGACACTTAGTAAAATTTTTAGATATTGACCTAGTCGAGGTCTGCAGGTCCGCAGCTCCACGGCTTCACAACCCCACAATTCTATAGGTCCATAGCTTTGTAGCTTTTTAATTTAGAGGTGCACTGATAGTTGACTACTAGTTCAAAAAATAGTACTTTCCATGCATCAGGGGCACATTTTGATGACAAGTTAACCCTGACACACATCTAGTGAAGGGGCAACTTCTATTTTTGGTGTCTCCATGCACTTCCACCTTGACTGATGGCTTCCTCCTACTTTCTCTCTCACACTTTCTATTTTTTTGACATGTAAAGGACTCATGCATCCAATTAATGAATAAAATATTGATGGAGTCCCTCTAAGCACCAGTTAGATTGTTAGTTCATATATATTTAGTTTTCTTAAATGTTTTTAAAGCATTTTATTGCATCAAGATATCTCTCACTCTCAACACAAATTGCGGAGATAATTTCTTATAAATACCCCATTGTAAAATGTAAGAAAGGCCACTATTATTATGCAATAAAATTATGGTTTTGGTGCTAGCATTTGGAGTGTAGCTATTCTTTCCTAAATGTCTCATTGTTTTGTGAATTTTATTCATGAGATTGTGATTGAGCCAAAGGTTTATTGTGTTGTTTCTGGATGTGTGATCTTTTAGTTTTGGTGTTTGCTACAAATATATGAATTCTACCAACGTAATGACCTTGAGAAGAGATCACTTGATTGTGTCTACATAGCTTTTTGTCTCACATGAGCACACTTTCTGTGCCCTTGCAATTTGATGAAGAGTGAAACATCATTCAATTTGTTAAAGATTCTCACCAAAGATTGCATCAGTGGATTCTAGGAAGCACTGCTCCTATTTTCATTTGTTTCCTACCAATTTCTTCAAAGGTTTAACTCGTAGTGTGTTGTGTTCTATTGCTTATGTCCATTTAGGAATTTCAATTTCAATTCATTTGATTTCATGTTATTTTCTTTCAGTTCTATTATTTTCTTTGCTAACCCCTTATTAGAGTAGGACCTCATAGTAGCTACATTGTTAGAGTTGCATGCATTTAAAAATAGAAAAAATACAAAAATATTGTTCTTTTGGTGTGATATTTTGATACAGTGAACAAATTTTACTTCAATTCCAAGATAAAAGAGTTCTTAGAACCAATAAAGGCCTCCTTGTGAACACTCACATTTATCTTCTACTGAGGGGATTTTGGTACGTCGCAAGACAAATACTGAACCTTGGAGTGGATCCTTAAAAAGATTTTTTTTTCAAGAGAGGAATTATGCAATGGATTCCTATCTATAGAAGTGGTGCTAGAAGGAGGGCCAAAAAAAAAAGAACCTACTATTGGAAACAAGAAAGATTTGATAAAGTTTCAAAATTTTTGTACCCTTGCAATAATTTGCACTTTGTAAAAGTTCAGAAATCACTTCTAAATTTTTTAGAAATTTAGATCCGTAGGTACGCAGGTCTACAGGTCTACAATACTCTATGGTGCACAAAATTCAAAGAAGTGAGGAAGTGTACTTTTGCAGAGGTGCACTCTTTCTAGAATTGATACAACCTGGAAGATATTGATCTAAGATCGCCATTCCAATGAGCATTAAGATCTTCGCCAAGTGGCCAAGAATTTCTAGAGCTCACTCATTTTTGTAAGCCACGTAGTGATAGAGGAATACCCCAAGTTCAACCACTTCCATTTGAAATTTCATCATCTTCTTCTACTCCACCACCCATTCAACCACCAAGTGGACCTACACATATTCCAATAGTCCCATCACCATCCCAGCTACTGTTAGGTCCACAAAATCATCCAATGGCCTTTTTTGCAAATGCAATTGATTCACCCATTAACTTGAGAGGTGCACTCCATGACCTCCCTAAGAATCCCAAGAAATTTTGTCCAAGGTTCATTTACAAAGAAACCAGAATTGCTAAAGATCATGTCAAGGTTTTTAAGGAAATATTCAACTGAAAGCAAATTGCTAATGAGGATGTGGTTCTTTGTTTATTTCCCTACTCTTTGGGGGAAATTGCCTTCAATTGGTATGTGAACCTACCACCAGGATGTATTGGAGATTGGGACCCTTTCAAAAATTGTTCTTGGAACAATTCAAAACATACATCAATCCAATAGTGATACATCAACAATTCATATCAATAAAAAGGGACCCAGCTGAGAAAGTTTCACGCTTCAACCATCACTTGCATATGGCCTATCGCAAGTTGGAAACACCATACACAATACCAGTTGAAGCTGCCATCCAAATTTATTTGAATGCTATGGACCCTCTTATTGCGATCTTTCTAAGAAGACTTCCTGCAGCAAATATTGATACATTGGACAAAGTCTTTACAGAAGTGATCACGTTCACAAAGCAAGCTAATCCTAATGGGGGAGGAATCATGATTTCAACACAAACAATCCCTACAATGCCAACATACCCTGTGAGAGTAGGCACCATGCCTAGTCAGTTCATACCTATGAACCTAGTTCCATTGCAGTAGGCACCCACTCCACAAACTCAAGCGATAACATATCTAGGGTATGAGCCCCAAAAAATAGCTTTCTTTGAACAGAAAGCAATGGTTCTTGTGGAAGCAGATAACAATCTCCTTTTAGAAGTTGATCAAATGAAGAAGACCATTTCACAAATGAAAAATGAGTTGACACATCTTATATTGTCACAAGGACAAAATAACAACTTCAAAAGAAATAATATTGACTGGGCTATAACAACAATTTGGTCAGAATTACAACAAGAACTTCAACAATAACAATACCACCAATGTAGGAAACAATGGAAGAGTAAACAATGTCAATCCTCCTGATCGCAAAAATTGCTTCCAAAGACAAAATCAACAATGGAATACTTGACCAAATAATGGAAGCATTCCTACTAATAACAACAACAACAACATTCACTATGCTGATACCAAGCAGTATGATGATGGTCAGAATGTGCCTAGCAATGATGGTGCTTACTATAATGGTAATTAGGAGGTGAATCAAAACTTAAAAGTGAATGATAATCCTCCTCCTATTCAATTCGATGCAATGCTATTAGAATCTTACAATTCTACACAAAATCTACAAGTAGAACAACAAGAAAGTGAGGAATTCTCATTCTCATTTAGTCAAGAACCCGATCTTCAACATGATGAGATGTTTTCCTTTCAAAATGATAATTGAAATACATATAATCTCAAAAATAAAAGGGATCATTTGACCAATGGAGTTCCTCCTAGTTTAAAACCAACTCCACCTGATTCTAGAGCAAACAACAATTTGCCACCAGTAAGGCCAAACCAAGGAGGACAACAGTATTAGAATCAAGTGAACAGATCAACAATACTAAAGAACCCTGCTTGGTCTACTAAAAAGTATAATGCAATAAAAGATCTGAAGAAAATGAAATCCAATATGTCCATGTTCAACATGTTGCAAAATTGTCCACAACAAAGAGATGTACTCATGAAGACATTGGATAATACAAAGGTTTCCCATAATACAAATGATGTCCCTCAAAAGATGGTGCCGCAACAAGTAAATGCTGTAGAAGTAATGCCCACTATGTTCAAGAAAAAAGTTGAGGTACCCCCATTTTTGCTAAGCATAAGGATACATGGGAAGAATCTTCACAACTGTCTTATTGATTTAGGAGCTTCATGTAATGTGATGTCATTATCAATAGCTGAAAGGCTAGGAGTTAATCCTCAACCCTCTAACCGAGTGTTGATACAGTTGGCTAAAATAGAGGTAAAAGTCATTGGAGTATTAAAAGATGTGCAGATACAATTAACAGTTGATCCTCAAATCCAGGATATTATTGACATACATGTGGTTGATATCCTGGAGACATATGGATTACTCCTAAACAGAGAATGGAAAAAATGTCTTAGAGGATGGTTCTCTATAGAATTCACTCAATTATTGTTGCCACAAAAAGGATTGAACAATCAAATCAAGATAGATGTTGAGCCCAAATTGAAAACAATGATCATAGATTACAATGCCCTGAATGAGATAGCATTCTTACAATTGGATTTGGGTTCATACAAAGTGATGGTATTGAATATGGTTCCAAACAATACATCTCAAGATCAAAATGAAGAACCTAAGGTGTCCGTACCCAAAAGTGAGACCGAGATACAATTCATAGAGAGTATGGTGACTAATCTACATTGTTTAGGAGAGGAAGCTTACCCTAGTATCCTCCTCCTTCCAAGATTTTGCTGGTTGGACAAAGTTAGTCATTTAGAGATTGAATGTTCAGTATGCCAAGAAGTAGTAGCAAAGGTATTGACACAAATGATGGAAAACAAGAGTACAAAGACCTCAAAAGATGAAATCACTAAAAGTCAAGATTTAGTAAATTCATCCAACCTTATTAAACAGACTTAAGAAGGAAGTGAAGATTTAAATGTATCATACAGTGATACCTCTTTAGATGGTGGAGGTTTATCTTCTCCTCCTCTAGGGATGATTAACTTTCAAAGAAGAAGATGATATGTGAAGGTAAGGGATGGACTTCAGTAGTCATTCATCCTTAACCTAAGGTTGAGCAAATCAAAGAGCTAATATGGGAAATTCATGAGAAACAAGAAAAACACACACTTCCTCTATCCATAGGATATGAAGGGGACTCATCAAGCCCTACATGAGGAAATTTACAATGGGTTCCCAAGAAACAGTCGTTCAAAGCTCAAGTAAAAGAAAAGTTAAGGACGAATAAGCACAAATTTAGAAAACCCAAGGAAAATGCAATTTGGATACTCTACTTCGATGGTTCCAGATGCAAATCAGGAGCCAGTGTAGCTATTGAACTAATCAACCCAAAAGGTAGGTCTTTCTATGCCACATATCGATTGTAGTTTAGATGTACTAACAATGTTGTAGAATATGAATCTTTGATTCGTGGATTTCTCTTTGCATTGAAAAAAGGAGTCACCACTCTCATAATCAAAGGGGATTCTCAACTAGTTATATGACAAGTAAAATCCATATACTCATCCAACGACAAAAGATTAATCACTTATAGATAAAGGGTATGGGATATAATGGATGACTTTGAAGTTCTAAACATCAAATCCATTCCAAGAAGAAAGAATGTGGTAGAAGATACCCTTGCTATTTTAGCAAGCACTTTGCAACCAATTGAAAAGACAAAGTCAAAAATATTCTCAATCGAATTAATTTCTATTCCTTCCATTCTTGACAATATCACTAAGTTTCAGGTCTTTCAGGATGATCAACATATACTCGAGTTTATTATGTGTAGTCACCATTTTCAAGGACAACACATTCATGATACACCTAAGTACAAGCCTAAAGATGATGAGCTTGAGGATGATGATGGAATCCTTAATTTGAAAACCAACACCACTCCAAAAGGAATGGTGAACTTGAATGCATCTTTGATCATGACGAATTAACACTCAATAGAAGGGAAACTTAAGAGAAAGGAATCAAAGAATGTGACTTGTACAATTTGGGTACTGATGAAGAACCAAAAATGGTGCAAATAGGAAAAGCATGCAATGAACAAGAAAGGAATGACATGCTCAAATTTCTCACTAAGTATAAAGATGTTATTTCTTGGAGCTATGAAGAGTTAAAGACTTATGATCCTGAGATTATCACACATGACATCCCATTGAAATCGGATGCTAAACCTTTATGATAAAGACAACTTTCAATCTTTTGAAAAGATAGTCAAGTCATCCATATAGGTCACTATACACCTATTTGTCAATCCTTTGAATGCTTCATCCATTGCTCATTGAAATGTAGCTCCCGCATTAATCAACCCAAAAGGCATCCTTCTATAAGAAATCATTCCCCACTTGGTTGTGAAAGCAATCTTTAGCCTTTCTTCTTTGTTGACCATCACCTAGTTATATCTTGATTAACCATCCAAGAATGACATCATCTTTGAACCATTAATGATTTGCAATACCTGATCTAATGGGGTTAGAGGGTAGTTATCCTTCTGAGATGCTAAATTCAAGTTACAAAAGTCAACACAAAGATGAATCTCTCTGGTCTTCTTCCATATAAGAACTAAATGTTCCACCCATGTAGAATGAAGGATAGGAAATATGATCTTAGCATCCAAAAGTTTATTAACTTCTTTCATAATCAGTGGTTTGATAATTGGATTTACTGGTCATTGTCTTTATCAGAAAGGTTTAGCATCTGATTTCAATGGGATGTCATGTGTGATAATCTTAGGATCATAAGTCTTTAACTCTTCATAGCTCCAAGCAATAACATCTTTATACTCAATGAGAAATTTGAGCATGTCATTCCTTTCTCGTTCATTCAGTGTTACTAAAGGGAAGCTCCTGGGATATGTCATTTCTAAAGTCAGAATTTCCATTGATCCAGATATAGTTGAATCTATCTCGAAGTTAGGACCTCCACACAGTTAGAAGGAATTGAAATCTTTCTTTGGAAAGATAAACTTTGTACTCAAATTCATAAGTGGTTTCATAGAGATAGTTCGCCCCCTCAATGATTTACTCAAAAAGGGGGCTAAAATAGAATGGGTACTGGAGATAAAGAAATCATTCCAAGATATTAAGATTGTCATTTCCATAGCCCCAATTTTGGTAATTCTAGGTTATGAGTTACCATTCAAGATCTATTCCTTTGCTTCTAAACATTCTTGTGCAGGGATCTTGACACAAAAAAGAGAGAAGGAAGATGAGCGACCAATTTATTTTATGAGTTGTCCTCTAAAGAACACTAAGTTGTCCTCTAAAGAATGCCGAGTTGAAATATTCAAATCTTGATAAACAATCCTTTGCATTAACCAAGGCAGTAAAAAAGTTATGTCACTACATACTCAAAAGTAAGGTGTGTGCAATTGTACCTGAGCCAACAGTAAAGATGCTTTTGATGCACAATGAACTTGGTGAAAGAAGGGGAAAGTGGATGGCAATACTTCAAGAATTTGATCTCAAAATTTAATCTATGAGATTAGTTAGAGGCCAAGGGCTATCAAAAATGATAGCTGATAACCAAGATGGAAATCAAAAGGAATTCAAATTTGATGATGAAATAGATGAAGATGATCAAAAGAAGATGGTTATATCACAAGTTGATATCAATCAAGGTGTGGTGACAGATGTGTGGTACGAGGATATTGTCTATTATCTCTTACAAGATCAATGCCCCAAATGGATGAACAGTTCACAATGTGGGTGACTTAAGATGAAATGTGATTCTTACAAGTTACTAGATAACAAGCTATATAAAAGGAACTATAAAGGGATTTATTTGAAATTCTTAGGTCATGAAGAAGCTAAGTTTTCCTTGGAACATTTTCATGTCAAGTATGGTATGGGACATGGTTCGACAGAAGCAAAAACTCACATGATTTTAAGATCAGGTTATTTTTGGCCCTCAATATTCAAGGATACTTTTAAACATGTTCATTCATTCTTCGCAAAGTGGGGACTAGATTTCATTGGTACAGTAAACCCACCATCATCGACTGGACATGCATTCATTCTTATAGCTAAGGATTATTGCACATGATGGACGAAGGCAGAGACTTTCAGAAATTGCACTGCTAAGGTAGTGACTGACTTTTTTGGAGAACATATTGTTACTAGATTTGGAATATCATTCTCTCTTGTATACAATAATGGGTCTGCATTTGCATCTGAATTCTTGACCCAATGGGCATTTGAAAACAAAATCATTATCAAATTCTCCTCAAATTACTACCTACAAGGAAATGGGGTAGCGAAGTCTACAAACAAGAACTTAATCACTGTGATAAAATAATTGCTAAAGGAGAATCCTAGGGATTGGCATACACAATTGAAATGTGCCTTGTGGATGGATCGAGTCAGAGTTAAAAATGCCTTGGGGACTTCTCCATATCTACTTGTTTACAAACAAGAATCGGTATTCCCACTCAATCTTAAGATTCCTCTCTTAAAATTCATGAGTTGGTATGTTGATGACACTGACAAAGTACAAATCTGATTGATGAATCTTTTGGAAATGGATGAGAAATGAATAGCTACATTGGAGCACATGGCCAAACATCAAACTGTTGTCAAAAGATGGTTCGACAAGTGAGCCACGATCAAATCATTCAGGATCTCCAACCTTGTCCTACTTTGGGATAAGGTGAAAGAAAAGCCGGGCAGCCATACCAAGTTTCAATACTTGTGGATGGGCTCATATCAGATTGCAAAAATTCTCGATGAAAACACTTTTAGGCTAAGTTCCTTATAGGGGGAATTTCTACCTTTGCCCATAAATGGGCAATTTATGAAACATTATTTTGAAGCCTAAAAGAACAAAAAAAAAAATTAGTTAGATTTTATTTCTGCATCTAGGTTAGATTTGCATTCCTACAAGTGTGTTTATTTTTGCAAGTGTATTCCCTTTCAGTTGTGTGTTTGCTTTAGTTTAGTGTTTTCTTTAGTTGTGTGTTTGATTTCAATTGTGTGTTTTGTTTTCAAAGTTGTGTCAGTCTTAGGGGGTAAGGTGTACTTGAGATTTTTCTCAAGATTTTACTAACCACTCTTTGGTTTCTAATTTCAGGAAGAGGTATTTTTTTGTTAGAACATTTGGATGATTGTGTGTCTTATACCAACCAAGCAATGGACATTTCTTGTGGAAATAAGGAATTTTCCATCAGGAAATTAGAACTCTAGACCAACAAGTTCTCAACACTTTGAAAATTTTAAAATTTGATCATTTTTGGTGTTATTGAATTGGAGTCAATGACGACAAGAGATGATCCAAACTTCAACTAGTTCAAATAGGAGGGGTCTCCTTGAAAGATTGTTAATATCATTGATTGGTATGAGAGTTTCTAAAAGAGTTCTAAAAGAGGAACGCAAGGGATGTTCACAAAGGATTGAATCCAAGAAATAACACTGCTATCCTGACTACATAGTCTACGTATAGTTAGGATACAGAAGAAAAAAAAAGAAAGAATACGATGTTAAGGCTGAACAATTCCAAAGATCTGAAATGGCAAAAGATACATTCTCAAAATAGAATATCTTATATTCAAACTATCGCTTCATCAAAAGTAATGTTCTAAAAGACATGGAGAAACTATTCAAATGGTTAGAAAATTAAAAGAATGTAGCATCCCATTAAGAGCCCTCGAACTAATTCTCTCATCTAGTCAAGCAATTGATTGATAAAAAGCCCTCGTGGAGATTTTGAATGAATGAGATAGGGGGAGTAGGAGATCATTTTCAAGTTATCAGAAAACTTTGATAAATTACATCCTAAGGCATCAAAGGGAATGAATACACAATGGACATACTAAACTTGAAGATTTTGGGTCCTAAAAGTTTTGACTGTGAAGTCATTCAAAATAAGCTCAAGATGTTCAGAGTTTGGTTGGTGTTTGACACACGTTGGAAGAATGTTTGTTGATGAAGAAATGCCTTGATCATTTCTTCCTTTTTTAGGGGCTATTTTTTGTGGTGTCCACAACACACGCCCCATTCCTAGTCTAGGAATGGGGACCCCCTACCCTTTTTCGACTCCCAGACTCACTATTCGAGAGTTGGGAGAAGAAATTAGTATTAGATTTAGAGTTTCAAAAAAAATAAAAAAAATCTCTTGTGCATGTGCGCATCGAGGCCCGATGCACTTCACATTTCACAAGAGAGAGAAGGTTATAAAACCCTCCCTCCCCTTTTGTTTTGCTCATTTCTTACTAGAGAGAAATTAGGGATAGGTAAGAAACCCCCCCCCCCCCCCTTTTTTTAGTCAAGTCGCATGCCCTCATGGGTGTGCCCGCTGCACTTGAGCAGCGCACTGCTACAACACCGCAAAGCAGTGCCCTTTCTAAGCATGCACGTTGCCTATGTGACACTCTTGCAAGGTGCATTGCATGCCATTTTGGGTGCACGAGTGGTGCCTATGGAGCACTCGTGCTTGTGCCCCTTCTTGGGCGTGTGCACAACACGTCATGCACCCTTTTGGGCCTACGCAAGTAGTGCCTACATGGTGCCCGTGGCTGCACCCCTTTTTGGACATTGCACGTGGTTCCCACATAGGTCCCTTTGGCATGCCAAAGAAGCGCATGCACGAGCATTCCTGCACCCTCGTGCAAGCACTCGCACCTGTGCTCCATCTTTTTAAAAAAATTTTAAAAAAATTTTAAAAAAATAAAAAAAAATTTTAAAAAAATTCTATATATATATATATATATATATATATATATATATATAAGTCCCTAGGGGGGACATTTTTTTCTTCTTTTTTAAGTTTTTCTTTTTCGATGTCCACTGATTAATCATGTTTTCTTTTTCCCATGATGCACAGGTAATATAATCAGATGGTGTCCCCATCCAGATTAGCAACAAAACTAGTTGTTTACAAGTTCCAAGGCATAACCCCAAAATCATGGTTACATGATGAGGACGCTAAGATTAGAGACATGAATCTTAGACACATGAACTTGTGAGAGTTCTTAAGAGTTTGTAACAGTCCAACTAAAAGGTCATCCTTGAGGTCCGCCCTAATCTGTTCTGGATTAGTAAATGTATCTTGGGACTATGCAATTAGCTGAATTGATTATGATCCTATCTTGGCATTTTGTTCCTGATGAAAGGGTGATAAAGAGTGTCACTGGAGAAGTTGTCTTGGATCTGTGACCAAATAATATTGAGAGGATTTTTCATCTACCCAGAGCCGATTAGTTCATCAGGCTTTCATATGAAGCAGCTGAGAGGTGGCATAAAGATCATTACCAAGAGGCCATCGACATCATATATTCCTTATACTTCATTGATAAGCCACCTCAGGGGAATTACCCTCTTGAAGAATATAACTCTCTCCGACCATTCTTCAAGATTGTTGGTAAAGTGGAAAACTTGGCAGGAAAAGAGTTCTATCACAAGGATGCCATTAAAGATCATTGGATGAATGCAAAAAATAACTACGATGTTCATATCAGATACTATTGTAGAATGATTTTGTATTTAGTAGAGAAGGCTCTCCATTTGACCATCCCGGATGAGATAAGGCTATAGGACTTGCAGGAGCTACTAGATCCCCTATTCAATACAGATAAAGTTGGCGAGAGGCCCATTCTGATCATCAAGTGAGACATGTCATTAGAATGACAAAGAGTTGGATCAAGAAACCCTTTCCACTTGATCCAATTCTAGATACAATGATATTCCATGCACATACTCACCCAGAAAGGGAAAGGGAAAGAAAGTCACAGTTCATATCTTTGCACTCCAGTCTCCTATCAGGCCTGAAATAGTCTAAAAACTTGATCATCTAGTGGGATACTACCACCCTCCAGAGAAGAAGGGAAAGAGGAAGAGATCCTCTCCTCAGAGGTTTCAAGAAAAGTAGGTTGAAGAACATGTCCCTTCCTAGCGATAGGAATCCAGTCCCCAAGAGCCCCAAAATGGTGGAGCTTCTAATATTCAGGTTGAATTTCCATTGCCTCCTATTTTGTTGAGTCAAAAAAAAGAGGGAGAAATTCTAGAGACATCCATTCATCTGGTGCATGAAGAGCCCACTTCTCCTATGGTTCCATAGAAACAAAAGAGGATCAAGGTTAGAATGAACAAGAGGCAAAGACTTCATAAAATATTAGTGCCTAATCTATCTATTCCTAAAACCATTCTAGAGGAAGAATCAAATGAGGGGGAAATAGAGTCAGATGAAGAGGAGGAGCAAGTGCCTCTACAAAGGAGAACTCAGCTGGCTCAAGCCATAGAATTGGAAAGAAGGAAGAATGTCACAAATACCCCACCACCCACCCAAGCTAAAATGGTAGAACTCTCTTCTTCTAAAGATGAAGTACAATGATAGGTGAATGAGCAAAGGGAGCTAGGTGATGATGTTCTCTCCATCCTAGATTTCAATTTTATGCCTATGGGTACAAAGTTAGTTGGAGATAAGATTAGAGATACGCCTATAGGTGAACTTCAATAGTAAGATTGGATGAAAATACCACCCGAGACACAAGGACCTCATCTCATTCCCCAATCTTCACCTTAGGTTATGAAGGTAGATAAAGTTTCAGTAACACCTCCACCTCCAAGGTTAGAAGAACATGTTCAGAAGGAACTATCATTACAAGGGGAACCAAAACCAAGGCTTACTAATGAGCCATCAAAAGAGGCATAGATAGTAGAATGTATACAACAACCTTCTTAGGAAGTTGAGGATCAAACTATAGGATCTACAGAAACTGAGACTATAGAAGAAGAATCCTCATAATAGGAGACTCCAAGCAAGAGTGTTAAAGGGAAGGAGGTAGTTGAACACATCCCTTCATCATCTAGAGCCAAGGTTATAGAAAGACATATCCCAAGATGGTTTTGGAAGGAAATAATGAGAAGTTCCAAACATCAATTTCATTCTTCAGAGGATGATATTTGTGACATTGCAGAGATTTTGAACAAGCGTGAATCTCCATTACATGATGCAATACCATTTGTATTCATTACTACTACACGAAACTAGGTTTTATTTGCACAAGTGGCTCACCCTCCAAAAGGCACAGATGCAGAAGTTGTTAGTCTTGAGGACTATGAAGTAAAATATATTATGTTAGGAAAGCCTACATGGGATACATCCTAAAAAATGATGACTATGGGAGTCAAGGAGGTTCTCAGCCATATGGAACAGGATGAGATTGAAATATAAACACTTCAAAGGAAAGTTAAGATCTTAAAGGGATATTTAGCTAAATTTATTAGTCCTCTTGATTTTGAATGCCATCAAGAGACTTTGAATGCCATTCTTAGATAAGGAGAAGGTGTATGGCTTAGTCAATTTTTGAGAGCTTTTCAAGATTGGCAAGACAGCCTTGAGGATAAGGGTGTCACTATAATCATAGGAAATTTGAAGTTATTAGATGCTACATAAGAGAATGTTGATAAGATCGTGGCAATTCTAAGGTAGGACTTGAGTATCATGGATGAGGTACAAGCATGGAGCAAGGATTTACAAACTCTACAAGCCATAAAAGGGCAAAGGTACCACATTTTGATTGATGTATATACTAGAGAGGAGTTAGAAATGATAGATGATTGGATAGAAAAGATTGCAAATGGAAATAAAATGATGAAAACATTGCACGATGAGATACATAGGCTCAAGGACCAAGCTCGAGAGAAAATTTTGGAAGCAAAAAAGTTCTACAGTGATGCATGCTTGGACATTCTTGAAGATGAAGAATGAGAGAAGTTTTTGCCAATTGAGGTAGCTATGGAAAATTTTAGAAATACTTTAAAGGAAGTAGCCAGTGATGAAGACATCAGACAAGCCTTCAGGATAGAGGAAGCATTGTTAGAGTTGGACACCAAACTTGGAGATTTTGTAGAGACTCAAATTGATGTGGACAACTATAGACACAAGGTCAAAGACAATTATGAGGCTTTAGATCTTCTGGATGCTGTTAAGATTACTGAGATTATAGAGAAATTCAAGGGAAAAGATCAAAACATAGCTTTAAGGTAAAGATGAACAAAACCTAGATGCCAAAATTTCAATTTTAACACTTAGTAAATTGTTGAGATATTAACCCAGTCAAGGTCAATAGCTCCATAGCCCTATAGCTCTACAATTTAGAGGTGCGTTGATAGTTGACTGCTAGTTCCAAAAATAGCACTTTCCATGCATCGGGAGCACATTTTGATGACAAGAAAACCCTGACACAGGTCTAGTGAAGGGGAAGCTTCTATTTTTGGTGTCTCCATGCACTTCCACCTTGACTGATGGCTTCCTCCTACTTTTTCTTTCATGCTTTTTCTATTTTTGACATGTAAAGGACTCATGCATCCAATTAATGAATAAAATATGGATGAAGTCCCTCTAAGCACTAGTTAAATTGTAAGTTTGTATATATTTAGTTTGTTTAAATGTTTTTAAAACATTTTATTGCATCAAAATATCCCTCACTTTCACCACAAATTGAGGAGATGATTTCTTATAAATACCCCATTGTAAAATGTAAGAAAGGCCATCATTATTATGTAATAAAATTATGCTTTTGGTGCTAGTATTCAGAGTGTAGTTTTTCTCGCTTGAATGTCTCATTGTTTTGTGGATTTTATGTTGCAAATGATTGAATAAGAATGATTGAACTGGAAAAAAATGTTTTCAATCATTGTTTTGTCATTGATGTCAAACTTGCTACTTGCAGGAATTACAACTATTTTAGTGATCCAAATACTATCAATTGGTTGATTGACAACGAGGTGGCAATCAATAAGATGTAACTAGAGTACCTAGAGAAAGGTTGAAGTTATGATGTTGTAATGAAGTACAAGGATCAGCTAAGCCATTGATGAAATAGTGTATTCTTGAGATATTCTAAGACACATATAATAGACACATTAAAACATATCAAAGATGTAAGGGTTTAGCTATGTTATTTGTGATAGCCAAACTAAGTTCATAAGAGAATGCCGAGCAAGCTAGTTAGTGCCAAACAGATTCTTAGTTGAAGCTGAGCAAGTTCACTTTTAGAGTGTGCCGAGCAAAAAACAAGTGCCAAGTAAATATCAAGTGCCGAGTAAACATCAAGTGCCAAGCAAGAAATAGGTGCCAAGTAAAGATATAGATGTCGAGTAGGATACAAGTGCTGAGTAACACAGAACAAGTTGAGTATCAGTAAACCAATAATGCTGAGTTGCTGCATTATTTTGAAATTGAAGATTTGCTAGGTCTTAGCTAACAAGGTTGTTACCTAGAAGTTTGCAAACCAGATAGAAGATAAGAGTGCTGAGCTGGTGGCATAGAACACCATGTAAAAAGGTTTTTAGTGAATACAACTGGATGCTAGACAAGGTTTCTAGATGAAGAAGAAATATGGGGTAGATACATTGTATCCTACCTAATCTGTTAAAACCCTAAAATCAGAGAGGGAGAATTGAGTGGGAAAGATATTTCAGATTTCTATTTAAGAAGTCATAAGGTCACGAAGCAGTAGTGTGGTGCTGAGAAAATATGAAAGCATGAGCTGCTGAAGAAAAGTGCTAAGGAGAAAGAGAGAAAAGAATACTTTGTTTTGTTGGATGACCACAGATATGATTGCATTGGTATGATGAGTGAAGAAGACTCAGGGAAACAAAGCTTGAGAGGAAGACAAGCTAATAGAACTAAAGTGATTAAAAGCCAAGCAAAGGATTCAACTGAAGTGTGATCTGTAATCTACAAGTTATGTTGTAAGTTGTATTAGATCAAAGCCATTGGTGTTACTTTCTAGCAATTGTAATAGTTAAGATAAATCCTATGGACTTAGGTTGGTTTAATAGACATATTATAAATCCTTTAACAGGGTGACATTTCAAGTGAATGTTCCAAAGTCTTTTAACCAGGCCCATTCCTAACAGTTTGGTGAAATCCTCTAACAAGGTCACATTTAACAATGTGTTGTAGCCTTTAACAAGGCAGGCTTTTCATAGGGAAAACCATCAGAAGTGGTTAAAATCAATTGCACAGTTATTTTGTGGGTATCATCCCCACCCCAGTTTTACCTTCTTATTCTTGGAGGGTTTTTGGGCTATCAAATTCTTAGTGTTATGGTGTGATGCATGTTTACTTTTCTTAGTTATTTCAATATTTAAATTGCATGCATGATAAGTTCAGTTATGCACCATTAAGGATTTGTAGAGAAAAGAGAAAAAGTTTTATTACGGCATTTGGAACTTGAATAACTCATTCATCCCCACTCTCAATTATTCTAAAGAATTATAACAATTGGTATCAGAGCCTCAGCTGCTGATTTAGTTTAAAGGGACTAGAAGCAGAAAAGATCAAAATGCCTAAGAGAGAAGCTCCCAAGCTCAACAAAGACAACGTTGTTGCTTGGCAAAGCTTGATGAAGCTACATCTTGGATCCATAGGAGATTATGCCCGAAATTCAATTGATACTAAACATGTTGATCCAACTAGTACTCTAACTACAGAAGATTTGAAAAAAAAAACTGGAACACAATTAAACAATGTTGGAAATTGCTTATGCACTCAACTACGTTGAATCTGATGATATCAAAGGATGTGACACTGCATTCAAAATGTGGAAAGCCCTATTTGACATTTATGGAGGAGATTAGAATGTCCAAAGAGAAAAAAGAGGAAGTCTCAAAGGAAAGTTTGATGATATGAAAATGGAAGAAGGTAAGAATGTTGTTCAGTATGCTGCTAGAATAAAGGAAGTGGTAAGTACAATAAGATGCTTGAATGGTCAATCAGATGATGATACTATTAATAGTAAGTTTTAAGAACCTTGCTTCCTATCTATGCTATTAGAGTATTAGCTATACAAGAGCTAAGATGTGTGCCTGGAAACAATCTAAGTTTTGAAGGCATAGTAGGTAGACTCACTGCATTTGAGTTATTTAACTTTGACAACTATAGACCTGAGAATGTTGAATCTACTTTCAAAGCCAATATATCATTAAAAGATGCTGATAAGGTGAAATCAAAGAAAGAAAGAAGAAAGATGAAATATGTATCCAGTGATAGTAGCACTGATGAGGAAGATGTGGAACAATTGGAAGCACTACTAGCTAGAAGATTTCACAAAGGCAAAGAAAGATTCAAAGGTAAGATGCCTATCATTTGTTTTAATTACAATGAAGTAGGACATATTTCTGCAAGGTGTATACAGAAAAAGGAATACAAGGAAGGCAACAAGTACAAAAATAGAAGAGAAGATGATAAGAGAGATTGCAAAGACAAAGGCAAGAAGTGCTATATTGCTGAAGAGGATTCTGATGATAATGATGATGAAGTTGTTTATGTGGCCATGAAGGACCAATCTGATGAAGAAGAGCCAACAACATTGGTAACATGCATAAACAATAATGATAAATGCATCATAGACAACGGATGCTCACATCACATGATAGGAGACAAAAGTAAGTTTGTTATCTTTACTCAGTATGATAGAAATTGTGTTAGATTTGGTAATGATGCTCCATGTCAAGTCAAAGGAAAAGGTTCCATTAAGCTTACAAAACAAATTTCATGTGATAATGCATACTATGTTGAAGGACTAAACTACAATTTTCTAAGTGTCTCACAGTTAGGCAATGTAGGTTGCAAAGTAGAATTTGGAAATAAAATTACAAAGATCTATGATACTGATGGTAGACTGATAGGAAAAGGAGATCAAACAAGAAGTAATCTATTTTATCTTGATCTAGAAAATACCTCTTGTCTCATTGCAAAATTTGATGATGTATGGTTATGTCATAGAAGGATATGTCATGTTAACTTTGATAATCTGGTCAATATCAGTAAAATGAAGAAAGTCAGAGGTTTACCTAAACTAAAGAAACCTGACAATATCATGTGCAAACAATGTCAGCTAGGAAAGATGACCAAGTCAAGTTTCAAAAGTAAAAACTATACATCTAAAGAAGTACTTGAGTTAGTCCATACTGACTTATGTGGTCCAATGGAAGTAAAAAGCTACAAAGGAGACAAATATATAATGTTGTTTGTTGATGATTATTCCAGGATGATGACTATTATGTTTTTAAAGCAAAAATCTGATGCTTTTCAAATGTTTAAGTGGTATGTGGCTAGAGTTGAAAAATAAACAGGAAAAAGTTTGAAATGCCTAAGATTGGACAGAGGTGGTGAATTTACATCAAATGAATTCAAGATATTCTACAATGACAAAGGAATCAAGAGACAAACATCAGCCCCAAGAACTCCCCCACAAAATGAAATTGCTGAAAGAAGAAATAGATCTGTGATTGATTGTGCCCGAACATTAATGATGGAAAAGACTATTGCTCTAAAATATTGGAGAGAAGCTGTAAGTGTGGTTGTTCATACATTGAGCTGAGTACAAGTCAAGAAAGGTACAAATGCAACACCTTTTAAATTATGGTATGGTCACTCACCCAATGTAAAGCATTTCAAATTATTTGGTTGCAAATGTTTTATCCTTAAAGATGCTAGAAATGGAAAATTTGATGCAAAAAGTGATGAAGGCATATTCCTTGGTTACTCCACTAAAAGTAAAGCGTAAAAGTGTTTAAATACTAACACTGACAAAATTGTGGAAAGTGCAAATGTAAACTTTGATGAGCATGCAGATGTCCAAGTTGAAAAACCAAAGAAAATGGATGACTACAGAACCTTCATGCATTCTTATGAAGGAATGCCCATTGACAAAGATACCATCAATCAAACTGGGATTCAACAACAAGTTTTAGTTTCAGCCGACTCACAACCAGTAAATGCCGAGTTGCATTTAGAAGCCGAGTTGCAAAATGAAGAAAATGCTCATTCTAACTTTGGAGTTAGTACACATGACAGAGATTTAGAGCTACCTGATAATGAAGTGCATAGTGATCCTGAATCTGAAAGATCAAATATGGAAACAAGTACAGAACCAAGATTGTCCAAATATGTGAAGAGGCATCACCCTGCTGAATAGAAAATTGGTGACAAAGATGCAAGACCAATGAAATGGAATAGACTAAGAAATGAATCATGTCTACTAAGAAAAATTGAACCTAAGACAGTGTATGATGCATTACAAGATGGTGACTGGTATAAAGCTATGGAAGAAGAAATTGATCAAATTAAGAAGAACAAAACTTGGAGTTTAGTTCCTAGACTAGTTGACAAAAATGTGATTGGTACCAAATGGGTATTCGGAAACAAGCTAGATGAGAATGGAGAAATTACCAGAAACAAAGCCAAACTAGTATGTAAAGGTTATGCTCAAGAAGAAGGATTAGACTATGGAAAAACATTTGCCCCTATTGCAAGAATGGAAGGAGTAAGAACTTTACTTGTATATGCTGCATATAAAAGTCTTAAAGTCTATCAGATGGATGTAAAGTTTTCTTTTATGAATGGTATATTGGAAGAGGAAGTCTACATTGAACAACTAGATGGTTTTGTTGATGAAAACAACAAAGATATGGTTTTTAAACTACATAAAGCACTTTATGGTCTGAAACAAGCACCTAGAGCATGGCATGAGAGACTTCACAAGTATCTAGTGGAAATTGGATTTGAAAGAACTGATGATAACAACAACATGTATGTCAAATCAAAAGAAGGTAAGGACATTATTGTATCTGAAATCTTTGTAGATGACAGTGTTTGGAGGAAAGGAAGTGCTTTGCAAAAGTTTTGCTGACAAAATGAAACATGAATTCGAAATGTCTATGTTTGGAGAAATCAAATTCTTTGTTGGTTTACAAGTACATCAGCTAAAACATGGTATATTTATGACACAATCAAAGTACATCAAAGAGATACTTAAAAAATTTGGATTAGAAGACTCTAAACCTATCGGCACACCAATGGCAATAGGACATAAGCTATCCAAAAATGATGTATCAACTGAAGTTAATCAAAAAATGTATAGATCCATGATTGGAAAACTAAAATATGTTGTACATAGTAGACTAGACATAGAATTAGTAGTTGGAATAGTGGCTAGATTCTCTACTAATCCCAAAGAGAACTATCTCAAAATAGTAAAATGAATAATGAGATATCTTAAAGGAACTGATGACTTTGGTCTATATTATCAAAAGAATGAAAAGTTTGAGCTCAATGCATACACAAATGCAGATTGGTTAGGTAACATTGATGACAAAAAAAGCACAAGTGGAGGAGCACTATTTTTAGGAAAAAGATTAGTTACTTGGACTAGCAAGAAGCAAACATGCACATCTCAGTCCACTGCAGACTCAGAATACGTAGCAGTAGCAATCAATTGCACAAACATTGTGTGGCTCACACATTTATTGAAAGGAATGAAAGAATAGGTAACCAAACCTGTGATATTGTATTGTGATAACACAAGTGCTATAAACATATCCAAGAATCCAGTAATGCATGCAAAAACCAAGCATATTGCAATCAAGTATCACTATGTCAGAGAACTAGTAGAAGACAAACAAGTGAAGGTGGAGTATATGCACACAAAGGAACAAATTGCAGATATCTTCACCAAACCATTGCTCAAGGATGCTTATGAATATCTAAGAGGCAAGTTGGGGGTAATGCCCCTAACTCAAGCAGTTTAAAGCAACAAGCATGGTGACAGAGGGAGAAAATATGAGATGCAAAGCCTATATTTCACATGTTAAAGATGCTACATCTTTGGCATTTATATCAAAGAGGGAGATATGAAGAAACTGATCAAAATAAACAAAATGAGAGAGAGATACTCATGAGGGAGATATATATGAAAGAGGGAGACTTATGAGAAACAGAAAGTGGCAGAAAAATGTATATAATTTTGATGGTAACTAAGTTGATCAAATGATCAGTTTGATTTTCCATCAATGCCAAAGAGGGAGATTGTTCCAAATGATTGAATAAGAATGATGGAACTGGCAAAAAAAGTTTTCAATCATTTTTTTGTCATTGATGTCAAACTTGCTACTTGCGGGAATGACAATTGTTTTAGTCATCCAAATACTATCAATTGGTTGATTGACAACGAGGTGGCAATCAATAAGATGTAACTAGAGTACCTAGAGAAAGGTTGAAGTTATGATGTTGTAATGAAGTACAAGGATCAGCTAAGCCATTGATGAAATAGTGTATTGTTGACATATTCTAAGACACATATAGTAGACACATTAAAAAATATCAAAGATGTAAGGATTTAGCTATGTTATTTGTGACAGCCTAACTAAATTCATAAGAGAATGCCGAGCAAGCTAGTTAGTGCCGAACAGATTCTTAGTTGAAGCTGAACAAGTTCACTTTTAGAGTGTGCTAAGTAAATATCAAGTGCCGAGTAAACGTCAAGTGCCAAGCAAGAAATAGGTGTCGAGTAAAGATATAGATGTTGAGCAGGATACAAGTGTCGAGTAATACAGAACAAGATGAGTATCAATAAACCAATAATGTCGAGTTGCTGCATTATTTTGAAATTGAAGATTCGATAGATCTGATCTGACAAGGTTGTTACCTAGAAGTTTGTAAACCAGATAGAAGATAAGAGTGATGAGCTGGTGGCACAGAACACCATCTACAAAGGCTTTTAGTGAATACAACTGGATGCTAGACAAGGTTTCAAGATGAAGAAGAAATATGGGGTAGATACATTGTATCCTACCTAATCCATTGAAACTCTAAAATTGGAGAGGGAGAATTGAGCAGGAAAGATATTTCAGATTTCTATTTAAAAATTCATAAGGTCATGAAGTAGTAGTGTGGTGGTGAGAAAATATGAAAGCATGAGCTGCTAAAGAAAATTGCTAAGGAGAAAGAGAGCAAAGAATACTCTGTTTCGCTGGATGACTAGAGATATGATTGCATTGGTATGGTGAGTAAAGAAGACTCAAGGAAACAAAGCTTGAGAGGAAGAAAAGCTAACAAAATTGAAGTGATTAAAAGCCAAGCAAAGGATTGAACTGAGGTGTGATTTTTAATTTGCAAGTTATGTTGTAAGTTGTATCCGATCAAAGCCATTGTTGTTACTTTCTAGCAATTGTAACAGTTAAGATAAATCCTATGGACTTAGGTTGGTTTAATAGCCATATTGTAAATCCTTTAACAAGGTGACATTTCAAGTGAATGTTCCAAAGTCCTTTAACCAGGCCCATTCCTAACAGTTTGGTGAAATCCTCTAACAAGGTCACATTTAACAATGTGTTGTAGCCTTTAACAAGGTAGGCTTTTCACAGGGCTGACCATCAAAAGTGGTTAAAATCAATTGTGCAGTGATTTTGTGGGTATCATCGCCACCCCAGTTTCACTTTCTTTTTCCTAGAGGGTTTCTAGGTTATCAAATTCTTAGTGTTATGGTATGATGCATGTTTATTTTTGTTAGTTGTTTAAATATTTAAATTGCATGCATGATAAGTTCAGTTATGCACCATTAAGGATTTGTAGAGAACAGAGAAAAAGTTTTATTATGGCATTTTGACCTTGAATAATTGATTCACCCCCCCTCTCAGTTATTCTAAAGAATTATAACATTTTATTTATGAGATTGTGATTGAGCGAAAGGTTTTTTGCGTTGTTTTTAGATGTGTGATCTTTTAGTTCTGATGTTTGCTATAGATATATGAATTCTGTCGATGTAACAAGCTTGAGAAGAGATCACTTGATTGTTTCTACATAGCCTTTTGTCTCTCATGAGTGCACTTTTTGTGGCCTTGTGATTTGATGAAGAGTGAAACATCATTCGATTTGTTAAAGATTCTCACTGATGATTGCATCAGTGGATTCTATGAAGCATTGCTCATGTTTTCATTGGTTTCCTACCAATTTCTTTGAAGGTTTAACTTGTAGCATGTTGTGTTCTGTAGCTTATGTCCATTTAGGAATTTCAATTTCAAGTCATTTGATTTAATGTTATTTGCTTTCAGTTTCATTATTTGCTTTGCTAACCCCTTGTTAGAGTAGGACCTCATAGTAGTTGCATTGTTAGAGTTGCATGCATTGAAAAATAGAAAAAACACAAAAACATTGTTCTTTTGGTGTGGTATTTTGAGACAACGAACATATTTTACTTACATTCCAAGATAAAAGAGTTTTTAGAACCAACAAAGGCCTCCTTGTGAACACTCACATTTATCTTCTACTGAGTGCATTTTGGTACATCGCAAGACAAATACTGAACCTTGGAGTGGATCCTTAAAAAGATTTATTTTTCAAGAGAGGAATGATGCAATGGATTCCTACTATTCACCTCATGCAAAATGAACACCCAAAATGAGCATTCCTCAAGATTCTTTTCAAGGGAAAATGAGCCAAGAAATCTTAAAGAGGGAGCATAAGCAAAAGAAAGCTTTTAGGAGATTAAAGACATCTTTTTTGATGCTTTTAGTCTCCTAGAAATGAACAAAGATAAGCCCATTATAGAGAAACTAGTCACTATTGTGGACAAGATAAAGGATGAAGACTTGAATTCCAGTTTCAAATTATTAGAATGGTTAGAAAGGAAATTTCATTCAAAAGGTTTAGAGAAGATATCTAGTACTATTGCACTAAGATGGGTTGATCTTGCAACCAAAATGGAAAGTATGAAAAAGGTCTTATAGTACATTTTCACTCTCTACACAAAGCTATGAAATGTTGATCTATTCACTAAGAAAAATCAACAAGCTATTGACTAGCTACAAGGAGATCTATAGCTCACAAGTAGTAATTTAAAACTATCTCTTGCTAATAGTCAGATACACTTTTAGAGGTTACTAATGACCTAGAGTAGGCTTTTTAATTTGCAACAAAAATATTCCAATATTAGATCTACTTCAATCAGTATCCAGTCAATGTTAACACCTCACATCGAAGTATTACATGAGGAACTAACCTTTGCAAATATATTGATGAAGAAAGATTGTCAGCTTTCTACACATAAAGGCTTAGCTGACTTAGCTAGTAATCTTGAAATATAGATTCATTTATTAGATGCAACATTTGATAAATAGGATGTAGTTTTGAAGATCATATTGGAGCTACAAAAACCATTCCCAAACAAACACACTATAAATGTCAAAAAAGGGGGATATGAAGTTTTGGATAAATTTTTTGTGAAATTTTGAGGAAATTTTGAGGAAATTTACAAGGTAGAATATCTACTTAGCATGAGTAATGAATGAAAAACATAAATGAAGTATTTACTCAAGGGAAGTAATAAGGTATGGAAGATCGACATAAGTTTTTTAAATTTTGAAATTTTAAAGTTTTGCAAATGAGCTGAGTAATGAAGAAATATTATCTGACGTATGCATTAGATAAGAATTTATATGGCATGACAAAGTGATTTTGCCACTCATGTCAAAGTGGGAGATTATTAATCTTAGATTGGTTTTGACAAACTAGTGACAAAACACTTAGTTACTATTCAACAAAGTAATTTGTATGCCAAGCATAATTGTTCAGATAGTACATGCTGAGTAATACGATAGTTAGTGCCAAACACTAGTTAGTGTTGAATAGTCAGTGTGTGCCAAGTCATTTAGGTGCCAAGCTAACAGAGGGAGATGAGTAAATAGTATGTATTGAGTGATTTTGGTACCAAGTAAATAGAGTGTGCTGAGCTATTTAGAACCTAAGTTACAACATTAAGAGCATAGTGAAGGTTGAGCATTAGAGCCTTTGGATGTCGAGTAAATAGTTTGTGACACATATGTTTGTAATGACACAAACTTCTATGTAAACTATTTTTTGGCTAACATAAAAAATATTTTATGATTGTAGAAGATAAGTATGGAGCCATAAATTATGAATCCTTATGCAATACATGCAACAAATCAAGTTGAGGGAAGCGTTAGGTGGAAATAAGGATCAACCACAACCATTGATTCTTACCTAATCCATCACCATAAATTTTTGTTAAGAAGGCTAAAACCTAATAAGTTTGAGAGAGTGTGAGGAAAGAAATGCTAAGAGTTTAGAGGGCATTCGTGGTAGTTTAGATGGCTATGATAGAGTTATGCATTGTAGAATTAGTTTAAGTAAAACAAAATAAAGAAATGAAAGGATAGAGGAGACATATTTGATTAGGAGGATCAATGTTCAAACAATAAGGAGGAGATTTGACATCAAACAGGAAGGCATTAACCAAAGGATCACAATGTTGAATCATTCTAACATGTGATAAAGACAAAATCTCATAACCGAGTAGTCATAATAGGCTGTTGTAAATCTCTTAATTGAGTGCTTACTTTATTGTAAGTTTAAATCCTCTAACAAGGTGAGACCTAACAGTCTTTGTAAGTTTTTAACAAGGAAGACCTCTCACAGGGTAGATCATAGATTATGATCAAACACATTGTAGACATAATTGGCTAGACTTTAGAACTATAGTAGTGAAGATTTGTGGGTGTCATCCCCATCCCATTTTTACCTTCTCATTGGAGGAATTTTAGGTAACCAAATTTATTGTGTTATGTTTTATTTACTTCATACTATGGGTGTGATGGATGCTAAGTTATTTCAGTTTACATGTTAAGTTATGAGATGGATGTTGGTGATATGTTTTAAGAGGAAAAAGTTTTAAGTGATGATTCACTACTCCCCCTCTCAAAATTTAATTTCCCATTATTATTTCCAACACATCTAATTTATCACATAGAATGGACTTCATAAATCATGTTGTACTTCTAGGGACAACCATTTTTTATTAACTTCTACCATGATATTTTTAAATGATTGTAAATACAGATGAAACTCAACATTATTTTGGCATCAAAAAAGTTTCACAAACCTTGTTTTTGCATACAAAAGAAGGGTGCAACATCTCAAAATTTCTTTGACTATTTTTGCATTGGAAAATTCTTGCTTGGAAGCATTGAACAAGTCACTTTGTGTTTTATTAGTAAAATGTTTTGGATGTGAAATATTTCATCCCATCTATTCATATATTTTTTATAAAATTTCCCTTCTATTAGATGAAACACAAGAGTGACTGGTCTAATATTCAACAACACATTTTCTAGCATCTTTCCGAATTTTGTCTTTTTGAGGAAGTCTCAAAATATTTACCTTTTTATTTTCAATATTTTCATCTAACATGTTTCAAGTTCAAACATTGTTGGGATAAATATATGGGAAAAAAATAATGCTATGGGTGGGGGGGGGAGAGGGGGAGCGTGTGGGGTTTGAATCAAGATCTTAAACTTTTAGCTTCAAAACAATAATATAAATTCACACCTAATTCATCTAACAATTCTACCATTAAACCTCAAATGTTGTAACATTAATGAAATACATCACACCCATCAATAGTTCAACACATAACACAATGATTTGGTAACCCATAAACACTTCAAAATGAAGATAAATCTAGGGTGGGGATGAAACCCATAAATATTCACTATTACAACAATAAAGTTAACCTATTAGGTTTAAAATGTTTAATCATAAATATGATCTACCCTGTGAGGTGCCTACCTTCTTAAAAGCTTATGAGACTATTATGTCTCACCTAATTAAAGGATTTTACACTCACAATGAAGTAAGGACTCTGTTAGGTGATTTACATAGGCCTATTAGGACCACACTATTAAGAGATTTAGGTCCCCTCTCAATTAACAATAACTAATTTAGTACTTGACAATCGATATGCTCTACAAGTTGATATTAGGTCTCCTCCTTGCTATATCACTAATTTGATTCTCCTAATCTAATAACTTTGTTCATTCCTTCACTACTCTGATTTCTCTCTCTCTCTCTCTCTCTCTCTCTCTCTCTCTCTCTCTCTCTCTCTCTCTCTCTCTCTCTCTCTCTCTCTCTCTCTCTCTCTCTCTCATCCCATATGATTGTAGGGTAAGAATCCTCTTTAAATGGACATTCTATGAAAGTTCTAGATCTTGATTGATGGTTTACACTTCACCGTCTTTTTCCATTTACATCCCTTTTTCTGATTGGTTGAATCACACATATAGGGATCATTGCCTTTTGCAATGAAACATAATCAACATCTTAGCTAGTTCTTCAAACATTAAATATCATAGAAAAGTTGGCCAAAATGATATACATATGAGTTTGTGCCATTACAAACTCTCATATCAAAATTGAAGTACTCAAAACTTGAATGCACTGATGCTTGGTCACGCATAAACCTTCATGTTGTTACTTAGCTTCTATATAGCTTATTAGTATGCTCAATCTTCATTGTATTGTTCAACTCATACTATATTGCTCGGCTCATATCTCTACTTGGTCTCTACTAAATGCTTGTCAGTCACTATTATGCTTAGTATAAGTGTTTTATGCTTGGCATTTACTAGATAAGTCAATCATAGTGATGACCTTGTAATCTTGCCTAATAAATGACTTAAAAATGACTAATTGTTTAGATACTAATCAAAAACATAGGATTAGAGATCAACAATCTCCCCCTTTGACATTAGTGGCAAAAACACTTTTCCATGAAATCATTTTGATCTAAAAATGTATACTCCTCCCAAGAGCATTATTTGATTCTATAAAAGGGTACATGTGCAGGATCATTGTGTGCCAAAAACTGGTGATCTAAAAAATATGTAGTTCTGAAATGTCTCAAAACATTTCAAAATCTATTCCAACCTTTTTCCCACCCATCCTAATACTAAACAAAAATAATTGATAACTTTATAAGTCCTACTATATCTTTTGATACCAACCCTATATGGTCAACTTTTAAAATCTCCCAAAAATGTGTTTTTGGCCTATTCTTGTGTGTTTTTTTACTTCAAACATGTAGCTAATGACTTTTTTTTCACCAAAATTTGATGAAATGAAAAGGGTTTCTTAACAATCTTCTTCGCTTCCCATAAATGTAAGGTTTGACAAATTATGAGTTCAGTAACTAATTATTACTTATTTTCTAATGGAGTTGTGTATAAAGTGTTGACTATCACACTACTTGAAAAACAACTATAACTTTCAAATGGTACAATATTTTTGAAACCCAAAAGACGAATCACATTCTATGTTTCTTGTACTATAAGGGAAAAAAAGAAAAAATAGATTTTGCAGCTTTTTGAATTAGTTAAGGTGGTTAGATAGGAGAGTTTATTTATTCCAAAAATACTAAAGAGAAAAGTTATTAATTAATTAATTATTTTGAATAAAAATACCCACAAAAATGTTTGACATCTAGGCATGATTCTACTTCTTATATCTATAATATTATTAAAAAATATTATCATTTGGTTTTGATTAAGGTGGTCAGACATACATCTACTTTTTATTTTTGTCCTGAAGGTTTTGTGTTATTGCATTAAAATTCAAAATTTTGAACAATCATTTTTTATTTTATTTAGATAAGACCTAGTATTTTAGAAACCAAATTTAAATTCCTAGAGATTCTTTTCTCTCAACTTTTTGATATAAATTTTATAACAAGTAGAAAACTGAACGTCAAGTTGACATAACCCTGAATTTTTTGAAGTTTTATTAGCACTTAAGAGCATATTTTGGTTGACCATGATCCTACACATACCCAAAAATCTGATATTTGATCTTTGATCTACAAATCTATTCATTACCTTAATCTTCTCCTTTATATCATATTTCCCTTTATCTCATTATTTCATTCCCCTTTCTTATACTTATCCACCTTGTTTCTATCACTGATGGAACTTGGGGCAGATGGGGTTAGTTTGTACTTAGAAAAGAATAGTTGATCACTTACCACTTTATTGGAATAACCTCAATTCCATCTTTCCTATATCTATTCCAAAATTTGAAATTGAATTTCTAGCTCAGAAGCTAGATCAATGAATCTTGTAATATTGGAAAAATGCATCTCTTTCTTCAAAATATCTCTAACAATAGAGATTGTTAGAGTAATTAGATATTTTGTAATTAACTCTAGTTGCTTAAGCTAAACTTTAGGCATCTAATGATTAATTTTTTTATTAATTACTATGATGCAACCTAGGTTAGACCTTTTTAAGGTTTCAGTCTCCTTTATAAGGATGATCTCTCATTGTAAAATTGAGAATTGAGACAATTTCATTGTTGATAATAGCAATATACTTTTTTGCTCACCAAGAATGTCTTGTCTATGGATTTGGAAACTTTTTCCTCCATAGCATTTTTCCTTATCTCGTTTGTAACAAGTGTTTACATGTAGGTCATAGTTGAGAGCTGTGGGGTTGATCATTCATCAACTTCAATAGAGATTACCTTCTAAATTATCTCAATATGTAGCAATGAGTGAAGTTGAATCAATGCCAACTTATTTTTTTATCTCTGTATCTATAGCTATGAGCTCGACTAAGCTCTTGTGAAAGAATGTCGATTCACTATAAGAGGATGACCTTGAACTTGTGTTCTTGCCCAATGTAATAACATTAGCTCTTATGTCTACGTTCAATAGCTCTAATGAGCATGTAGTATCTGTTGTAAAGAAATCTATATCACACAATTTTAAATATAAAGTTTTGATGGTTTTGAAATTTTTTTCCAACTGTGTAATAGATGTAGAAAGATTGACCTATCTATATACAAGTTCCTATGAAACTTTCTGTAATACTTTATGCTCCATTCTTCTTTTAGACCATTATAATAAGTTCTTACTTGTCTTGATATCATCTGTGTGAATTCTATCAAATACATATACTACTTGATCCAAAATTTTATGCTAGTTATTTACATATGAGATTACAAATACATCTGTAAAAATATCTTTGATAGTATGAAGTACCTGTCTTCTCTTCTTGTAGTGCCTGCCCCTAGTTTGCATTTTTTGCTATCATTGCCAAACTCTTTTAGGCCATTTTTATGTTTGATGATTAGTACTATTATTTTGGAGATTATTAGATATTGTTTTACACTTAGTTTATCATATGATGAGATTACTTGGTACTCTATATTTCATGTGTGTATGATGATTATTCAGTGTTTTCAGTTACTAATGATGATTAGTTAGATGGTTTATTATCACATGAGTTTTCTTATGGATACTTACCCCATACTGCATGTATATGGTGTGCGTGTTTGTTTTCTTTATGTATGATGTTTCTAATGTGGTTAAGGAAGGGAGTCATAGTCACCTGCTAGTTGGGATCTACATGATGCACCACTTCCTGCCATTGCTTGTTTAGCTTAGAATATTGTGTCTATACATGCATGGATTTTATGTAGGTTACAGGTACTGAGTATCGACTTCCCTGAATTGTCAGGATGAGCCTACCTTATCGCATTATCTCAATGGTAAGAGAGGGGAGATAAATCTTAAGTCCAAATCCTAAACCCTTTAGCCATTTGTCTTAATTGATAATTAGGACAAGTATCTGAGTTAAGTACCCTCTAAATGTGTCGAATGACGTTAATTTGTAATTATAACCCTTTGTTGATTTAGTATGTGTTTTGCTATGATGGGTTTTTGTATGTTGTCTTTATGAGTCTTTAGTGTATTTTCTATTAATTAAGTTTAATTAATGATTTAATTTAATAGAAAATTATTATGACATTTTAATATTTAATTAATTGAGAAATTAGTTAAATAAAAATAATTGAATTTGGAGATAAAATTTTAAGGATAAATTTAGAACATGATAATATTCATTTAATTTAATAATAATATATTTAGAGTTCATTTTTAAATAAATGCTAAATATTATCATTATTTAAGTTAATTAAATATTTTATCAATTAAGTTTATATAATAAATTAAAATTAAAAAAATATTAAATTATTAAAAGGATTCTAGATCGCATGATGCATGCATGAGATTAAATAAAAGAAATTAATTTAAAAATAAAATAAGTGAAAATAATAATGTTACTTTAATTTCATAAAGTGCACATGGGATTAAAAGTAATAAAGATTAAAAATAGAATTCAAGAGGAAAATTAAATAAAGTCATTTAATAATTTGGTTAATGTGCATGAAAAGATTAAGCAAATATTAATAAAAAGTTAATTTTGAGTTTGAGACTTGTGAGCAAGGAGTCCTCTCGGGTGAACACACAATTAGTGCCCTGATTTGAGTAGAAAACTCCTTATCACAACTTTGGGGTTCATTTTTGAGGGACTGCAAATTTTGGAGACACGAATTTTGGGAGACAAATTTCGGAAGTGAATTTCTGAAGGAGAATTCTAGAAAAGATTTACAAAGAAAAGTTATTGAAGGGGAGCGAATTCTCTCATAGTTTTTCAAAGATTTCGTATTAGCATCAGGATTAGGTAGGGTCTTGTGTTTTGATCACTAATTATTTACGCAATTTCCCTATTTCCTGTCTTCTTCGTGTTTGTGGATTGTAGACTTGAATTCTCTATGATGAATGTTTAAACATTTCAATATTGGAATTTATCAAATGCTTGTCAATTAACTTTTGTATATATAGGATTTAAATAGGAAGGGTTGAATCTAAGACTAAAACTCTAAATTTGGATAGCTGAATGTAAATGGAGAAATCTTATTTTTTAAAAATAAATAAATCCATATTGTATTTATTAATAGTGCTAGAAATTCAAATTATATATATATATATATATATATATATATATATATATAATGTTATTGGAAAAAATGTTTTAAATAATATATATATATATATATATATAGCGAATGTTTAAAAAAAAATATTATAATTTATAAACGTTTTTGAAAAAAATAATGTTATAATTGTTATTGAAAAAAAAACATTTTTAAAAATATATATATATAATTATGGGGGGGGAGGAAATTAACTTGTGCCCCACCCCCTGTTGCGGCTCTACGCGACAGTACCTGCGTCACAGGTATTGTGACGTTAGGTACCAAGTACCTACCACCGCAAGCCCTGCGAAGGTAGGACTGCGACAGGCCACAAGCCCTTTGAATTAAGCTGACAGGCTTATTAAAAACATGCCTTTTTTTTTTTTTAAGTTTATATATATATATATATATATATATATTAAATTTTTTTATAAAATGTTTTTTTTTAAATATAATTATAATATATTTTAAATATTATGTTAATTAATAGAATTATTAATAGTTTTGAATAATAAATAATATTTAATATAATTGTTGATTTAATTGAAATAAATCTAATAAATATTAATTAAATATTGATAAATGAACATTAGCTCATCCAAATAAAATTTAATTTAATTGAATGTGAGTATTAATTAGCAAGATAGGGAAATTTTTTAAAAGGATTAATTCGACTTTAGTAGAGCTATGATGTTATCAAACTTAATATAATATTTATCCTTTAGTAAATTTAGGAAAAAATTGATTTTCAACTGTGGGGTAAATTCTTATTTTACTTAAACAAATACTTGAGTTAATTATAAGATAATGGAGGATCTATCTTACTTGATTACAACTCTAAAACGAAAAGTGAAACCTCATATTTGATTTAACCATGAGATTGTATAAACAAGCCAAAACATGTATTTGCATCTTGTTTCTTAGGATGTCTATGTTTGGGGTTTGGGTTGATCTAGCTTTGACTAGTTTAGGTTGTTACTAGAGGCTTGCGGGTTATGCGATTGTGATATTGTGATGTTTTGTTCTCGATCTTATTAAACCCAACCATGGCAATGTGTTGATATGCTCTATGATGGATGTTTTTACTATTTATTATTGATTTCCAGTTTCCTTGTGTGGAGATGAGGTATATGTCATGAGATACCTGACTTAACCATTTTTGAGTCATCGATCAGTTATATATATGATTTTCCTTCCAGTCACTTTAAGAGGACTAAGATGGTTTGGATGGTTTTCTCTTGATAATGTCATGTTGTGACATGTTGGAATTGGCCATTTTTGGAGTCTTCGATCAATATTATTTTGGGATGTTTTATGGTTGCTCGTTGAGAACCAATGGATATTGTGGGATACTTTCTAGTTGCTCGTTGGAGAACTAATGAATATTGTGATTTATCATTTGATGCTTATCAGTTGCTCATGGAGAACTAATGTGATTATTATGGCTTATCTTTTGATGCTTTCTAGTCGCTTGTATAGGGCTGAGGTGATTTTGTGATTTTTGATTTCAGGAGCCTAGGGTAGATTATCTATGTGTAGTGTTGGGAAGTGGCTTGCAATGAGGGATGGGAGACCCGAAGTGGCTCTGGGGATGACTCATTGTAAGTTTTTTTCTTAATAAGTGATAACATTACACTAAATATTGACTTAAATGAACCTAATAAGATTAATTTTATGTTCTCACCCATGCCTCGAGTGCTAGTATAGACTAGGATGGGAGTTGAGAGAACGTTGGGTTACAACCTTGCATCCATAGTATGCCTCGTCAATATGAGAGGATATTAGTGGCCGCAGGATCACCGGGGACCCAGGATTCCTAAGGGATTGTTCAGGTAACTTCCAATATGATTCATGTGATGACACTTTCCTGCTTACATAGTAGGTTTCCTATGTTTCTTTGTGGTGCCTCTGGGTCTAGATGTCTATCTATGTTTGAACCTTAGATTAAGTGTAATTTAGGATTTCCTAGACTTAGAGAGTACTTGTGTTTTTGTGTTTTGGTATCCTATTTGGGACTTGAAACTATCTCCTAAGTGCGGTGGGAGTGGACCATTTAGGTTCCACATGGTCAAGTGGTAGTGCTTTTTCACTCTTACCATTGAGATCAGTCTGTAGTCATCGTGGCTGGAGCATTCTTTGTTGGCATTTACCTTCATTCTGTTCATGGATCATTATGATGGATGGTTAGATTTTATGATGGATGTTTTATCATTATTGATGTATGGATGTATCATGTATGGTGGATGATTTCATTTATTTTATTGTTCATATCATGGATCCGAAGAGGATGATGTATTTCTATTTTTACATATGTATATTCTTTTAAGCCTTTCATACCCTGTGACATGTACAGTGGATGATTGAGCATTTCAAATTAATTTTCCAAGAGGCATTTGGAACAAATGTATATTATGGACTTTGGACTTTCTTATTATTCTTTCATGTGGATGTGGTAGTTGTTAGGCTTAGAATTAATTAAATTTAAATGTGACTCAATGTCTTGGGATCCTTAAGGAATGTAACCTGTTATGTATGTTTGTTAATGATTACATGTTATTGCTTCCACTACTATGTGTTTGATGTGTATGTTATACTTTCTTACTTTAAAAAATAAAATGTTTACCAAACTTAGTAAAACTTTAGGTTAATTCTTTTGGATCCCTTGGCAGGGTGTTACCCTTTTGCTCCCTTTATAACTATTCTTGTTTCACCTTATGACTCAACAAGATTTTGAATTCTTATATTTTCTCTAGCATAATATTATTCAAATCATCATATGTAGGTAATGCAATTACCTCGTTGAGGTTCACTGACTCATCATCTTCCTCATTTGCATGAATCGCATCCTAAGATCTGGAGGTTGTATCACTACGTATTGATAGTTGCAGTCAATTCCCCTTGTCGCTTGATCTCTCCTTTGTCTTCTACACTAGTGTAGATATCACTTGTTGCATAAGCATCACATTTGTTAGTTCTGGAGCCTTTTCACTTGGCAGTTGAATAAGAGCTTGAGTAGCTTCTTGCCCTTTCTATTTTATCTCATCTTCTACTAAATGAGTGCATAAATTGTTATCAATATTTACAACCTTTTATAAAATTGGCATATAAGGTGGTGGTGTATATACAATTAATGCCTTACCAAGTTTCTTGACACTTGTAACCTCTACAACTTTTGTGAGGGTGAACCCACAATAATGGGTTCCACTTTAGTGGGACAAACAAATTCTAAAAAGTTGCAAAATTTTTGCAATTCCAAACACCACACGTTTGCGCAAGCCCTGCTGATATGTTCATGCGAACATGTAAGCGACACATGTTCACACAAAACCGTGAAGCCATGTTCGTGCGAACCTATGCCGCATGGATTTCTGGCAATTAAAATCGCTTTTTCAACTTTTCCAATTCATTTTCACAATGACTATTATTCATTCAGAGCATTCAGGCGAATGTGTCATTTGTGCTACCTCCGTCACCGTAATCCTATCGCTTTCATTCTAATTCTCATCATTGGGTATGTCAAAATATTATTAATTTAATGTTTTTCAAAGTTTTTTAAGTATTTTTTTATGTTATTAAACTAGATTTTAATGTTTTTAATACATTTTTAAAATATTTTTAAAGCATGTTTGAATGTTATTTACATTTTTAATAGTTTTGAAAGCATATCTAAATGTTAATTTAATATTTTTATTATTTATTTATATTAATTTAGAAAACATAAAAATATTATATAGAAAACATTAGAAAACAATTTTAGAAAACATTACAAAAATTAATATAAAATTTAAGAAAAACATTAGAAAACAAATTTAGAAAAAACATTACAAAAACATTAGAGAATTTATTATTTAATATTAAATTTAGAAAGAAAAAAGAAAACATTAAAAAAAATTAGAAAATTTAGAAAAAAACCATTTTAAAAAAATAGAAAATTTAGAAAAAAATATTACAAAAAAATTAGAAAAATTAGAAAACAAATTTAGAAAAAACATTACAAAAATATTAGAGAATTTATAATTTAATATAAATTTTAGAAAAATTATTTTAAAAAAATTAAAATATAAATTTAGAAAAACATTAGGAAAAATATTAGAAAAATTATAATTTAATATAAAATTTAGAAAACAATTTTTTTTTTAAAAACATTGCAAAAAATTAGAGAATTTAGAATTTAATATAAAATTTAGAAAAAATAATTACAAAAATATTAGAAAAATTATAATTTAATATAAATTTTAGAAAACAAATTTAGAAAAAATATTAGAAAAATGTTAGAAATTTTATAATAATATAAATTTTAGAAAACAAATTTTAAAAGAATTAGAAAAATATTATAAAATTTATAATAATATAAAATTTAGAAAAACATTAGAAAAAATATTTTTAAAAAATTAGAAAAACATTACAAAATTTACAATAATATAATTTTTAGAATTTTTAAAAATAAAAATAAAAAAATGTGTGTGTGTGTGTGTGTGTGTGTGTGTGTGTGTGTGTGTGTGTGTGTGTGTGTGTGTGTGTGTGTGAAATTCACTTTAATGTCTTAATTTTAGAAGTTTAATTAAATGACATATCTTAAGGGTCTAGATCCTAAATTGTACATGTAAAAATATAGATTAGAATGTATAATTTTTTATTTTGAACATAGATGTACATGTATATTTGTTCATGGTTAAAAGTAGATATATGTACATGTTTTTAATAAATTCACATTTTTATATGTATAATTTTTGTATATGTTAACTATTGATCTTAATTTATCTTATAACTAAGTGTAATTATACATAAGAATCTAGATTAAAATGTATATTTTATTTCATAAATGTACATGTAAATATGTTCATGTGTTAGATATAGACGTGCATACATATGTTTTCAATATTCATGTTTAAATGTACATATGTTATTATTTTTAATGTCTTAATAATTAGAAGTATATAATTAACTATATAATTCAATGACATGTCTTAAGGGGAGATCCTAAATTATACATATATAAGAATGTAGATTAATTTGCATATCTAGGTATGAATATAACATACATGTACATCCAAACCCTAACCCTAACCTTGATCTTAAAATTTAATTTCTAAACCCAAGATTATAGATGATAATAAATACCCTAAATCATAATCTTGAACCAAATCATAAACTTCATATGCTAAGTTCCCTTATCCTAAATTCTTAACCATGGACCTTAATATTAACCCCTAAATTTAATGCTAGAAATTATGTAAGTTCGTGTAAACCTTGACAATGTCATAAGGTCTTAAATCTTACCCTAAAATTGAGCCTAATTACACTAAAACCCTATTTCAAAACCTAATTGAAGCCTAACTTACATCAAATTAAAACAAGTTGACCCTAATCCTAAATTGTTAAAAATCACATTTGAGATACATGCACATACATTCAAACACATGTACATACATGAAGTATGACCCTTGTTTTAAATGATATATATGTGACCCAACTTGAAACCTAAACCTCAAAACATTATCATTTAAGAGTAATATAAACAATTTATTACCCTTTAATTGAATTCTCTAATAACACCCCCCAAAGTATAATAAAATCTTAGAACAACAAATTAACTCTAACCATAACCAAACTCTCAACTTTAAAGTTATCTTATACTTATATGCAAATTAATCTAGGTCTGAATGTGTTACAGATTATCTAGGTTCATGATGTGTGATGTATGTTTAATTACATGTGTATAATTTTTAATGTTAAAAATTAAATATTGTATGTACAGCAGGCAGTTTAGCTCTTCATACATTCTACATATATGGCTTCACATGATATGCTTGATGTGGCTTCTGGTGCGACACCTGATGTAGTTCCTGCTGTGGCTCCTACTGCCACACAGGTTGATGTGGTTCCTATTGTAGCACCTAATGCAGTTCTCAATATGGCTCCTCATGTAGCTCATGGTGGGGCTTGTGCTGGAACTTCTAGTGGGGCTCATCATGCACCTTGACATAGGGCTCATCGTGCAGCTCATGTTCTAGCTCCTGGTGGTGTAGGTCTTGCCGTGGCTCCTGGTGCAGCTCATGTTCTAGGTCAGGCTGCACCTACAGCTCCTGCTGGAGGTCCTACTGCACCACCTCCACACATCGATATCGATGCTTCATTTTCATTTTCAGAGGAGGAGGTTGCTAGACTGCATCACTCTATATTGACCTCTGATGATGGTCTTTATAGAGACATATGTACTACAATATGTAGGAGTTTATAGGATTTGACAGCTAGATTTAGAGCTCACCATTCATTTACTCTTGCCATATTAGCTTCCATAGCTAGGGAATTTACGGTTGAGGTTTCAGGAGATGCATCATTTGATGACGTCAAGAGGGTAGCCCCCAAAGATGTCATTTAGAGAGAGCTCTTTCCAGCTTATGAGGGGACACAGGGTAGGGTGCATGAGAGGCTACAAAGTCACACGATGCAGAGACCCTATTATTGCTAGCATGATCTATCCACAATTTTTAGCTGCATATGGTCATTATCCTAATAATGACCAGATACCCCTTTATTTTGCACAACAGTTGTACACTGAGTTCCGTATAGGGCTCAACATCAACTACTTGGATATTCCTGATTATTGCGGACATGGATGTGGTCAAATCACAGATCGTGACCAGTACCGCAGTGTAGATCATCTGCCACCTACAAATCTTAGACAGTTTGTTGTACTGAGGATGCCTCCTGTGATTCCTACACATGTGCCATTGCAGATAGAGTCATCATTGACACTATTGGGCACATTGCATCTGCGGCAGCTAATATCACATCAGATTCTATTGGTCGTTATCTTCATAGTCGATGTCCTCATCCACTTGGTCGACCATCTTTACAGGCATCTAGTAGCACTTTAGGTGCCTCCTTTGATGATGCATATAGAGCTGGTGGGCTACCACTGCTAGGCGATATTCGTGGTCTTTCAGGATAGCAAACACATATGGATATGGCACTATATTTTTTGGAGGATATTTTGCACTTTATTAGCTATATTTCTGATACATAGAGGATTCCAGTACACGTGGTGATGGATGTTGTTAGACAACATTAGAGCCCTGACACAGTTCCACAGACATAGGCCGCCACACTAGTGATAGATGATAAACCTGTGCGTAGCTCACAACATTTGGCACCAGACTCACGACACTCTATAGATGACTCAAGCATACGAGTTGGAGATGTCCATATCACAGCTGAGGGCCTTGATGATTTTGGTGAGCAGTTGTGAGGCCTGTCTAAGATTGATACTAGTTTGAGCCTGGGTATTTCATCATACATGGACCTATTGTTTAGACTTGGTAGCACTGATTCTACACCAAATGTACCCAGCCACTTACATAGTCGACTTCACTCAGATTTACTAGCAGTTGGAAATGGAGTTTCGGGCTTAGGTGCATTAATAGATGATACGATGGAGTCTACTGATCATCCTCTACCTCCAGAGACCTAGGTACATATATAATTTATTTTTAATTTTTAATATATATGAAATTAAAAAATATGTTCATTTATTGAAAAAATTTAGTTCAGATATATATGTAGATATTTAATTTAATCTTTAACTCGTAATAAATCATGTAGGCATAGGTCGCTGAGCACATGGTTACACATATTGTTGGTTCAGGACATCATGTACATGAGAGAGATGATTCTATTGAGGCACCTGGTAGTGCTCAGGTACTTGAGTTTTAAATAGTTTGTTTAAAGTTATTTAAATATTTTGAAAACTAGATTATATATATATATATATATATATATATGCAAATGTGTATTTAATTTGAATGTACATGTACATGATGTACGTATGTATATATATGTTTTAAAGATAGAATTCTAACACATGTATGTATATATGTATATATATTTGCAGGGCTTGGTTGATGCGCCTCGGCAAGAGGATGTATAGGAAACTCGATCAGAGGGTCATTCTGTTCATATGCATCTTGAGGGGTCCCTCTAGTAGTAGATTGGATTTATATATTTTTTGATGCATATATACCGGAGGTCCAATTTACATGTACACATGTGTATTTTAGTTCCTTGATGACATGCATGTACTTTCACTATTTATTTGATTATTGAGTATTTCAATAGTTAGATACCATCACATGTACGTATATATGACTTTTTATATTTTGCTACATACGTATATTTATTCAAGATTTACAGTTTGCATTTTAGATACATAGAGATATATTAGATCTGTAGATGTTTATTCTTGAGACATGTATATGTGTACATGTGTGTATTTTTTTGTGTTATAGCTATAGAACATGATCTTGAGACACGTGTGTACATGTATATCAATTATCAATTAGTAGGAAGTTAGAAAGATACATATTTCTTAAATTATCAATTACTAACCTGTTAAAGATAAATATTAGCTTTATGTGGATAAAAATATGTTAATTAGGTAAGCCAATACATTATTTTAGAGAACTTTTACAAAATATAATATTAAATTTTTTTATTAATTTGAACTAATTTAAACTTTAAGAGTACATGACCGTAGATGTAATAAAGTAACATTAAAATATATAACTTTTTAATAAACTAACCTAAATGATAATTATGAACTTATAATCTTACAATTTTAAAAACACATACTTTAATTTTAACTTATGAAATTCAATCTAGTTTGAAAAAAAGTTGATAAATGAATTTAAATTATTAAATTCATCCATAGTAAAATTAATTTAAATTATTAAATTATATAGTTTTTTAATAAACTAAATTTGATAATTAAGAACTTATGATTGCACAATTAAAAACACATTTAATTCAAGATGAAATTCAATAGTTTGAAAAAAAGTTGATATTTAAGAATTGTAACATAGATAATGAAATTGTGTAAGTTCGAAATTGTAACATAGATAATGAAAGTGTTGAAGTATGAAAAATACATAGAGGGTATGCAAGACAAGCAAGCCATGTTTGAAGTATGTGATGCAGTCCCTAATTTGTGTCCCAAGGAACTAATTGGTTTTGGAGTTCTTGGGAAACCTATTGGCCAACATTTAAATAAAATCAATGCATTCATGCAAGGGCCACCTTTCTTCTACTATGAGAATGATGCTTTTGCATCGAAGGATATTTGGAAGACAATATCCGAACAATTTAATAGTGTTGAACCAGAGTTGGTGGACTCAATGTTCTTTTTATCTTTCAGAAGAGAAAGAGGGTATGTGCATAACCTTCCAATAGAAGAGCAATTTCAAGTAGAACCTCTCCCCCCATGACTATTCAGGAAGCACTTCCACAAATAAAAAAGTATTGGCCTTCATGGGATCAGACGACAAAATTGAATTCCATAGACTCAAGATGATGTGGCACTGTCCTTATTGATCAACTAAGAGTTATGATTCAGAATTCACAAGGGAAACTACAAGATAGTGCACATAAATATATACTTCAAAAGTGGGAAGAGTGGAATTTGGTATGGGTGGGGCTAGGTGACCTCGCCCATCTAGAGCTCCATGAGATAGAGCCTATATTAGGATTTGATAGAGATCACACTTGTGGAACTTCTTGTCCGACTGATTGCTTGTGTTGTTTGTGTAATTCATTCCAAATTGATACAATTGCATATCATTTATCAATCTTGAAAGTATTATATCCTGATGGCGTCAGAGTACTTTCTCTATTTTCTGGTATTGTTGGAGCAGAAGTTGCTCTTCATTGATTTGGGATACATTCAAGTTGTGTTGTATCTATTTTAAATTATGAGTTTCCTCGCATTGTGATGGAAGTGAGAGAAATAATGCACTCAAAAGCTTCAACTAATATTTTTTCTTGATCAATGTGTAGGCTCATTTTTTTTGTAAATAACTCAATGTTAATAGACTACTTGAAAAATGGAAAAGGATTTTAACTAGAACAGAATGTTCTCTACTTATTTTAAATTGTCAAATCAAAGGATTAAATACCCTAACTAAGAATAGTAATTTTTTTTGTTTTCAAATTAATTTTATAAAGGTCTACAAGTAGAATTTTTTATATTTTTTTAATGAGAGTTCAATTTTCAATCGTCCAATGAATTTCTTTGAATTGAATTCAAGATGAAATTCAATAGTTTGAAAAGAAGTTGATATTTAAGAATTGTAACATAGATAATGAAATTGTGTAAGTTCAAACTAACTTCTAGCCTATTTATATCAAGTTGTTAAATTATTAAATTCATCCATAGTACAATTAATATTATAGTTTTTTTAAAATAAACTAATGATAACTGAAACTCATATATTCAGATTAAAAACACAATTTCACCAAAGTTGATATTCACAATTTCACCATAGTACAATTGAAAACACATTTCACCAAAGTTGATATTCAGATTATTATAAAATAAATCTCAAAGGTCTAATCAACCATGATGTACACTTATAACATGCAATATTTTTTCATGATCTTCACTGTCTAGTCTCCACTTGCGATGTACACACTTAAGTTTCACTGGATGTAGACAAAGCCTTGTAGCAATGACCAGGTGGCTATATTGTAACACTTTGTTGTCAGGTTGATAACCAACAAAGTATATTCCATGTTGGACTATTTTTTCTTGCTTCAAATATGTTCCCTCTATCACAACAAAACATGTACCACAAATTTAAGTGTTTTAAAATTTGACAGATATGAAGTTACCTAGATATTTATATTTATTTAAATATATATGTGCATGTACATGTATATGTATAATTTACCTATAGGGAACAAAATTACATCACTTTCTTTAGGGTCATATAAATTTTTCCTCTCTTTAGTACATTGCAATAAATAATAATTGACACCTTCATGATTTCCAAGCTCAGCAATCACTGAAAAGACATCTCCTGCATAACAAGTATACATGAATGCATGTGTACAATATATATAAGACAGTTGAAATTGATAAGTAAATAAAAAGTTGAGATTAATTTTTATGATACTCACCCACTTTTACCAATCCAGAGATATGATTATAATCATCAAAAATCAATGAAATATCATCAAAATTTTCATCTTCTTTATCAAATGTATCAATAACATCAAGTGGTACTGAAATCCATGCACCTGTATATCCATGTGTCTGATTGATGCATTCTTCATAGTTTTCATCAGTGCAACTATCACAAAAACATGAGTATTCTCTTGTCTTCAATGTCCAATTGCAATTATCTGTACTCATGGCTGAATGTAAGGAACGTGTCTTTTCTATCCTCTTGCAACCATGCATGTTTTTTCTATTGACACCTGAAAGTTCGTTAAATTAAAAATATAGAAAAATTAAATTTAAACTTCAACAAATTTAAAAATAAAACTTAATAATAAAACTTTATAATTTAATTGCATAAAAGTTAAATAGACGTACACGTCCATACTTATTATCTCCTAGAAGACTCTATATGGTGTCTGTCGACTCATTGTTGATGATGTATCGACCTCATCTAATGCAAAATGAGTCTTACACCATTCAACAAAATCATGTGCATCATTTACATGAACTCCCTGATAATTCATTTGATACTTTTGCAAAGCACGTTTGATGCAAGCTCCAACACCATCATGTTCACCTTTTCCATGGCCACTCTCAAAGAAATTCCATATGTGTTTTATATTCTCATTGCGATGATATCTACACAATGCATAAAATGGTCTAGATGATTTAAACTATGCAGCACATCCATCGGACCAAACATAATGTTTATCGACATTTATGTTTCTTTCTTTCAAATAAGAAAAGAACATATTGAAGCAATGTTCTATATAGTGAATGTCATGTTCTTTATCATCACTTATATAAAAATGATATTTCTTTATAATTACTCGTGCTTGAATTGTACTCTAAACACCATCCAAATCTAACTGTGCATGTTTATAAAAAAAATGTACCATAATAGTGACCTACTTATTAAAGTAATAATATGATTGAATTGCTTTCTGATGAAAAAATGAATAGTTCTCTGCAAAATCAACAACTAATACAATTGTTCCAAGTGGAAAATTATCTCTCAGAGTTTGAAACTATTGTGCTTGCCACTTTGCAAAAAATGCATGACAAATATAAGGTTGAATCAATTTCTTAAATCTATCCATAAAAGTTAGAACAGGCAACTCCTCTTCAACATATTCCAACCTTTTTGTTTCTTTCCCCAACTTTGTTTCATTCTTGACATACTTGTAACTTTTGCAATTCAATATTTTTGTTACATCAATATTTTTAGTTTTCAAAGGAAATAGAGCCAATTAACCACATGTTTCACATAATCCTTCGATGCAATTTATTTTACTAGTTGGATCATCTATGTTGTCACACAAAATGGATGATATAAACTCACTTCTCCTACTAGGAGGAGCAGCATGAAAACCATATGTGTCTTCTATAAACTTTTGAAATACCTAATAGTGGAGATCAAACTCAATATGATGACAACAACAAAAAGTTTCAAACACTTTGTTTGACCTCACAAAGTATGGCTTCAATTTTTCAAACAATGTTTGCCCAACTTTTACATTAGGATGTTCATTACAAAATGACACATATAACTCATGCTATGTTCTATCCAACCAATGTTTTGTATGATATTCATATTGACTAGGTGCAATCTTATGCCTGATAACATCTCTACTATTTGATGAAGGACGAGTGTTATCAATACAAAATGATATGACTAAATTTTTTAATAAGTCTTCAATTCTATCAGAACGAGGTGCTCTACACATGATTTCCCAATTGCCCTCCATAGTACTGTCATCCACAATTAATCTTCTCTTAACATATTGTCTCATTGTTTTCCTACTAAAACCCATTTTAGACGAAATTGAAGATATTTGTCTATTTTGAGACATATTTTTACTTACAACAGATATCAACATCACTTTTCTTGCCACAAACTTATCTTTAGTTCGAGAGTGTTTTCCTATGTTTCTCAAACCTTGTTTAACATTTTCAATCAAATCAATTTGCATGCTAGAAAATCTTCTCTTCTTTGATGTTGTGTTTACACCTAACAATTTCAATGCCTCTTGCAACTTTTTTTGTGCAACCAAAAGTGAAAGCAACTGAGCTTGTTCAAGTGTTTTAGTGTTATCAAATTGAGTCATAATTTCTCTTATCTTCTTCTTCATTGACCTTCTCTTAGACAAACTTAATGGTTGAACACTAGCTACAAGTTTTCTCAATTTATCTACATCCATTTTAAGTAAATGATCTAAATTATTATGAGAGATAACATGCTTTATAGATTGGACAATATTTAAGAGTTCATCCATACTAGTTCTTGCACCTGATCTCGACCCTTCTCTGATTTCTATTACTGGAATTTCTACAGGGATAGATCTTGAGCCTTCTCCAACATCCATTGTTTGAGATTCAACAAGAAAAGATTTTGACCCTTCTCTGACTTCTGTTATTTGAACCTCTATAGGGACTGATCTTGAACCTTCTTCAACATTCATTGTTTGAGATTCTATAGGGAGTTTTCCTGACCTCTCTCCCATATGCACTACTTCTACTTCTGTTGAGCCTTCTTCAACATTTCCTTCACCTTGTTTAATTCAATGATAACGTGTCGTAGTCTTCTGAATATTTCTTTGTTCTACTTCATCAGATCTTTTCCTTGCATATTTTTTTTGCCTTCCTTTCTTGTTTCCCATTATAAAATAATAATAATAATAATTTATCCCTTGCCTTAAGATAAATTTCACGCAATAACCAAATAAAAAAATCACTGTACAGATTTGTTTGTCATTGTTGGTACTTTTAAATTGTTTGACAGAAATCAATAGAATGCAGTCATTTGCAAAAAAGCATAAATATTCTTCATTATATGACTAAAATCTTTGAGTCACATTCTTTACAAGTGGCAAAGCACCAAATCCTTCTTAAGCCATCATTGAATCACAAAAAAATAACATGGTATGAATACTAGAATGTTTCTCCTAAAAAATTAATTGCTTTTCATTTTATGAAAAAATATCAGTCTATTTTTTGAAGAATAAATTGTTGCATAAAAGACAATGGCATCGGCTATCAAAAGAAGAAAACATAATGTTAGGAATCCTCTCTTTCATTTATAGCTCTCATATCCTTCTTTCTTCTCCAAATGATGTAGCTCCAAATGATGTGAGTCCTAAAATCAAGTCTTAACGTCCTTTTGGGATATTTAGGAATATCTCATCAAACAAGGGATTAACATTGATGTGTTCAAATGTACCTTGGAGGATTTCGATGGTTGATTCTTGATGAGACCTTATAGGTGCCATTATTGCATTTGACAACTCCAAAGGTTGTGTTCTAATGAGTGCTAGCATGATACCTCAAAATGCAGATGCAATGGAGGGAAAATTTAATGAACTTTATGCCTCCCAAGCGTGCACCTAGACTACCAATTGGGCACTTGAAGTGTGCAGTTGATAAAAAAGGGTTGCAGCTAGTAAAACAGGGTTGCAGAGTGCCTAAAATGCAAATTTTGAGTGTTTCCTAAGGTCTTGGGATGCAATGCAAGGTGTGGAAGTGCAAATTAGGGTTCTAGAACCTAGAATGAAACACCTAATTACCAAGTGTGCTCTAAAACTACCAACTTCACCCTAAAACTACCAACTACACCCATGAAGTGTGCAGTTGGTAAAAGAGGTCAAAACTTGATAATTAAGATGTGGGTATGCAAGATATGAGTTTTTTTGAGATTTTTAAGTGTTTAGGGATGTTATGCAATGTGAGGAAATGCTAAATGACATAGGGTTTTGATATGCAAAGTGAAAATGTCCTAGGGATGTTATGCAAGTGCAAATGCAAGGTGTTCTTTTGAAGGTATGCAAGATGAAGATTATGATATGAAAAATGAAAGTTAGTGTTATGTTTTGGACTTGGTAAGGATGCTAAAGGTACGTGTACACAAAGTGGACTATGCAAGGGATGGTTTCCTAGGGTTGATAATGACGTTTAGGCTATGCAAAATGAGGATAGGTGATCAAGAAGACAAGTTGGTTGATGGAAAATTTGATAGAGTTCGATAGTGAAAGTGATGCTAGGTTTTAAACAATGCAATATGGGGAGGATATACCACTAAGGTAAGTCAAAAATGACATTTAGGAATATGATTATGCTAATGATAGAGGTATACATAAGGTTTTTTGAACTTAGGTGAAATCTTGACAAGGTTTTTCAAGTTTCCAAAGTGTAAATTTGAATGTTGGCTTTTATCTTGATTATGTTTTACACACACGCAAGACACATTAATACAAGAATAGCTATTGTTAAAAGTGAACAATTACACCACAACCTAGGCTTTAGGACTGTATCCACTGAATTCCTACTTGAACCAAAGTTCAACTACACTTATCCAAAGCAGACAACTTAGGACCTTGGCACAACAGGCTCCCCCTTACAGCACACTCACTTCTTGCGGCTACCAAGATCCACGTCTCAAGGGGCATGACTTCCCAAGGGACTGTTGTCTCTACTAAGGACTGCAAGAATGTAGGATGTCTTCACGAGCATGGGGGACCCCTTGAACCAATGGATAGAAAGGATTTTTGCCACTAAAACATGGTTTTTAGTAAGGGCATTCCATTTAGCAACTGAGTGATAAACTTCCTCAAAAGGTCTCCCAACCCTAAGAACTGGGGTTTGATGCACCATAAGGGTATTGGAGGAGAGCTATCACTCAGCAATACTGCTAACACGGCTTTCACTGTAATCGAGTCTTATATAGCAGTTGGAACATTGACCTGGCTTTTGGCCCCTTACCGCTCTGAGGTCATCCCTTGGCATACCCGATATCAAGTATCTTGGTCCAAAGCAAGCCTCTTGTAGAAGTTACATGGATTTCTCTTACACCCAAGATCCACGAATGGCGAGGGGAGAGGATACGTCCAATGCAACTCTTAGGGATTTAAACACTGTAGACACGCGAGACAAAAAATAAAAAGTTTAATTTTAAGCACCAAATGAAGTGTTATATAATCTAATAAATCCACACACATGATTTTGACAAACACACAATGGTCTTCGACAACGTCCTGCAAAGCAAGCATTAGTAGTTTGTTATGATCATGTCTTCATCCCACGATTGCCACATGCTGCAAGGAGACCATTAGTAACAATAAAAATATACATTTCTTAACACCATTAATGTGTTACTAATTTTTAATTTAACTTCAATGCATTCGTTAAACAACTTCACTAATGAAAGAAAGAAATAAATAATTTAGATGTACAATTTTTTTACCAAATTGATGCCTTCGATTTTGCGAATGAAATTCATGACAAAGACGCATAATGCACTACTCGCTAGGTTGATGGCAAATAGCATTAAAAATGGCAAATAGCTTTACAAATGGCAACTTTTTTGAATTTGTTAGGCTGTTCGCATGAACATGTTGACATCACACATGTTCACTCGAACATGGGCCTATTTTTTATGGCGATTGAAATATTTTGAGGGTATGTTCGCGCGAACGTCATGTTCGCACGAACATGCAATATTAGAAAAATTTTGCCCTCTTTTTTTGTTTTTTTGTTTTTTCCTCTTTTGACTTTCATAATTGCAGGAGAATAATCTCCTACTATAAAATAAAAAAATGTCAAAATGTGCTGCTTGGAGCAAGCTTTCCAACAACTATAATTTTAATACATATTTTAATCATTAAGACTTTCAAATATGAGTTTAACTCATTATAGGTTCATTACCGATTGAACATCAACCGACTTTGACACCTCAGGAAAATTAGTAAATTAGGTCAAATGTTTTTTGAAAAAATGGAGGAACTGGCTTAATTAGATACCTTTCTATTCAAAAAAAAAATGGTTTATGATAAATTGACTTCAAATTATCTGTGTCAAACAGAATGTATGTCTGAATTACGGCTCATGTCACTTCAAAACTTCATAAACTATACAATATTCAACCAAAATAAATCAAACCAAATGCATCCTCTGGATATTGATGTTACAAATCTAACGTCAAAAGAATTACTTCATTATCATTTGTAAAAAAAAAGTTATGTGTGTCAAACGGGCTGTCACTTTTTAAAATATTGAATTTTATTATGTACCACTTTTCGGAGGAGATAAAAAAATTTGACATAAATAATTTTTTTTTTAGATTAAAAAATATGGTTACAAAGTAGGAATAAATTACTCAAAATCACTATTTTATGTCATCTTGAAATTATTTATAGTTTTGGAGATATAGTCACTTGAATGTGATGTTTGTTGCAAAAATATTGATTTCAGTGTCAAAATTGGTCAAAAAGTGGAATCCATTATTGTGGGATCAGCTGTGACTATAAGATCATTAGTGTTTTTTACTTCAAGCATTAGATATTCAACTACCCATAAAAAATTGGTTTTGTATAGAGTTTTCTTGAGTCTCTCTTTAAAATTTTAATTTCCTCTTCAATCAATATATTAGGATTAGGTGGAGGGGTCTCAGTCTCCCCTTCAATTGTTACTATGTCTTTCTATCCATATCCATTGACAAGTTGTTGAATTTCTTTTGTCAACTTGGTCATTTCCTTCTTATATTCATCTTCAAATTCAATAGCATCTTGGCCTTGCCTCACCTCTGCTTTTGTAGTAAGCACTCGAAATTCTTCTTTCCATACTCTTATACTATCCTGCTTAACTTCATAAGCTTTATTCTTCAAAACTTTATATGCCATATCCCTCACTGGCATAAACTGCATAGCAAAATCTTTAAGGGCTATAGACATGTGTGTCTTCCCTAAATCTAGCATAACTTTTGCCAATGTTGTTTCTCTTTTTTTTTTTTTAGTGGAAAATGCCCATTTCCACTTAGCATCCACTCTTTTGTACAATCCCATTGGAAATCTAGTTCCCAATTCCAGGGGTGTGTTCCTAAACTCGAACATCATATCAATCATTCCACATTAAAGCTTAACTTGATCATCATTGTTCAAAGAATCATATTGAATTTCTTTGAATCCCATTATGCTTTCTAATTCTATCAATTTTTCACATACCTAATCCACAATCATTAGAGGGAGTTTTTTCACCACTTGAAGCTTGGTAGTCTCATTAGACTCAATCTTCTCTTCACCTTCCTCCTCCTCTTGTGCAATGATTAGCTTTTTCCTTAGCTTAGCTTGAACTTCAGTCAATTTCCTCCTCTTGTACTAACCCATTTCTAGTGATGATCACCTTGCCCTTTGGCCTTTGAGGTGTCACCATTTCTTATATGTCCTTCTTCAAGTCTTCCTACACCTTGGGTTCAATTATAACAACCTTTTTTTGTTTGGTGGCCCTTGGATTGGCAATTGCAAGCTCTTCCTTTACCTTCCTCGACCTCTATGGTTTCTCTAGACCCTTCTCCTTTTTCTTTTTTACTTCCCTCGACAAATTTCCTTTTCCTTTATTTACTTGCCCTAGATGTGCTAGAATCTATAGTCATCATAGCAATAACAGTCTCATATGTGCCAAACTTCTTGACACTAGCATCAATTTCTTTTGCTAACAGTCTAGCAACTACTTCCATTATATCATCCAAATTTACCTCATAAGGCTACCCTTAGTAATAATATCTGTGCATAAACAAAATTTGTGTCTACAATGAAACATATTTCATCGTAATACTTGTCTACAATAGACTTTGGAATTCTCATGTTTGTTCTTCATTTTAACTTTGAACTCTTCAAATTAGTTATCCATTACTACCTCAAAATTATCTCCAAATCAGTTTATTAGGTCATTCACTTGTTCCATAGTAGTCCTATTCCTATCCCATCCAACTTTTCCAATGGTAGAAAAATAATTATGTACATAGAAAAATATGCAAACTAGCAGGGAACTGAACTTACAAGAGGTGTTCTTTTCTTTTCTCACTACTTCTAGGTTCTTTGCAAGTTGGTGTAGTTGCAGCTTGACAATATCGTATGAATGATCCTTCTTCACAGTTTTGTATCCTATATCAGCTACAACACATGGCATGATGTTCAATATTCTCGATTAATAGAACTTCTATATAATCACATGAACATCAAACTCAATTAATGGATCCTTGATGCCATCAATTGATATACCATGACCATTCACTTTTCCTTGGTCAAGTTTTCAACCTCATTCTTTGTTCCATCCTTTATGATCTTCAATCGATCCAAATTAGAGTACCCAGTTACACTACAAATGATTACTTTTTTAATCTTTATTGGTCCTCCTTCCAACCAAAGTTTCATGCCAAGAAATTGGCTGAGCACAATCTTGATCCATTTGACATTGGAAACTTTAGAAAATCCTAGAGCATGGGTAAGCCTTTTCCCTACAATGATCTTGTAATTGTCCTTTAGGGTTCCATCAACACATAGCTTCTCATAAGCTATTCTTATTTCAAAATCTTCCATTTCTCCAACTTTGCATTGATAGAAATTTTTTAGGTCTTGCACAGTCAAGACTCTAGGTGGAATTTATGATAACACTCCCATATCATCTACAATGTTATCAATGTTCACTGAACTTATGAAGTTTGGTGGGGGACTTTGATCATTCCTAATGATTTGTGCATTGCTATCCTTCACCATTTCATTTTCCAGATGCCATCTCTAAACCAAGGTTTTAAAAAATTCACACATATCTTCACTAAATATTTTAACTTAGTACTGAGAATGATACTTCCTTCATTTCACAAATTTTCTGATAATCTATTGAGATTCTTTGCTCTTTTTGTTGAAATCACTTTTTTCACCTTAAAATCAAGTCTCTTGAGCTCTTTGTTTAATTGGTGGGTGCAAATGAATTCTCAAATTCAATAAATAACTTCAATATTTCTAATTTAGGTCTACAATTAATGTCTTTATACTTGGTTGGCATATGACAGCTAGCCTAGTCTATATTTTGATTTGGTCAAGGTTAGTCGCTCAATCATAACCAATTCACTAAGTTAGTATATTATAGTCACCGATAACTCAGTTTATACTGTAAGGCTTGGTCAATATAAACTATACCACTACTGCTCGGTACTTTATGACTTTTCAATTTCTAACAATTCTTAATACATCTTCATTTATGTAGATATGACTTTTCATCACTTTATACTAGGAACTAATGTAAAATATAACATTGAGTATATAGTTCCTACATACCTTGTGTTCTTTAGTGAGATGTCATGTGATCACTTGATGCATCAGATTGGGTGATCACATTCTCTTCTACTTTATTGCTTCTAGCTCTTACTATCTCTATCCCTATTTTCTTTCCTTTAGCTTTTTTATTTCCATTGCTTGGTGTTGGTGTTGATGTTCGAGTTTTGCAATTCATGCTAATGTGTCCAACTTTGAGACAACTAAAACATACTATCTCTCAATTTAGCCATTTCTTGTGATTTCCTCTAAAATGAGTTTTAATGTAATTCTCTAGAATGTGTCCATATTCTCTACAATAGTGACAACTATACCATGTATTGTAATCCCAACTATAGGAATTTCCTTTCTTTGCTATCTGAGTTTGTTCTTTAGGTGTCCAATATGACTTCTTAAATCTACATTTATGAGTTGTATGTCTACACTTTTGATAATTTTAGCAGTGGCCTTGGAATTTAAATGTTTTCCTAGTTGAGTCATTGTTCTTTGATCTGCATCCATGTGCTTGATGTCCTACATTCTTGGAATTAAAATAATTACCACTTGGTTTAGGTTTAGGATTTTTTATTACCAATTTTTGCTTCTTCAAATGATAGCTATATGACTAATCTTCCCACAATAATTACATGTAGGTTTTTCTTTTGACTATACATTTCTTTGTTCTCCACTCTTAGATGATTATCCTTCTTTAGTTGATGATAATTTCTTGTTGTATTCTAGTCTAGAGGTGTCTGTTGTTCTATGTGACTTCATCATGTCTTCAGTGTTTGATTACTTCATTTGGTTTCTTCATTCTTTGCATGAGTTCCTTTTCATGACTTAACTCACTTCAATTGCTCATTTTGTAGCTTCAAATTTGTAATCTCCACATCTTTTTTGTTTGCTTCCTAATTTGCAAATTACTAATTTATTTATCATGTCTAGTTGGTTGGTTGTAAGATTATGTACTTCAAATAATCTTCCTTTAAGTTTGCTAGTCATTTTCCTTTCTCCTTCTTCAGCCATGAGTTTTTCTTCCATTTCTTTCTTCTTCTTTTCAATTGCTTCACAGAGTGTAACTAATTGACTTTCTTGTTCTATCTTGAGAACGTCTACTTCTTTCACTAGGACACTATTCTTCTTTAGGAATTTTGTCATTGCTTCATTATTGTTAGCATCCTTTCCACTATCTAGATGTCCTTTAGTGTTGACTTCTATGTATTGAGTATGATTTTTCTAAATAGCCATCTCTATTCTTCTCTTTAAGGTTTTCATTATCTCTTCTTTTGTTGTTTCCAAAAATACTTCAAAATGAAGGTAAAACTTAGGTGGGGATGAAACCCACAAATCTTCACTATTGCAACAATAAAGTTACCCTATTAGGGTTACAATGTTTGATCATAAAATTTGATCTACCCTATTGAGGGGTCTTCCCTATTAAAAGCTTAAGAGACTATTAGGTCTCACCTTGTTAAATTATTTTACACTAACAATGAAGTAAGGACTTAGTTAGAAGATTTGCATAGGCCTGTTAGGACCACTCTATAAGGAGATTTACCTATTTTAATTAACATTAATTGATTGAGTACCTGACCCTCGGTATTCTCTGGAGGCTGATATTAGGTCTCCTCTTTGTTGTATCACTAGTCTGATTCTCCTAATCTAATAACTCTATTCACTCCTTCACTGGTCTAGTTTCTCTATGTCTTCTCTGCTCTCAAACTTCACCTTCTTCATACTCTCTCTCTCTCTCTCTCTCATCCCATATGATTTCGGGGTTACAATCCTCTTTAAATAGATGTTATGTGAAGGTTCTAGATCTTGATCGATGATTTACACTTTACCATCTTTTTTCATTTACATCGCTTTTTTTGATTGGATGAATCACCTCCCTAGGGATCATTACCTTCTACAATGATGCGTAATCAACATCTTAGTTGGCTATTCAAAAATTAAGTATTATAGAAAGTCATCCAAAATGGTATACATATGATCTTTGAACAATTCTTCTCAAAAAATTGATTGAACTTGTCTTTTATGTGTCAACCTCTTGCTAGAAATATTAGTCATCAATGATCTATGCACATCAACTGAATCAACTCCTTGACATGTACTCTTAACAAAATTCAAAGCATCAAGACAATTTTGAAGTATTGTTTCTTTTACTTGACCCCCTAAGGTTTTCTTATTATTGACACCCAACAAATCTAGAATTGGTGTCATTTCTCTTTTTCTAAATAATCTGACAAGTAATTTTGTTTTTCCTATCAAAGATTTATTCTCAAAATAGTCTTCTGAAAAATTTCTAAGGTCTAATTTGATTGTGCTAGCAGGTACATATCTTCATATTAAACTTGATTACAAATAGATTCTCCATTTAATTCCATCGAATGTTCCATCGTAGAAAAATATTTTGATTATTGGTACCATCTTCCCGTTCTTGACTTTTATTTTTTTCAACATTAATAGTATCTCTTCTTCATTGGAACTTGTCAAGCATGTTTTGTATGTCCTTTTTATTTTTCAAGCCACTTTTGATAATATTTTCTTCCTCTTTTTCTTTGACTTCTCATTACACTTGAAGTATTCAAATAATGCTCTCTACTACTCCTCAATAGAAAATTCAAATTTCCATTCCAAAGTGCCAAATAAGTAGCCAAATAATCTGGAGCGAATTACATAAATAATTTGATTTGAAAATGACTATTTTGATGCGTCTATTATATGAGATTGTAGCACCCATACAACTGTAAGGAATGGACCAACACATACATTGGCTCAATCGA